>JASEVX010000002.1:35696416-36142718 GCA_031761405.1 Serripes groenlandicus
GGACGTAAATTTAACAGGAAGGAATACTCGTAAAGCTATCATGATAGAGGATAAAGCTCTTCAAAATGCACACAAAATAAATAGCTGCGCCGTGACTTATCAAACTAGAAACGGTTGTTACCAGCAGAGGGCGCTGCGGTCCACCACTGAGGGTCACGTGCAAACGTGAAGGATGAGAGCGAGGCTTTATCATAAGTAAACAACGAAAAACGCCTAGTCAATATTTGCAGAAAAATGAATAATTGTCGGCTGCCAATTGCAGCAAATAAATTTGAATATGATATGTTAAGTGGCCTAGTGGCTGACAGAAAGCTGTAAAAATGTCGAAAATCAAAGGAATTCGCAATAATTTAATACGGTTAAAGTAGTGCTTAAGAAACACTCGAGCCCCTTACCGCTGATTAGACAAGTCTTGCTCGACCACAGCTAGCAAAACATATCGTTTATCCTTACCCACAACGAATATGCAGCAGACGACTTTGAAAACATATATATAGAAATGTAGGATTATATCTATAACTAAAAGTATCATTATTGCAGAGAGGTGAAAAGATTGTGGCAAAAGGGAAATTTATCATCAAGAGAATTGAACGCCGTTTTTAAAAATTTCTCAGTTATATCACGGCTACTCATGCATTTCCTGGTTTTCTCACACCAGTACTCCACACAACAATCTTCCAATCAACTCGCTGCTTTACCACATAGATCTAAGCACATTGGTGGATAGACGAATGACACATGTCGCAATGAATTTTGTCAAACCTTTGGAAAGAAAGTTGGCCGAGCCAGGATTCGAACTCACAACCCCTGGATTGACAGCCCGCGTTGTTACCGACTGAGCTACCGGTGGTCGGCTATCATCAAGAGAAGTGGGAGACAGTGGTTCAGTGGAAGAGCGTCGGCCCCTCGTACCAAATGTCCCAAGTTCGAATTCCGTGATGAGAGGATTCTGCCTTGAGTTTTTTTCTACACAAACGACACGAATACTAGTTATGTCTCCAGGAAGCAGACATCGAGTGTGATTAATATAAAGCTTAAAATACTTGTTTCGCAATCTATTTATGATAAATAAGTTTAAACCTTAACCCTTTCCCTCATACGACAATTCTGCAGCAGACGACTTTGAACATGTTTTGTCAACAATTAGGAAATCTCTATAATTGAATGGATAACCTATAACTAAAAGTGGAAAACATCGTGACAAAAGGAGAAATTGCTCGTTTTGAGCAATTTCTTCATTTGTCACTATGTTTTCAAAAGCTGTCTGCTGCAGAGGCGTCAGAAAGCTTCTATATGAGGGAAAGGGTTGAAACTGACGTAGTGTTTTATTTCTTCAAATGTCTTCGAAATTATAAATAAATCCTTAACTTAATGTATTTAAGATCGATACAGATTTTAATAATTTAATCCAAAGCAAAACGATATAGTACATCTTTGGTATACATTTAATCGCGGATCATTCATCAGTATGTGTTCGAATCCCGGCTCGGCCAACTTTCTTTCCGAGGATTGACAAAAGTCAATGCGACATTCCTCTTCCACCCAATGGGCTAAGTCTATGTGGCTTGGGAAGAGTGTTGTGTGGAGTACTGGTGTGAGAAAAACCAGGAAATGCATGAGTAGGTGAACCGGCCGCCGTGATATAACTGAGAAATTGTTAAAAAACGGCGTTAAACCCCAATCAATCAATCAATCAAATCAATCAATCAATCAATCAATTCATCAGTATGTGACAAAAACTGATCCCGTTCCCTCCATTACCACATAAATGCATCCAGACGACTTTGAAAGCATCTGTGCAAAACTATAGAACTCCTCTAAAGATGAAGGTGTTATTACTGAAAAGAGTTAGTTTAAACTTATTTATTTTACATCGATTGCGAAACAAGCTTTAAGCTTATATTAATCATGCTCGATGTCTGCTTCCTGGTAAACTTAACCAGTACTCGCGGCGTTTGTCTGGACAAATCCTAAAAGGCAGAACCCGCTCATCACGGGATTCGAACCCGGGACCTTTGGTACAAGAGGCCGACGCTCTACTCCTCTGTATCACTGTCTTCCACGAAAAAAGAGTTGAAAACGCTGTGGCAAAATGATAAGTTGCTCATAATGAAAATGTTCTTTTGCCACAATATTTTCCACTTTCGTCTGCTGCAGAGGCGTCAGACAATATGCATTATGTATGTGGGAAAGGGTTAAGAACTATTTTAAAACTCAGGGGTGATTTTACCGATTACAGGTAAACAGAATGACCTTACATCAACAGCTTGTGAATTGTTTGGAAAAATATGAAATATATACAACTCCTATTGTAAATTATTGGACCCCCTGCCCACTCGGAAAAAAACGACATGTTTATACGCTTTCAATAAATACAAACATCCGACTTCAAAGGGGGAAATCTGGACGGGTTTTTACTGTGTAATCCTTCTAGTCATAAATCTGACCTTTTCTCTCCTCCCCCCCACCAGCTTAGATCTGAAAGAGCCAGTTTTGGGTTAACGCTTTCCAACAAATAGACGTATTTTGACGCATCTGCAACAGATGACACTTTTGAAAACATCGTCACAAAAGGAGAAATTGCTCAAAAAAAGAGCAATTTCTCCTTTTTGCCACAATGTTTTTCAACTTTTTCTTTAGTAATTATACCCACAATTAAATTATAAAGATTTTTCCATATGTTTTAGTAGACATTTTCAATGGCATCTGCTGCAGATTTGCTGTATGGGGGAAAGGGTTAACATTATTTATAGAACGTCATTATCCGTCTTGACTACTGCGTTTTGTTGTTCCTTTCATTATTCCCTGAGTTTGGTACTTACAATCAATGAACAACAGAACTAGTACTTACAATCAATAAACACCATGACTGGTACTTACAATCAATGTACACCATAACTAGTACTTACAATCAATGAACAGCAGAACTGTGTACTTACAATCAATGTACAACATAACTGGATATTACAACCAATGTACAACAGAACTAGTACTTACAATCAATGTACAACATAACTGGTTATTACAATCAATGTACAACATAACTGATTCTTACAATCAATGAACAGCAGAACTGGTACTTACAATCAATTCACAACATAACTGGTTCTTACAATCAATGAACAGCAGAACTGGTTCTTACACTCAATGAACAGCAGAACTGGTTCTTACAACCAATGTACAAAATAACTGGTTCTTACAATCAATGATCTACATAACTGGTTCTTACAACCAATGTACAAATATAACTGGTTCTTACAATCAATGATCTACATTAACTGGTTCTTACAATCGATGTACAAAAGAACTGGTTCTTACAATCAATGATCTACATAACTGGAACTTACAATTAATGTACAAAAGAACTGGTTCTTACAATCAATGATCTACATAACTGGAACTTACAATTAATGTACAAAAGAACTGGTTCTTACAATCAATGATCTACATAACTGGAACTTACAATTAATGTACAAAAGAACTGGTTCTTACAATCAATGATCTACATAACTGGAACTTACAATTAATGTACAAAAGAACTGGTTCTTACAATCAATGATCTACATAACTGGAACTTACAATTAATGTACAAAAGAACTGGTACGTGCAATCAATGATCTACATAAAAACTGATACTTACGACCAATGTCAAAAAAACTGTTACTTACAATCAATGTGCAACTAAACTGGTACTTACATTAATAAAAACACTATTGTCTAATTAACGTCTATAATGCACACAATTGATATTTTAATTTTATTTTTTTCTAACGAATAAATGCTGTCTAGACGTGTTATTTAAATTCAAACGGCAATAGAATATTCAAAATTATTGAATATTATGTATTATTTCCTATTACAGTTTAATTTATCAAAGCTGTCCTATAATCTATAAATTGTTATATACAATTGTGTAAGTTCAGCATCCGTTCGATAGATAAGTGTATGTTATAAATAATGTAAATAATTATCTTTAACCCTTTCCCTCATACGACAATTCTGCAGCAGACGACTTTGAACATATTTTGTCAAAACATAGAAAATCTCTATAATTGAATGGATAACCCTATGACTAAAAGTGGAAAACATTGTGTCAAAAGGAGGAATTGCTCGTTTTGAGCAATTTCTGCTTTTGTCACTATGTTTATAAAAAGCCGTCTGCTGCAAAGGCGTCAGAAAGCGTCTATATGAGGGAAAGTTTTCAAATTTATATACATAAATACAAGTAAGTATTCAGGCTATTGTTATATAATTATAATTTTAAATAGTTGTTATAAGCAGTAAAATGTACCCGAATTAAGGCTAACTCTTCCCTAGCTACGTTGCTTTATAAACAAGTCATGTGAATTTATTTAATCTATAAACGTCATCACATCGTCATTTTCAACATCTCGGAATATCAATGTTCGTGTGATTTTCATCTTCTATTGGGGTTTTACACCGGTGTTCGACATTATTTCAGTTATATTACGGCGACAGTTCACATATTCATGATCCCTGGGGTAAAACAAACCAGTACTAGGCTAGGAAATGTGCCTTAATGCCAAAGGGCACTCCACCATGACCGTCGTGCCTTCAAATCCCCGACGCTAACCACTCGACCACGGCGAATTCCCAATGTTCGTGTTACAAGGTCCGTTATCAAATAAATCCGAATTCATAAACGATATTTTCACAACTACATATATATATTCGTTTCTTATCACTTAATTAATTGTACATGGCGTTAACGTCGTTTTCAACATTATTTTAATCATATCACGGCGACAGTTCACTTATTCATGATCCCTTGGTTAATTAACCCGGCAGTATCAATCTAGGGAAAGTGCCTTGCTCGAGGATTGACGCCTCTGAAGCAGACGACTTTTAAAAACATTGTGGCAAAAGGAGAAATCGCTCATGATGAGCAATTTCTCCTTTTGCCACAATGTTTTCAACTTTTAGTCATTGGTTATCCATCCATTCAATCATAGAGATTTTTTTTAAACAAAATATGTTCAAAGTCGCCTGCTGCAGATTTCTTGTATCTCCACCATGACTTGCCGCGATTGGAGATCGAACCCGGGACGCCCGGTTTCAAATCCATCTCTTATCGCATTAACCAATTTCATCAAATTTTAATCAACACACTTCTTTGTGAGGTAGCTATGATATTACGGTATTTGATAAAATAAATTCATATCTTCTATGGTTTTTTTTGCGATTCATATTCATGTCTTGTAAATTTTCTTGGTGGAAAAGACAAATAACATTGGAATTAAAGTAAACTCCTAAATGTAATGTATCCCTGTTTCTTTTGTACACGAAAGTTTGAACCTGTAAACATTTTTAAAAATCAAATGAATATGAAAAGATCCCGTGATACTTTGAAAAAAAATAATAACCTTTTCCAACATATAGACCGTTCCTGACGCCTAGGAAGAAAACGACTTTTGAAATCAAAGTGACAAAATGATAACTTGCTCACAAAAGCAATTTCTCATTTTTGCCACTATGATGCCTTTAAATTCATTTGCTACAGATGTGAGAAATGTATAAAACGTACGTCATTGTACGTAAGCGAACTAAAACTAAACATGTTCAACACAAAAACAGCAACCTTACAACTCTTCAAGCAGGCACCACTGTTTGTTACATCTGCCCAGAATCAAGTTATTGTCAATGTGAACATGAATACATCGTTTCACTACATTAGATCCGAAATACGAGTAAGAATGAATTAATGAACCGTTATTATTTATATATAAGAAGGGCCATATTAATTCACTATTCAGTCACGGATAGTTTTCGATAAGTAAATTCAATACATGTACAACCAATTAGAAATCTATATTGAAAAATATGAAATGCAATTAATTAAAAGCAGTTCATGTATGCTTCTTTCAATTAGTCTTTATAACGGTCGTAACCCACGGGTACCGAATCAAATTTGGTTTGATTTTCAAGATTGAAAACGTTCAATTAGTAAGTTATTTGATATTCTGAATGATAATTTGATGTAATAATTTTATTAATGTATTGTTTAAAAGATCGATTACATGAATTATTAAAATGTGAGTGATTGAAGTTGTTCTTTATATCCCATACCTTGAATCTTAAAAAAATAATAATATTGTAAGCATGCTACTTGGTACAGTTTCTGTTTTGTTTTCAATCTAGCAAAGTTGTACCATGATTGTGTTTTCACTTTCCCTCATACGACAATTCTGCAGCAGACGACTTTGAACATATTTTGTCAAAAATGAGAAAATCTCTAAAACTGAATGGATAACCTATGACTTAAAGTGGAAAACATTGTGGCAAAAGGAGAAATTGCTCGTGTTGAGCAATTTCTTCTTTTCTCACTATGTTTTCAAAAATCCGAAGTGTCAGAAAGCGTCTATATGAGGGAAAGGGTTAATTAAATAAAAAAAATATAAAAGTGACATATGGGGCCGGTAGTTTTTTCATTATTCAATTTTGTTAAATGCTTTGTTTTGTAATACACATGTCACTATAAAATATTTACTTAGTTACTTACATTATTGTCTCAGAAACTCCTTTTTTTCTGTCTTTGATATTAATTACCGAATCATTTTTCAAAGAACATTAATTGATTCAATTGCAAAAGAATGGTTAGATATTCGCATACTCCACTTTTGTTCAACAAACAAAAAGATGAGGATTTTTTACATCAAATATTGTCGAAAAAAGGATGAATTTCTCATGATGATTTATTTTATTTTGAACAATATGTTTCCGACTTTTTCTATGTTCTTTTCGTTCATATAACACTTTCAAACATACAGACGCTTTCTGACGCCTCTGCAGCAGATGATGTTTGAAAACATTTCGGAAAAAGAAGAAAGTTATCATAATGAGCAATTTCTCCTTTAGCCACAATCGTTTTCCAACCATAATAATTAAGTCACGGATACTTCAATAGACAGGGACGTCAACCGAAAACGGCCTGCTATATGTATTTAATTTTCCCCTTAAGTAAAAGGATGTTATTTGCTCACACGTCTTGGATCCAGTCAGAATATAGACCTTAATCCGAGAAATGCATTGATTGTCAAGAAACATAGGATGGTGTTTCAAAAGTGCTATACATATCAATGACCTTCTACATGGTACTGTATGAAGACAAAATTATCCGCCTTAACTCTCACTTTCATTTATTCATTTTATTGTACTCTTTCCCACATACAACACATATGCAGCAGACGACTTAAAAACCATAAAGGCAAAAATATGGCAAATTTGAGGACATTTATTTGTTGGAAACATTGTGGCAAAATGAGAAATTCATTTTTTCACAATGTTTTCAAAGGTCGTCTACTGAAAGCGTCTGAGTGTGGAAGAGGTTTAAACTAATATGTTATTTTAAACATGCATACATAATAAATGCCGTGTTGAAAATCACACAACACTCTTAAATCGAAACTTATTTGAGACTTATAACGTTACATGCAAACAAATAAAATATATATATATCATTCATAATTATTTTAAAGCTCACACACTATGCTGTGTCCATTTTGAATGCGATGGAAAAGAATCTTGTCCCATTGATAACAATTGCTTCAAATTCATTGTTTTCAAAATAGACACATCATATCTTTGAAATATCATGAAGAAGGCCTAGTGCCAAAATATTGAATAATATATTTGTTATTTAATTATTAATTATCATACATATTTATACGAATATATATAAATTCAACTTATTATATTTTGCCAAACCAGAATGTGTTTCTGGATCATATACAGATATTTGTTTTATACTTAGAGTGAAATATGTTATTTTTTATTAACATTTTATTAATTTATTATTACCAAACTGTTGTTTAGATTGAAGAACATATACAATTGATAGTTCTACTTAAAATTGCGTTAATGGCATTACTATAAATTTATCCTTATTAGCTGACAGTTGAAAACAAATACCTCCGAAACTATATAAATATGTGTTATTATACATTACTGAATGGGATCTCATTAAAAACGTTGACGTTTGTTTTCTTCATAGGTAAAGCGGATAAACCTTTTTTCACTATATATCTTGTATATGTTGTTTAGTTAAACAAATCAAATCCACACATTTCAACACTTGTTTAAAAAGATATGTCTCTTGTTTTGAGTATTTTCCTTGTCCAATTAAATTCTGTTTGACACTTTCATTTTTAAAACTAATTGTATGAACCTACATATCAATACATGAGGTGATTTCCTATGTCTGTTTGGTCACAATTAAAAGCTTGATGCATTTTGACGTTAAAGCAGCAGACGGATTTTGAAAACCTTGATGAGCAATTTCACCTTTGACCACAATGTATTCAACTTTATTTAACAATTAAGCTAGCTTGTATGGAGATTTTTAAGGTTTTTGTCACTATGATTTCAAAGACGTCTGCTGCAGATGTGTTGTATGTGGGAAAGGGGAGGGGGTGGGGGTGGGGGTGGGGTGGGGGGTGGGGGGGGGGGGGGGGTTAAGAGAATATCACATTGGATCACTTCGTCATCTGTCTATCTCGATCAGTCATGCTTTCACTAACTAACTTATTGCCAGTTGCAAATTATTTTGAGCTTGCGTTTCAAATTATTTTCCGTGGTCTTTTTTTACTTTCCATTGCAAACGTATATTTGTCTACACAATACTTTCATAAAGTCATAAAGTAAAAGAATTAAGTAATATTTGATAAGATAACGTTGTCTGATCACCTACACTTCAAACGTATTAGTTTTCTGACGGAGCAGAAGGTTCAATAGTAAACTTTAACCATTTCATTCATCTGACATTTACATTATGATCTTCAATCACGTCTGTGGAACAATTTCTCAGTCAAAACACGTCGACCAATTCACCTACTCATGTGTTTCCTGGCTTTCTCAAACCAGTACTCCATACAGCAGTCTTTCCAAGCAACTGGCTGCCTTTTCACATTGAATGTTAGCCCATTCGTGGTAACTGAATGACGTGTGTCGCATTGACGTATATCAAACGTCGGAGAGTATGTTGAGCGAGCTCGGTTTCGAACTCACAACCCCTGGATTGACAGCCCGCGTCGCTACTGAATGAGCTACCGGGGCTCGGCGAACAACAAGACCCCCCCCCCCCCCCCCCCCCCCCCCCACACACACCACACTCATGTTGTTGTTATAGGAGTAGGAACTTTAAGATGGACTAATATGTGCTGAACATAAAAGTTGTCTTGAGTAATAATTTCACTTTCCAGTACAATAAACATCTAAATATTGAACATGTATGCTTCATTTTTACTGGGTAGACATACCGAGTCAGCCAAATTTTAAACATTTTCATTGAATTTTAATTGATTGTTTTCCAACATTTACTGCCCATATAGTCTTGAACTATTTATTACTTACTTTGTTGTCACTATTAGCAATATTTGCAGAAGTTTCAAATTTCAAATTGTTTATCTCCATCTGGAATTCAGCACCTTTATTGTCGTGTGCCAAAGGTATATTTTTATTTATAAGGAGGCTAATCAAGCTTGAATGTTATAGGTCTTGATTCTATTTTCTGTATTGTGTCTAATTTTGTCTTCGCGCAAGTACTATAACATTTTAAATCTTAAGTTCATGCAGCGGATTAAAATAATTAAACATTAACGTCACAAAATTGTAATATTTATAAAAGTAAACATAATTTGTTTGACACATCTGGTAAATCCAATAAAACTATATTTATTACAGATCTATATATTATAAATATGAAACTGGTATACCTAAACAACGCAAACAAATGTCAAACAAATTTTTCCACAATAGCAAACCCAAAAGTTTGTCAAAAAAAATAATTTTAGATTTATGATCAGCAAACGATAATCCATCAAAATATTTTCACAGATTGGGAAATTCTTACCGCTCGCAGACGAAACATTACTAATTTGATGTCGTCTACAGGAGGAGGAAGGTCGCGCGAGATTACACGAGATAACGCCTCGCGCTGTGACAGGATCCGAGATAATCCGAGATGTGTCAATCACATCCCAGTGTCAACAAACGGCAACCGTCTACCTCGCTATTGGACGCAATTCTATTCGCCTCATTGATAAATAGCCACTGAATATTAATGTTCTCCCGTTTAACCAAATCTCTTCTCATCGATGTCTGTTTTTACCTCTGCGTTCTCTCTATCTCTGTAGCAAACTTGATTAGTTCTGCTATTTCTCTCCACATGCCAGTCTTTCTAGAGGCTTGCACGAGATCATAAGATGTTGACTAGGTATCTATTGATTGATTATGGCGTAACGCCGTTTTCAACAATTTTCAGTCATACCACGAGAGCAAGTTCACCCTGCTCCAGAGCTCTAGATAAGGGGCGTCTTGCATGTTCTAAAATCCTTATTTGACCCTCTAACCCTATGTTGTTGGTACTCAAAAGAATCGTCTCAGTGAAACGATACTTTTAAGTACCCACAACAAAGGGTTTGCTTTAATAATAAGAGAGAAAGTGTGGGGAAAAGAGCTGAATACCCCTTCACGCTGCTCATGCGTTTCCCAGCTTTCTCACTCTAATAATCCACACAACATTTTTTCCAAGCAACTGGCTGCTTTTCCACATAGACTGTTAGTCCATTTGTGAAAGACGAGTATCGCTTGTCATAATGACTGTTGTCAAACGTCGGAAAGAATGTTGGCCGAGCTTGGATTCGAACTCACAACCCCTGTATTGACAGCCCGCGTCGCTACCGACTGAGCTACCGGGGCTCGGCTTCTTGGCGTCTAACTTCATATACTCAGTAGGTTATCATTCACAATGCTATACTAACACAAAGGTTCGAAGGAATATTGAATCGCCTGACATTGTGTCAGTAAGTGCAAGCCTTACAAGTGCAAGTGGAAGACAATGGTGCAGAGGTAGAGCGTCGGCCTCTCGTATCAAATGTCCCTGGTTCGAGTCCCGTGATGAGCGGGTCCTGACTTTGGGATTTTTCCACACAATCGGCGCGAGTACTGGTTAAGTATCCAGGAAGCAGACATCGAGCGTGATTTATATAAGCTTAAAGCTTGTTTCGCAATCGATTTAAAATAAATAAGTTTAAACTAAGTGCGACCCTGGAAGTCAGTTGTACAGAGATAGCGCGTCGGCCTCTCGTACCGAATGTCCCGGGTTCGTATCCCGGGATGAGCGGATTCTACCTTTTGGATTTTTCCATACAGACGGCGCGGGTTCTGGCTGGATCTCCAGGAATCAAACGCTGACCGTGATATAAACTTTTAATTTCGCAATCGATGTAAAATAAATATATCAGTTTAAAGTAAGTGCAACCGTGCGGTCACACGGCGGAGAAGTGATCCTTATGTTTCCTTCAGCCATGACAAGCGACACAAATATGGCACTTTCTATATGAGCCGTTCCATGAGAAAACCAACATTATTGACTTTGCGTAAAGTATCGACTCGGATCAGCATAAGGCTGCCGCGAAGGCTAAACCGAACAGACTTTTTTCGCCTCCTGTGGATTTTCTGTTTCAGGAGTCATTACTCTATACCTCTATACCCCTGAGACGGAATGTGTCGGCCCTGATTAGCCTGCGCGGACTGCGCAGGCTGATCTGGGTCGATACATTACGCAGAGTCAATAATGTTGGTTTTCTCGTGGAAAACAGCTCATATAGTTTATATATCTGTCCGTCAGAGTTGAGTTCAAGTTGACTTTTTCCTATTTAACCCTTTCCCTCATACAACAAACTTTGACAACATACCCGAACAAAATGGAAACTACAAAAGTACAATAATTAAATAATAATTGTAATTTCATACGAACCAAGCCTAGATATTTGAGCTCTTGCTGCTTTAGCGAACAGTGAGATGTCCGGTGAGCATGCGCATCCGCGAATCTGATCACAGTCAATCTACTTTATAATACAACCTTAGCATTACGTTTGTACATAACTCATGTGTTTATAAACCCGTTTTCCATATAGAGCTACAACATATCTGCAGCAGACGAACATATATAAGCACAAGTATAGAACATCTCTGCGAATAAAAGTATAATGTTAATAGAATTGTCTGCTACAGATGCGTCAACATTCTTATGCATGTGGGAAAGAAGTAAATGTGTAAATTTGTCTTGTTCACATTAGTTGATAGATGTACGTAACTTATGTTCAAACCAGTTCAGTCAATATATGTACGTACTTTATGTTCAAACCAGTAGTCAATATGTTAACGTACTTTATGTTCAAACCAGTACGGTCAATATATTTACGTACTTTATGTTCGAACCAGTACAGTTAATAAACGTACGTAACTTATGTTCGGACAAGTACAGTTAACAGATGTGTGCTTCATGTTCGAACCAGTACAGTAAATATAGTTACGTAACTTATGTTCGAAACAGTACAGTAAATATAGTTACGTAACTTATGTTCGAAACAGTACGGTGAATACACGTACGTACCTTATATTCGAAACGTTGGAGGGAATGGACTTTACGTACCTTAAGTTCGAACCAATGCAGTTAATGGATGAACGTACCATTACAGTTAATAACTGTTCGTATCTTATGTTCTCTAGTAACTATATATGTTAGAAACATATAGTTAATGGATATACCTACCTTTCAATTACAGTTGATAGACTTTCGTACCTTATGTTGGAACCCTATAGTTAATGGATATACGTACCTTTCAATTACAGTTGATAGACTTTCGTACCTTATGTTCGAACCATATCATTAATGGATATACGTACCTTTCAATTAAAGTTGATAGACTTGCGTACTTTATGTTCGAACCATATGGTTAATAGATATACGTACCTTGCACTTATAATTGACATACTTTCGTACCTTATGTTAGAACCATATAGTTAATGGATATACGTAACTTTCAATTACAATTGATAGACTTTCGTACTTTATGTTCCAACAATATAGTTAATAGATATACGTACCTTGCAATTATAATTGATATACTGTCGTACATTATGTTCGAACTATATAGTTAATGGATAAACGTACCTTTCAATTACAGTTGATAGACTTTCGTACTTTATGTTCGAACTATATAGTTAATGGATATACGTACCTTTCAATTACAGTTGATAGACTTTCGTACTTTGTGTTCGGACCATAAAGTTAATGGATATACGTACGTTTCAATTACAGTTGATCGTATTTCGTACCTTATGTTCGAACCAGTACAGTTATTTGATATACGTACCTTATGTTCGAACCATATAGTTAATAGATATACGTACCTTTCATTTACAGTTGATAGACTTCTTTCGTACTTTATGTTCGAACCAGTACAGTTTATTTGATGTACGTACCTTATGTTCGAACCATATAGTTAATGGATATACGTACCTTTCAATTACAGTTGATAGACTTTCGTACTTTATGTTCGAACCATAAAGGTTAGTGGATATAAGTACCTTTCAATTACAGTTGATAGACTTTCATACTTCATGTTCGAACCATAAAGGTTAGTGGATATAAGTACCTTTCAATTACAGTTGATAGACTTTCGTACTTCATGTTCGAACCAGTACAGTTAATTGATGTTAATTGATGTTCGAACCATATAGTCAATGGATATACATACCTTTCAATTACAGTTGATAGACTTGATATTGTTCGAACCAGTACAGTTAATTGAATGACGTACCTTATGTTCGAACCATATAGTCAATGGATAAACGAACCTTTCAATTACAGTTGATAGACTTTTGTAATTTATATTCGAACCATATTGTTAAAGGATATATGAACCTTTCAATTAAAGTTGGTAGACTTTCGTAATTTATATTCGAACCACATAATCAATGCATAAACGAACCTTTCAATTACAGTTGATAGACTTTCGTAATTTATATTCGAACCATAAAGTCAATGGATAAACGAACCTTTCAATTAAAGTTGATAGACTTTCGTACTTTATGTTCGAACCATATAGTCAATGGATAAACGAACCTGTCAATTAAAGTTGATAGACTTTCGTACTTTATATTCGAACCATATAGTCAATGGATAAACGAACCTTTCAATTAAAGTTGATATACTTTCGTACTTTATGTTCGAACCATATAGTCAATGGATAAACGAACCTTTCAATAAAAGTTGATAGACTTTCGTACTTTATGTTCGAATCAGTACAGTTAAATGACATACCTTTTGTTAGAATCAGTACAGTTAATTGGCGTACCTTATGTTAGAATCAGTACAGTTAATTGACGTACCTTATGTTAGAATCAGTACAGTTAATTGACGTACCTTATGTTAGAACCAGTATAGTTAATTGACGTACCTTATGTTAGAATCAGTACAGTTAATTGACGTACCTTATGTTAGAATCAGTACAGTTAATTGACGTACCTTATGTTAGAATCAGTACAGTTAATTGACGTACCTTATGTTAGAATCAGTACAGTTAATTGACGTACCTTATGTTAGAATCAGTACAGTTAATAAACGTACCTGATGTTAGAATCAGTACAGTTAATTGACGTACCTTATGTTAGAATCAGTACAGTTAATTGACGTACCTTATGTTAGAACCAGTATAGTTAATTGAGAGTCGTAACTTATATTCGAAACTTTAAAGGTAATGGACTTTACGTTCTTTATGTTCGAACCAATCCAGTTAATGTATTTTGTACATTTTGTTCGAACCAGTTCAGTTAATGTCTGTACGTACCGTACCTTATGTTCGAACCAATCCAGTTAATGTATTTTGTACATTTTGTTCGAACCAGTTCAGTTAATGGCTGTACGAACCAATATAGTTTGCCACGGTGATGCAGTAGTTAAGACGGTGTGTCCCGGGTTCAATCCGATGGTCATAAAGACCTCAAAATGCATATTAGGGACTATAAAGAGATACTCATTATATTTTGATGTCTGTAACTAGATAACAAATGCAATTGTTTAATGAACGTTAAACAATTAACTTACAAATTACTTGCTCGAATGATAGATAAATTGAATCCGTCCCCCGTTTGTCTGTTTAATTAATTGAATGATTGTGTTTTCGATCTCTTACAATGTGCTTAAATACAGTAAAACAGAAGACATCGGAGGCGATTTAAAAGTAATTCTTCGCATGCACATAATTCGGAGTATGCACTCTTAGCCTTCATTTTCGAATGCGACTTAACCTTTACCATTTTCAAACGATGTAAACATAGATGCAGTCTGATCTTGGTTTACATAGCTGGATTTTAATTCATTTAACGAATGATCGACTAGTTCAATGAGCGGTGTACATGTATGTACAGTCTGATCTTGGTTTACATAGCTGGATTTTAATTCATTTAACGAATGATCGACTAGTTCAATGAGCGGTGTACATGTATGTGCAGTCTGATCTTGGTTTACATAGCTGGATTTTAATTCATTTAACGAATGATCGACTAGTTCAATGAGCGGTGTACATGTATGTGCAGTCTGATCTTGGTTTACATAGCTGGATTTTAATTCATTTAACGAATGATCGACTAGTTCAATGAGCGGTGTACATGTATGTGCAGTCTGATCTTGGATTACATAGCTGGATTTTAATTCATTTAACGAATGATCGACTAGTTCAATGAGCGGTGTACATGTTTGTGCACTCTGATCTAGGTTTACATCAATCGATTTCAGTTTCTTTATGGAATGGTGACCTAGCTCTAAGAATGTAGTTATTTGTGCAATCTGATCTTCAGCGCTCATTACTATTCCACATCTTTACCAGAATTTCTGATCCAATAATATATAGGGTCATATTTTACATTTTATTATTTACATAGGTGTGATGATTGGGAAGGTTTTTTTTTAAAAGTTCCACTGCACTGCATCAAGCAATTACTGAGACATAGACTCGTAATGTAGTTCCACACACAACTTTTATCCAGAATTTCTAATTAAAAAAGGGCCACAATTTGCATTATATGTATGACAGAGTTATCTAACCTGATTTTTTACATAGGTCAGATGGTTGGAAAGTCTTTTAGACAGTTTCAATGCAATACATCAAGTAGTAACTGTACTGCAAAACCTTGACCAAGGTGAGACGCCAACGCCAGTGTGAGTAACATAGCTTTCATAGTCTCCGAATAGTCGAGCTAAACATGGTAAAAGCTGCTTCCCCACTAAGGATTGCGGGGATAGCGTTACGTCTGATCCACCGGTGGAAGGATGAAGACACCAGTAGTAATGGTAGTACTACCTTGTACTGGTACTACTGGTAAATTATCAGGAACACGTCATGCTGTCACTGAAGTACTGTAGTAGTCGGCTTTTTACAATATTCAAACAAACACTTGTAATGTAAATGTCAATACTATAAAGCAACTACATGTATATTGGTTTGAAAAGTTCAGAATTTAAATTAATTTGACCTATTTTACATCGATTGCGAAACAGGTGTTCAGCTTATATTAATCGTGCTCGATATCTGCTTCCTGTAAACTGTTAAAACTAGTACTCGCGCCGTTTGTGTGGAAAACTCCCACACAATAATGTCGTGTATTGTAGGGCAAGGGTTAATTTGACATGGTAGTTAATGTCGCTCATAATACTTTTGCCAAAATGTTTTCAACGCTATTAGGTTTTCATATTTTCATTTACAGAGACATTTCGTAGTTTTGACAAGATGTTTACACTGCCGGCTGCTGCAGATTTGTTGTATATGAGAAAGGGTCAAAATGAGTCATGTAACATAAACACGGACAATTGGAATTTTTCAAATTGATTGAATTTTCGACCAAAGTTCATAATTTTATACTAGGTATTTTGTCATTACCATTCTACTGAAGTGTCAGGATGATTGTGTTTTGTTTTTATGGTATTTTACGTCGCTTTCATCCCTTTTTGAGTTATATCACGGCGCTTCCTGAGTAAGTTTCCAGTACTACTGTTCCAGTTATTCTAACACCAACGAGGCAGTCCTAATGCTAACCCCACACTCCTGGGCGCAAAAGAGGAAACATCATTATTTCCATTTTTAAATTATTTCGTATGAACCGGCCAGGGATCGAACCCGCGATCTCTCGCACCTAGGCGGACGCTCTACCACTACACCACCGAGGATGTTGAATATACCAAACCGGAAATATCAAAATCAGACACAAGAAGGGGCAGGCTGATCGTCGCGGTTCGCAACGCAAACCCCCGAATGTCTGTTTTTGTATGACGTGGCTCAAATGGCGGCTGTCCGACTTTTATAATGGTTTATGTAGGTTTTCATTCCACAAGTCCTTGGTTGGTATACCCGAACCATAACATAAATATCGAAGGGGAATTCTTTACTTGCTCCTCGATTTAAAATAATAATAAAGATACACCACCCACAAGTTTTGCTAAGTACAACAGTAATTCAGCATTCAGGGTTTTCCTTGTTCAAGTGCTATTAGTACTAGCGACATGAGGTACATTTAGCTGTATTGATCAGTCGTAATGCTATCCCAACAATCATTAAAGTCAAGTAGGGACGCATGTACTATCAGTTTCAAAGACCCGAAAGTGGATCGAACATTAGTGTTGTGGTCTAGTGACTAACCACCGAAACAGTTCGGTATGAAGGTAGTTATAAAGAGGTATACAATGAATGTGCAGATTATTTTAAAAAACGTTTTGGCAAAACTATAAAAAATCTCTGTAAATAAAAGTATGATAATTGAATATTGGCAAAATGAAAAATTGCTCATTATGAGTAGTTTCTTCTTTTGCCAAAATGCTATCAAAAGTCGTCTACTGCAGCGGCGTCAAAATGTATCTGTGTGCTGGAAGGGGTTAAATAGTGAAAGTGGGGTAGTGTATGGTTAAATTGTGGGTAAATAACCATGCCTTATCACGATTCAATCAGTAAAAGTCGTTCATCTAATACCTATATAAATAGTGAAATATTTCCCTAAATCTCACATATGTCTTTGAAGCTAGCACAGGAATGCGATTCACAGTCTTCTATTACGTCACACAAACCATCCGGATATCTTGGTAAACATCGAAGAAACGTGTTCCACCTTAGGGCGAACTTCCGCCATGTTTACCGAGGCTTTCCGAATTTAACACCTGTGATAATCGCCATGTTTACTATGCACGATGGGATATCGGCGTGAAAGATGGCCACTTCACTTCAGTGGTCAAGATTTGCAGCGGGTTTATGAGGATTAATATAGATAAGTCCGGAGGAACGTCTCAGCACTTGGATCGGTACTACGTTGACAGGTATGTCAAGGCGTTCATCAAACGTCGTCCAAATCTCTATAAGCATCATTAACATAAGTGTTTGGATAACTGTAATTCGCCACGAGGATGCACGAGACTTCCAAACAGCTTCCGGTGATAACGTTTAGTCAAACACAATCGTTTGGCTCACGTCTCTTTGATACTGGATCTACAGAACATTTTCCGCTAGCAAAAATCTCTACTTAACAAACAGTATACAGTGTTATATTGAAAGTTAGATGATCACATTGTGTCACGTCTTTTTCATGTGTACTTTATTGTGTTCGTACATTTCTAAACCCTTTCCCTCATACAGACGCTTTCTAATGCATCTGCAGCAGACGACATTTAAAAAGATCGTGGCCAAAAAAAAATTGCCACAATGCTTTCAAAATTTTGCAATAAACACTCTTTCATTAAGAGTTTCCATATTTTGTATTTAATGTTAACATAGTCGTCTGCTGCCGATTTAGTGTATGTTCGAAAGGATTGATGGACGCCTCCCAATGTCTCCAAATTAGTGTGCGACTAGGAAATACTTTCTCGACGCTCTTGACAGGCGATTCGTGGTCTTTTTCTCACAATGAAAACACAAACAATCTACAGTCCTATACCATAGAACACATTGATAACGTTTCAGGTACAACTAATTGTGTTTGTATAGTGTTTTACGCTGCTTGCAAAGCATATTTTCAGTTATATTACGTCGTTTCCTTGATAATTTACCAGTAGGTCTAAGTCTGATCCATTTTGTTTAACACTAGCGAGCCAATCTAAATGCTAACCCTACAACCCTGAGCGCCAAGAAGTGAAATGCGTTACTTCCATTTTTTAAAGAATGACCCGGCCGAGGATCGAAACAGCGACCACCTAAATCCGATACAGACGCCCTACCACTACACCACTGAGGCGGTCTCCGTTACCATTGAACACCGTAATAGCTTTTAAAGTACGTATCAAGAATAATGTATCAATGTGCATGTAATACCATTGACTATTGATTGGCTTGTTTTGTTAGTTTAACGCCTGATTCAATTGTTTAAAGTTATTGTCAACGTTCCTTCACTCTATCTCTCAAAGATCGTTCATATTTGTGTGTTTTTTACATAGTCTCTCAATATAACGCTTCATGAAACATTGACTAGCAACATAAACTGAACTGAGCCCAGAGGCATTCTCCTGTCAACGAAATTAAAAATGAAAAAAAAGCAAAAAAACATCTGTTGAATTATTGATCTGGATGGCTATACTTATACTTCTTTTTATGCCAGACGGTATGTTAAAACGCGGGACCCGTTATCTGATGAAGTCGTGAATAGTCAACTAGTATAACAAATAGCCTTGGTTCCGCGAACTTTTTTGTTTTGTGCATTACACCATCCAAAGCTTCCTTACCGAACGAGATGTTTTATATGCTTCAACGTTCAGACGTTGGTGGCATTCTAACGACGACAAAAGTAGTACCAAACAGTGGATGAGTGAACTAACCTGCTCTACTACTCTACAGCATGGTAATCGATCCAATGTCACGCTGGTGTTGGTGTACATGCTTCATTGACCTCCCATCGACCCAGTTAGTTCTTCCAACATCTGACTCTTGGCGGACATAGCTTTCGGATATCGATTCCATGTACCATTCTGCCAAAACAGATGTCCAGGAGCACTGTCTTTCCCACGGCAATTAGGTCGTGGAATCATTTATCAATGGGCATGTAATAAAAGTTATTGTTAACGTTCCTTCAAGTTCTCAAAGATCGCTTTATATTTGGGTTTTTTACATAGTCTCTCAATTGCGCTTCATGAAACATTGACTAGCAACCTAAACTGAACTGAATTGAACCCAGCCATTCTCGTGTCAACGAAATTAAAAAAAAAAAAAAAAAAAAAAAAAAAACATCTTTTTAATTATTGATCTGGATGGCTCTACTTTTTTTTATGCCAGACGATATGTTGAAATACGGGACCCGTTATCTGATGAAGTCGTGAATAGTCAACTATTATAACAAATAGCTTTGGTTCCTCGAACTTTTTTGTTTTGTGCATTACACCATCAAAAGCTTCCTTACCGAACGAGATGTTTTATACGCTTCAACGTTCAGACGTTGGTGTCATTCGCACGACGACAAAAGTAGTACCAATCAGAAGATGAGTGAACTAAGCTGATCTACTACTCGACAGCAGTTTGGTTGAGCCTAATCTTTCATCTCTAGAATACAGACGAAAAATATACGATATAATCCAGGTATACAGAATAGTGCACAATATTCTCAGCAAATGAGAAGAACTTGTTAATGTCAATGTTGTCAATAGACAACATTGACATTAATAAGTTCTTCTCATTTGCTGAGAATGTTGGAACCAGAGGACAAAATCTGAAACTTCATCAGAAACAAGCTAAGAAAGGTAGACGAAGAAATGAATTTGGGATTAGAGCAATTTTAACTTGGAATAACTTACCAGAAGAACTAGTAAACAGCACAGTTGCTAACCTTCAAAACAAATCTTGATAAACTTTGGAAACCCAGCCGCTTTGATCTAACATCAGTATATTAATTTACTATGGAACAAAACCGGAAGTGGAGACATTAAATAGAGGATATTACATGAGTGGTCATTCAATACGAAATTTTATTAAACGAGTTTAATAAAATTTTGTATTAAATGATCACGAATGTTATGTTCTACTTATATCATGAATTCCAATTCGACGATTATTAGCGCAAAATATATAAAACGTCGCTATATATAGCGCGGTCATTTTCAATGCTTTTCATTATGACGTTACGTAGCATTGTTATTACACTAGTTATATTTTAGGTTTTTTTGTGTTCATCACTTTTGCTTGTCTGTGATTGGCTGAACTATTTTGTTCATAATCTCATGAATAAAAAAAATTAACATTGGCGACGTGCTGTATTATGGAAAATAAAGTTGTAAAATACTATTATGTTTTATTACTCACTGAAATAGCCAGTATTAATGCTAAAATATAAGGAATGGAGCGTTTTCTTTCGTTTTCATGGGGGTATGAACAAAAAAAAACCTGATCACACATTCTATGAAACCGCTTCGCGATTTCATAGAGAGTGATCAGTTTTTTTTGTTCATACCCCCATGAAAACGAAAAAAAAGCTCTCCATTCCTTAAATATACCGAAAAATATAGAATGACGTTATTTCATGCTGGCGACGTCAGTTATGATATAAACTGAAGTAGACGATAGGGATTATTTTAGCCTTCGGAGCTATATAATTACCCTTACAGACTAAGTAAGGCTAAGTAAGTAATCGATCCAATGTCACGCTAGTGTTGGTGTACATGCTTCATTGACCTCCCATCGACCCAGTTAGTTCTTACAGCATCTGACTCTTGGCGCGGACATGGCTTTCGGATATCGATTCCATGTACCATTCTGCCAAACAGATGTCCAGAAGCACAGTCTTTCCCGCAACAATTAGGTCGTGGAATCAGCTATCTGAGCATCAAGCCCCATCTTATAGCCTAAAGGCATTCTCGTGTCAAACTACTTAAGCTTTCAGTACTGTTTTTTTTTATCGGTTATACATACCTCTTAAATATATAAATATTTACTTGACATACAACTATCTTGTACATACACCGTAGACGAATATGCCCCAACGACGGAGTGTGTACAATATCGAGAGACGAATAACAAGAAGAAGAAGACGTTTGCAAACACTGAAACTATAACATATAGCAACTATTAAAAGATAACAAGAAAATATTAAAATTATGTTAAAATAAAAAAAAAAAATAGTTACATCAGGTACGTGGTAATATCCATATCCAAGCTTCGATCAGACATTGAACTTGATACTAGATGTGTGTAAATTGAGCTCCATATCCAATTGAAGGCAATTCTCTTTTGAACTTGATAATTTACTATTCAAAAAACGACTAAATAAACAGTTTCGTGCTTAAATTGTTTTTTTCTTTTGTCAAATGCCTGGTTCAAGTACTTTGCAAGTGCGATAATGCCCTGGTAACGAGTGCACGATATAATAATCACAAATAAAGTATCACATTTATTATAGTTTAACCATTATTTAACTCTTTCAGCGCCGAATTACCAAAATAAGACTTTTCTGTGTTCAAATTCGGGCGACTCCATTTTTCATGTGATCAATTTTGTTTAAATATATTGATAACTACAAGAGGGCCATGACATCGCTTACCTGATTTAATAGAAATTCAATAGGTTTCAAAGTTTTTACTCTATACATATAAGGAAAGCAAGCAACCCCCCAGGTGGCCATGTTTTTCAACGGATCAGAATAAATTGAACAACCTTGGCATAGGGTCACACAAGAAACATTTGTGCCAAAGATGTTTTTAAGTTTTCACTATATTACATATAAGACAAACAAGCACCGCCCCCTGGCGGCTATATTTTTTCACCAGATCATAATAATTGCAACACTCTTGGTAGAGGGTCACACTAGGAACCTTTATGCCAAAGTATTTTTAAATCCGGCAGGTACCTTGGGACAAGAAGATTTTTAAAGTTTTTACAATGCACATATAAGTAAAACAAGCTCCGCCCCTAGCGGCCATGTTTTTAAACTGATCGGATTAATTTGAACAACCTTGGTAGTAGAAGGTCCCCCAAGGAACATTGGTGCCAAATTATCTTTAAATCAGGCCGGTACTGATTTTTAAAGATTTTACAATGCACATATAAGGTAAACAAGCTCCGCCCCTGGCGGCCATGCTTTTTTACGGATCGGAATAATATGAACAATCTTGATAGAGAGTCCACCAAGGAACATTTGTGCAAAATCAATTTTCAAATCGGACCAGTACTTTTGGACAAGATTTGTTTTTAAGTTTTAGCAATTGTCCCCATTTCTGATGCCGCAGCAACCAAAGTTCTACATGGAATTGAATTATTTGAACATCTTTGAAAGAGGTCTACATAAGGAACATTCCTGTGAAATTAATAAGAAATTGGTCTGTTGGTTTAGGAGGAGAAGTCGTTTGTAGAAAAAAGTGAACAGACGGATATACAGACAGACGGACGTCGGACGAAAAACATTTGGCTTAAAAAAAAAGAACATAAAGAATCTGTATTGTTTTCTTCAAAAACCTATATTTTGCCACTGGCGCTGAAAGAGTTAAGAAAAAAAACTTTCTCAAATCTTCAAATAACGGACACCAAAGCCATAAGTTTTTTTTATCTGCAACATCATAGTTATTGTTTCTTAGACAGTATTGGCAATTTCGCAGGTCTCTATCAATGTGTAAATGCAGCCCTTTTTTTTCAATCATTTAGAGTTGAACATCTGCAATTTGACAATATTTTCTTATACACAAAAAACGTGACGATATAGATAACTACTTTTAAGGACATAAGGCTTTTTTGATTGCGCTTTTCAAATTATTCCATTTCACCGTCGGCCTCGTATGCGGGAGGTCGTGGCCTTGTCGCTCAATGTTGCAGGGTTAGCATTACGACTGAGTCGCTTGAGTCAGGATAAATGAACCAGTAGCACTGGTAACAGGAAACGCCGTGATATAACTGAACAAATATTGAAAGCACCAACAAACAACCATTAAGTGTATGGTAGCTGCAATCAATGAGTCTTTGTTTAAAATGGGTTAAGAATATGTTGAAATTACCAACGTCTTATATTACAGTGTGTGTGTGTGTGTATACCACGTGACTTTGACGTCACAAATGCTACGGCGGACAGAAATATTTTACTTCGGTTTAGAAGTAAAAACAAAGGTAACTTTAAGTTTGATTAGTGGTGTAGTTTCTTCAAACACTTCGATGAACCTTTTCTCAAAAGTTATTAATATCGCCAACAGCTGGAGCATTATCAACACTGGATTTTGAGAACAGGTCCGTCGAAGTGTTTAAAAAAAATAGACCACCAATCAAACTCCTGTAAAACACCGAAGATAGGACATTGTAAGCGGCGTAGACTGCGCCATGTTTCATTAAAAAGGGTGAAGAAATAAAAAAGTTACCATTGCTTTTACATTCTTAACAAGATCAATTATTGCTGTCTGACCATGCAAATATGACGTTAAAAGTCACGTGGTATACACACACTGTATTAACAATACATAAAAGAAATGATATTGGAACAATACACGTTTTATGTTGGTAGCCCAAGTAGTGCGACTTTAACTATCGAGTTGTCATAACAGTTTGTAACATTTTCTAGGGTACCTATTATCTTCCATGGTTAATATTTTTAACCGGTATCTTAAACACTGTTTAAGCAAGCAATTCGTTCGTTTACATCGGATATGCGGTCTTGCTACTATATCATATGGTTGGTAGCCCCTTATTTCAGACGAATATTTGATCGGCAACACCGTAGAAACGTGTCGTTGAAATCAAATGTTTTGTTTTTGATCAAGTTATATAGTATTGACAGCTTTATTTGCTCGGAGACCAAGAGTTCCTTCGTTTTTGTCCAAGATAACTTTGCTGTATGTCAAAAACATTCCTAGATATTTATAAACCTTGACAATTTTTATTTTTGCAACTCTGTAAAACAATTTTTCACTATTTCGTAAAAGACCACTGGTGCGAAAAACCATATATTTTCTGCATTCCAGTAGCATTGGAGAACATTACTTTGGTGGTCAATTTGGTGTTGGAGATTCAACACATTGTCAGCGAAAGAAGAAACATTGTCTGCAAATAAAAGTGCTTATAATTCAACACGCGTGTTATTACAAACTTTCAAATCACATGATGTTTTCCAAATTTTAACTTGTATTCATATTCATTAGCCATAATACAATTAACAAGAGGGCAAAGATGACCCTAAATCGATCACCTGAATGATGGTAAATTAGTAGCAAATATTGAACTGCAAATATCTGTGAAAATTTGATCAGGAGTGCAAATTTAACTGAAAGTAGTGGACACTGTTACAGAAATAGCTTATCAGTCAAAGCCAGTTGTATCTTGAAATCTAACAAGAACTTTAATAAGAATGGAATCATAAAGTTTTGTCATTTTGCGCCTTTCCTGATGCAGCCTTATAGCTTGAACAGTTAAAAGAATAATTCTGCCAAATTATCTTGGAATCTGACAGGCGGATTATGGAGGAAAAGGATTTTAAAATTGGGGTATTTTTCTTAATTTCTGATGCCGCAGCAACCAAAATTCTACACAGAATGTAAGTCTTTGAACAATTTTGAAAGAGGACCAACAAAGGAACATTCCTGTGAAGTTAAATTGAAATTGGTCTAGCGGAATGGTAGTTGTCATTTGTAGCCAATAGTTTAATTTACCTCTTTTGTGATCACGTTTGGATGCTATGAATTTGTAACCAATCAATACGGCTTGAACAAATTAAGTAGAGGATCACTGAAGTAATATTCGTATTCAATTGTCTTAATATCAGACAAGGACTTTTAAAACAAGAGGGCCATGATGGCCCTGGATCGCTCACCTGATTTTATTTTTCTTCACTTCAGTCATACAAGTCCATGTATGAAAATCGGCCATACACTTTCGGAGGAGATTTTTTTTTTGGTTTTCACTAAAGCCATATATGGCAAAATAGCCCCGCCCCCTGGCGGCCATGTTTTTCGACCAATCAACATGGCTTGAAGGAATCTGATAGTGGGTCACTTAAGGAACATTTCTACACAATTATTTGAACAAGAGTGCCAGTGCCGCCACAATATACGCCGCCACAAAATATAAAGATCAAGATTGGTCCTTTTAATTATTGCTTTTAACATGTATCACAAGACTACCATTGGAATCTCTATCAAAATGGCCGAACCGAAAAATGGTAATTTCATGAAAAAAATCACAAAACTACCATTATGGTAAAACAATCATATAATGGAAAAGAAACAGCAAACAAAGTATTGGATTGGATTGTTGGAGCTTAATGTCCCATTCAACAAATTATTTCAGTCAGGAAGAAAATAGGATACATATAAACAGAGATAGAACCCTATAGAGGCTTCCGATATGAAAGTAGGTCAAATGGCAGTGTCGATATGTATCCTTTTTTCCTTCTGAGCATAACTCTTGCAAAAATCACTCTACCGGATAATCCCTGCTTTATGCACTTCTACCTGTTTGGAAACTTGAGTTGCGTTCTTAAGTGAATATGCTATAGAGACCAAGTTTCGAAAGGCATAACTATTGCAAAAATCACTGAACCGGAAAATCCCCGCTTCATGCACATCTACCCATTATAGTAATGATATTGACCAAGTTTTGAAAAGATTCAGTCAGAAACGTAGGAGGAGTTGCGTTCACAAGCCGCAATATCAATCAGCTACAAGGGACATAAATCTTGCAAATATCAATGAACCGGAAAATCGCCACTTCATGTACATCTACACATTATAGTTATGACATTGACCAAGTTTTGAAAAGATACGGTCAGAAACGTAGGAGGAGTTGCGTTCACAAGAAATGGACGTACGGATGTACGCACGGACAGACGAAGATGACGCCAATATACCACCGCCTACGGCGGCGTATAAAAATGGGTTGACACTTTCGGAGAAGAAGATTTTTTAGGTTTTCACTATAGCCATATAAGGCAAAACAGTTCGGCCCTATGGCGGCCATGTTTTTCGACCAATCAACATGGCTTGAAGGAATATGATCATCCAAGGATCATTTCTACAAAATTATTTGAAAAGCTGCCAACCAGTTTGGGAGAAGAAGAATTATAATTTGTTTTTATTTTGTTGCCATGGAAATTAGAATTTTATTAGCGCTGGACAAAATACGATCACAATAACTCACCTTGAGCACTTCGTGCTCTGATGAGCTAAAAATGGCCAACCTTTCGGAGAAGATATTTTACGTTTTCAATATAGCCATATAGGGCAAAATAGCGACGCCCCCTGGCGGCCATGTTTTTCGACCAATCAACATAGTGGCTTGAAGGAATCTGATAGTGGGTCACTACAATTTTTTTTGAAAATCGGCCACAATTTCGGAGAAGATTTTTTAAGTTTTCACTATAGCCATATAAGGCAAATGTTTTTGTTTCGTTGCCATGGAAACTAAAATTCTGCATGGATCCCAACAATTTGAAGGAATTCTTGTGAGGTCATCGAGAGGATGCTTTCTGTGAAGTTTCATCCCAATTGACCCACTGATTACTGAGGAGAAGATGTTGACGCACGACGAACATCGCACGACGGACAAAAGGCGATCACAATAACTCGCCTTGAGCACAAAGTGCTCAGGTGATCTAAAAAGAGGGTCATTATCCTGATGGACCTATAACGCTCTTCTGTTTTAATAGAATTTCAGTAGTTGTAAAAGTTTTACAGGAACATGTGAATGGACAGAAGTGATTGATCACAATAGCTCATATAGCTAAAGTAACCCCAGTTCCTAACAGAGACATTAACACAACTACTCACTTCTGTATCAGAAATTGAATTTGTTCTTCAGTTACTTAAAACGGATAAAGCTACAGGACCAGGCTCCAATGTTAAACTAAGCGCCAAGTAATACTTAAGCTCTTGCATATGGTTAGAAAACATTCCACCATTGATGTTCAATTCTTTTTTAAGTAAATGTCCAAGTTGACATAAATAGTTACGTTGATCACAAACAATTATTGTTAAGAAATATTTAGGAATTTTTATTAGCGAAACAGACATGATGAAATATGCTATTAAGTATTACGTATCACTACGTAAGGCTGTCGAAGTTATGCCCATACCAGATAAGCACCATGGTTTTGAAGTAATTGGCTTGTATTTCTAAGTTTTCATCGGCGTGGAATTAAGTCCCATAAACAGCAATGGACTGGCTTTCTTCAAAACTGTCACAACCAATGCTCCACCTTCGACTTCTATGTTGCTTAATGGTAACCAAGAGCTCGACTACTAAGACAATCCATATTTTATACAGAGCTCTAGATAAAGTGTATATTTCCTATTCAAAAATCCTTGTTTGGACTTTAAAACCAAAGATGTGGGTTACTCAAAAGAATCGTCTCACTAAGACGATTCTTTAGAGTACCTACATCATATGGCTTTGTTGGGAAAAAAAGAGATATTTCGATGAAAATACCAGTTTGCTCCTCTTTATCTAACCCACGAAGCCAATATTCCTCAATAGATTTCTTATTCCTCTTTATTTTCCTAAACATTACGTATTTTGCTCTCATTCTATTACTTTAATGTGTTATAACACTGTTGCCAGTTCACCTAATGCGTTTCCTTGCAAAAGTACAACACACACCATTCTACGGCTAACTGACTTCCCAAACATACCTTTTAGTCCATAAGTCACAATGACTTACACATATGGCTTGATAGGAAATCGGACGTCTATATCGCACTTTGCAAGTGCAACAAAAATGTAATATTAACAGTAAATGGGAAATAACAACACAAACTTTTTAAAGGTTTTTATGTATTTTATGTGTCATAAATAAATTATTCTTCATTACTTACAACATCATTGTACCAATATGACTAAGGCATATAAATGCATTGATATAATCTTACACAAAACATCAAAGTTAGGCATATCAACGCTCCAACATCCTCTTACACAAACATCAAATTTAGGCAGTTCAATGCACTAACATCCTCTAATACAAACATCAGCGTTAGGCAGATCAATGCACCAACATGCTGTTACACAAACATCCAAGTTAGGCAGATCAATGCACTAACATCCTCTTACATGAACATCCAAGTTAGGCAGATCAATGCACCAACATGCTGTTTCACAAATATCCAAGTTAGGCAGATCAATGCACTAACATCCTTTTACACAAACATCAAAGTTAGGCAGTTCATTGCACTAACATCCTCTTACACAAACATCAAAGTTAGGCAGATCAAAGCACTAACATCCTCTTACACAGACATCAAAGTTAGGCATATTAATGCACCAAAATACTCTTACACAAACATCAAGTTTTGGCAGATCACAGCACCAATATCCTGGGCAGATCAATACACCGACAACCTTTTACACAGACATCACAGTTAGGCATATAAAAGCACTTAAATCCTCTGACAATATCATCAAAGTTAGGCAGATCAATGCACCAACATGCTGTTACACAAACATCAAACATTTTTCACCATTCTTTTACTGATATCTCCTGTTTCACTCGACCAGGTATATCTGTGTAGTGTACTCAAAATGCTGTTGCTATCTTGGGATCCTAATGTAGTTCAATTCGAGGAGGTACCATCTCATTTCTTAGTTAGGTCAGACCCATCCTGGCACGTAACTTTATATTGAACATTCCTGCAATCAAATGAACTATTATATTATAGGTGAAACGTTAGTAGGGGCTTTTTTCGAAATTTAAAATTAACAATAAAATGAAAGGCAAATTTAAAATAATTAAATATTAACTGTTTACTCTATATGATATTTTACAGCAATCTATCTGCTTTGAACAAAGTTGAGGAAGAGGTTTGTACACATGTAAAACAGAAGTTGAATTTAAATATAATGTTTAAAAAAAAGGAGTGAGAAGGATACATGTATGTTATCAAAATTTGTTAACCCTTTCCCACATACAACAATTTTAAGAAATGATATTTGCAATAATATCTTCTTTTTTTTTTTTTTATATAGATGAACATGTGAATAATTATTGCATAAAAGTTGAAATCATTGTGGCAAAATGAGAAATTGCTTGTTTTTAGCAATTTCTTCTTTTGCCACAACGTTTTTAAATGTCGTTCTGCTTGGAAAAAGTTCAGAGGCATCTCAAGTTGTCTGTAGTTGGTCAAGCAAACAGTGCAGGGAAAGGAGAATTTTTTCCTTAATCTTCAATGTTGTTGACTAAGTTTCTATTCGATCCATTGATTCAGAGCTCTGGATAAGGGGCATTTTCTCATCTTTTAAAATCCGTATTAGACACACAAACGCTTTGTTGTGGGTACTCAAAAGAACTGTCTCAGTGTCTCAGTAAAACAAATTTTTTGAGTACCCAGAATATAGAGTTTAGTTGAGTCATAAGAGAGATAATGTGGGGAAAAAGATCAGTTTACTCCCTGTTATCTAGTCCTCTGATCTATTGCTTACCTTTATTACTATGGAGAGCGGTCTCAGCCGCTTTCATTTCCCCTTGTTGTATACTCCTGCCTTTACCAACCGCTAGTCTCTTCCCACGGAAATACACTGCCACCTTAAAGGTTCGCGTATTAGTAGGTCCAGATTGACTAAGCACTCTGAAAATATATTATTTATATTATCTGAAGAAATTGATAGCTTAATCCTTTTCCACTAGTAAGACACATTTTAACGCATCTGCAGCAGACAACTTTTGAAAAAAAAAAAATTGTGGCACAAGGAGAAATTGCTCAAAACAAGCAATTTCTCCTTGTGACACAAAAATTTCAACTTTTTTCCAGTAATTATATCTACAAATTTATACCTACAATCATAGAGAATTTCCATATTTTTGAGTAGACATGTTTAAATTCGTCTGCCGCAGATTTCTTGTTTGTTGGAAAGGGTTATCCGACTAGCTGAAATCGATCACTCCTTGTGCTTTATAAAGGAGATAGCTTTTGAAAGCATTATTGGAAAAGGGAGCAAAACAAGTAATTTCTCCATTACCAGAAATGTTGTCATCTTTATATCCAAAATTATAAAACCAAATTAACATATGATGCATTGTTTTTCCCTGATAAATTGTTAACTCTTTCCTACATACAACAAATCTGCAGCAGACGACTTTGAAAACATGATGACAAAAACCTGAAATATCTCCATAAATGATAGCTTAATTGTTAAATAAAGTTTATTATTATAAAGGAGAAATTGCTCATTATGAGCAATTTCACCTTTGGCCACAATGTTTTCAAAAGTCGTCTGCTGCCATTGTGTCAAAATGCATCTGCAGGTGGGAAAGGGTTAAAGCATGTGACTATAAATATCATATCAGGTAAATGATAATTGCAGAAATTAAAATGGTGTGTGAAAAGGAGAAATTGCTTGTTGTTTTTTCCCATTAAAGTTCAAGATTATCTGTTGCAAGGATATCTACTGTATCAGAGTAAGTGTTAACCCTTTCCCACATGCAAACAATCTGCAGCAGACGGCTATGATAACATATTGGCAAAAGTATTGAAACTCTCTATGAATGAAAGTATATTTATTGGATTGAGTTGAAAAAATTGGTCATCACAAGCAATTTCTTCTTTTGCCACAACATATTCAAAAGTCGTCTGCTGCAATTGCGTAAAAAAACAACTGCATATGGAAAAAGGTGAATTGATACATTTTCAAAAGCCGTTTGCTGCAGAGGCATTATAATGTGTTTGCATGGGGTAAAAGACTCTTTTCAAGTGAAAAGAGTAGTGAAAATTTAATATTGAGACAGTAAATAACAAATACGGAAACATTATTAGAAAAGTGAAAATAATTCATTAGCTTCCAACACTTTCTTTTTTGAATCAATAGACCTTAAAGTTACTTATATGTTGCTTATAAATAATTCACAAATGACCAACAGAGTAATATCTTGGGTTTTTGTTGATTAAACATAATTGAAATTATATTTAAGTTTAATAAACTTTTTTCTTTTTAGGTCAAAGGGAAGCAATTCGGATTGGAGCTCTGGGCAGACAATTCTGAGATGAATTCATAAGACTGAAGTGGTCTCCCATTGGACAATAATGATTTTGTTGAAAGTTTAAAATACTTTTAATAAAGTTGAATACCCTCTGACTGATTTGTAATGAAATAGTGTTTGCTTAGAAGCTTTATTGACAGCTTAGGAGCCATTTTCAGAACAACATGTATTTTCTAAAATTAAAAATAAAATTCACTGCGCGATACGGGTGACCTTTAATTTGACGTCATAGCTTAAAAAAAAAGGTAGGTCAATATGTGATTTTCTTTGGGCTTTTTTGGTAATTGAATATAGGTTTCTGGGTTATATCAGCTGTTGGGAAAGATCCAAAGCCCAACGCTATAATGGTCGCCTATGGAAAATGAATTGCTTCCACCTGACCTAGAGTCTACATTATAGTCAAAATGCCAAGGTCATAATGTTTGACTTACTTATATATTGGAATGTCTGGGTACTCTTCATTGGAATCTCTCAAGGTCAAACAGGATTGTTGAAGCTGGGATTTAGGATCATTCCAATCTTGATTCAATATGAACATCTGAAAATACATCTCAATCCTTTAACTTGATATTGAAGAGTTTTGACGACTATACAGCAGACAACCATTAACCCTTTCCCTCATAGGACAATTCTGCAGCAGACGACTTTGAACATATTTCGTCAAAAAATAGAAAACTCTGTATTTGAATGGATAACCTATGACTAAAAGTGGAAAACATTGTTGCTAAAGGAGAAATTGCTCGTTTTGAGCAATTTCTTCTTTTGTCACTATGTTTTCAAAAAGCCGTCTGCTGCAGAGACGTCAGAACGCCTCGATATGAGGGAAAGGGTTTAAAAAAAATATTAAATGAGAAATTGCAGATTAGCCGTTTCCCAGATAGAAGATATATGCAGCAGATGACTTTGAAAAGAAAACATCTTGACAAAAATTAGGAAAATTTCTATAAATGAATGTTTAACTATTGATAAGATTATGGGAATTGAATACATTGTGATCAAAAGAGAAATTGCTCAATATGAACAATTTCTCCTTTGCCACAATGTATTAGAAATTCATCTGCAGAGGCATCAGAAAGCGTCTGTATCCGGGGAAAGGGTTCAAATGAATATTTGGTAGGAGTGCCTCAGAGCAAACACTACATTAACTCGTTCCAACAAACAACAAATTTTCAGCATAAGACTTTGAAAAAATCTAGCCTTAAATATTGAAAATCTCTAAAAATGAGTTTTATTATTGAACGGAATTGAAAATCTGGTTGCAAAAGAAGAACACGCTCACAACAAGCAATTTCTCCTTTTATCACACTGCAGTTGCATCAAAATGTGTCTGTATATGGGAACAGGTTAATATAAACAGAATGGTTCAACACATGTGTCCCCTGCAAAGAACTATAACCAATTTTGTATGAAAGACAGCTGGATAGACAAGAGAGAGGTGATCACTGAGTGCTATAGATCTCTAGATAAGGGGCTTACTGCATGTCCTAAAATAATTATTTGACCTTGAAAGCCTTTGTTGTTGATACTCAAAAGACCGGTTTACTATTCCTTGTCTAGTCCTCTGGGTCACTGTAAATCTGCTAATGCTACACAAAAAAGAATTGTACACCAGAACACCAACCTTTAGCGTATAAATGACAAATTAAGATTATATGTCTGTTTATCCTAGCTATCTGAGCCAAATGCAAAAACATTGCCAGAGGAACTTTTTAAACCTCTGAATAATAGGCAAACAGTTCAGAGCAAGACAATAATGGATAACTGAACAAATTAATCCAGATCTACACAGGTCACAATGACAAATGATGTGTGGTTGACTTTCGTAGAAGAGTGTTCAAAGGTTGTGTATTACCTCCAGCCTGGGAAAGAAGCAGACATCACAGAGAGTGGTACACGGTTCTATCCCTCCATCTACATACATGGCTCCTAGTACAGCTGAAAAGAAAATATACCACATATGTTACATATATACAGAAAAATAAAGGGGGAGAAAATTCATATATTTCCCATTAGGAAAAGATCAGTTGCCACGATGATATGAATTAGTTTTATTGGGGTTTTACACCGCTTTCAACATTATTTCAGTTATATCACGGCGACAGTTCACTTATTCATGATCCCTGGGTAAACTAACCAGTAATACGCTATAAAATGTGCCTTGCCCAAGGGCACTCCACCATGACCGTAATGCCGCAACTGGGGATCGATCCCGGGACACCCGGTTTCAAATCCCCGACGCTAACCACTCGACCCCAGCGGATTCCCACACGATGATATGAAATGACATTGTATAATACCTCACAACTTAGGATTTGTATACATACATAAATCAGTGGTCCAGATAAGAAGGGGTTGACAGATCTTTTCCCAAAAATACCTTTCTTATTATCCAACCAAACCCTATGATGTGTGTACTCAAAAGAATTGTCTCACTGAGACAATTCTTTTGAGTTCCCATAACATAGGGTTAGAAGGTCAAATAAGGATTTTAGAACATGCAAAACTCCCCTTATCTAGAGCTCTGATAAATTATATTATATGGGGCATGAAAGCAAGTAAAACACCCACTTTCTAAAGGGGTCTTGAGGTCAAAGTATTTCATTTGTCATTTTTACTTCACTTACAAGTTATACTTTTATAGAAACATGGGTCACATTGGCCAACTTTTGAAAAGTAATTTAGGAACCATAAATACAGTACTAACTTTTACGAACATATTGATGAGCAATTTCTACCTTGCCACAATGCTTTTTCAACCTTATGAATTCAATAATTTTTCCTTTGTTTAATGAGTTTCCATAATATTTGACTAAACGTTGTCAAATTTGTCTGCTGCAGATTTGTTGTATGTGGGAGAGGGTTAAAGCAGACGGCTTTTTGAAAACATAGTGACAAAAGAAGAAATTGCACAGAACGAGCAATTTCTCCTTTTGTCACAATGTTTTCCACTTTTAGTCATAGGTTATCCATCTGACAAAATACGTTCAAAGTCGTCTGCTGCAGATTTGTTGTATGTGGGAAAGGGTTAAAGCAGACGGCTTTTTGAAAACATAGTGACAAAAGAAGAAATTGCACAGAACGTGCAATTTCTCCTTTTGTCACAATGTTTTCCACTTTTAGTCATAGGTTATCCATCTGACAAAATACGTTCAAAGTCGTCTGCTGCAGATTTGTTGTATGTGGGAAAGGGTTAAAGCAGACGGCTTTTTGAAAACATAGTGACAAAAGAAGAAATTGCACAGAACGTGCAATATCTCCTTTTGTCACAATGTTTTCCACTTTTAGTCATAGGTTATCCATCTGACAAAATACGTTCAAAGTCGTCTGCTGCAGATTTGTTGTATGTGGGAAAGGGTTAAAGCAGACGGCTTTTTGAAAACATAGTGACAAAAGAAGAAATTGCACAGAACGTGCAATTTCTCCTTTTGTCACAATGTTTTCCACTTTTAGTCATAGGTTATCCATCTGACAAAATACGTTCAAAGTCGTCTGCTGCAGATTTGTTGTATGTGGGAAAGGGTTCAGGCAGACGGCTTTTTGAAAACATAGTGACAAAAGAAGAAATTGCACAGAACGTGCAATTTCTCCTTTTGTCACAATGTTTTCCACTTTTAGTCATAGGTTATCCATCTGACAAAATACGTTCAAAGTCGTCTGCTGCAGATTTGTTATATGTGGGAAAGGGTTAAAGCAGACGGCTTTTTGAAAACATAGTGACAAAAGAAGAAATTGCACAGAACGTGCAATTTCTCCTTTTGTCACAATGTTTTCCACTTTTAGTCATAGGTTATCCATCTGACAAAATACGTTCAAAGTCGTCTGCTGCAGATTTGTTGTATGTGGGAAAGGGTTAAAGCAGACGGCTTTTTGAAAACATAGTGACAAAAGAAGAAATTGCACAGAACGTGCAATTTCTCCTTTTGTCACAATGTTTTCCACTTTTAGTCATAGGTTATCCATCTGACAAAATACGTTCAAAGTTGTCTGCTGCAGATTTGTTATATGTGGGAAAGGGTTAAAGCAGACGGCTTTTTGAAAACATAGTGACAAAAGAAGAAATTGCACAGAACGTGCAATTTCTCCTTTTGTCACAATGTTTTCCACTTTTAGTCATAGGTTATCCATCTGACAAAATACGTTCAAAGTCGTCTGCTGCAGATTTGTTGTATGTGGGAAAGGGTTAAAGCAGACGGCTTTTTGAAAACATAGTGACAAAAGAAGAAATTGCACAGAACGTGCAATTTCTCCTTTTGTCACAATGTTTTCCACTTTTAGTCATAGGTTATCCATCTGACAAAATACGTTCAAAGTTGTCTGCTGCAGATTTGTTGTAAGTGGGAAAGTGTAGTACATCTCAAACAAATTTCTTCTTATCCCGATTTTATGAAGTAAATCATACATTTCTTTGAACATGAAACTTTAACAAACTTCCTATATATAAAATGACATATTTTACTGTGGTTAACCCTTTTCCACCTATAGACGCATTTTGACGCATCCCCAGCAGACGACTTCTGAGAACATTGTAGCAAAAGGAGAAATTGCTCATTATGAGCAATTTCCCATTTTGCCACTATGTTTTCAACTTTATTCAGTAGTAAAACCTTCATTTAAAGAGATCCATCAAAATATAAACAATATATCACAGTTTTTGTAACAAGTGTTCTCTCTACCCCTTCTACCTACTGGTTTACAGCAGAAGAAAAACATTATAGCATAACATTTGCTGCATATTTGTTGCATGTGGGAAAGGGTTAAAACAATAATTGATTCCAGAATATCCCTTTACATCATAAAGACAACATTATAAACTTTGTTTGAAAAGGATATATTGCTTAAAGTGACCATTTTCTCTTTGCCAGATCTTAAAATCTGTATCAAAATTATATTTCAAGTTTTCCAGATGTTAAATCAATACTTCAGATATGATCAAAGCAGATGACTCTTACTATTTCGTATGCAGTAAATGGTCTACTTACATTCCAGTAAATCTGCCTTCTCCTTTTGTTTCAAGTTCACAGTGAGCTCATCAATTTTACTTCGTAAAACATAGTTTGTCACGCCCAGCTCTTCAGCTACTCGAGCTTGTGTCTTATTATTCACCAGCGAACTTCGCAGTAGCTGAAACACAGAAAACAAAACTATCTAACCCTTTCCCACATACAGCAAATCTGCAGCAGACAACTTATTTCAAATGATTTACTGATAAATGGCCACCAGCCTTAACATATACAGAAAGCATACACAAAGACATGCAGCAGACGACATTGAAATCATTTAGGCAAAAATGTGAAAAAAATCTCTGTTAATGAAAGAATAATAATTGAATAAAGGTGTGACATTGTGACAAAAGGTGTCTACTGCAGAGGAGTAAGAAAGAGTCTATGTGGAATAAAGTGACAAATGCCGTAGAAAACAGTGTTCAAAAGAGCATGCAATTGTCGCCTGCCAATAACCGTGATCAAAGTCAAAGTATCACAGATAGATAACCCTTTCCCTCATATAGACACTTTCTGACATGTCTGCTGCAAATTTGTTGCATGTGGAAAAGAGTTAACTGAAAATGTTCATCCTATATTGCAGTCAAGCAGCACACAAACTAAATACATTCCCATCACAACAACTTAGAAGTTACTACTTTTCCCATAATTTTTCAATCTTTGTCAAAATTGCAATTTCATTTTCAAAGCTGTATGTACTTTATTTGATCCCAAATAGCATATTTCCACCCCGAGATGTTTTCTACACAAATAAAAATATAAAACTTACTGTAAGATGGCCCTCATGATGGTCAGGAAAATGACGGAAAAGATAATTGGAGGATATTAGCTGCATTACTGTGTCACCTAAGAACTCCAATCTTTGGTTATGTCCCCTAGAAAAGCAAAATAATTTACTCTTTCCCCCATACAGACAACATTTCATGTCTCTTCTGTCGATGAAAATTAAACACTCTGTGGAAGATTTTTTTATTTATTTTACCGTTTTTGACTTTGCTCATTATAAATAATATTGCCTTTTGCCACAAATTTTTCAAGAGTTGTTTGCTGTATAGGCATCAAAAAGCATTTTTTTTTTTTTAAATTAGCTCTAACACTCTTCAAGCTATTCTAATATTAAAACTTGCAGGGATTAAAAATAGAATATGCTGACAATAAGCATTTTCCCATGATGTTTTCAACAGGTTTTTTTTTATAGAAATACAAAGAGGAAATGAATTGAACCAATACTACATGTATTCCCATTCTACCATACTTTCGACATACAACAAATCTGAAGCAGATGACTTACATATTTAGGCAAAAATATGGAAACTTTCTATAAATGAAAGAATATTTCTTCCTGGTAAACGAAATTGAAAACGTTTTGAGCAATTCGTCCTTTTGCCACAATGTTTTTAAAAATCGTCTGCTGTAGAGGCATCAGAAAGTGTCTAGATGTGGATAAGGGGGGTTTTAGTCTTTAGTATGGTATTCTATGGGAAATCGTACAACGCCACAAATACCCACTTCCAAACATAGGTAACATCTAGACATTTGTAACTGTACTTACTGTGTAAGTCTATTGTATCCAACGCTACGTTGAGTGAAAGCTTTGGCAAGAAGTCGTACATTGTAAAACTCATATCCAATCTCGTTCTCGAATTTTACCAATTTCTGCAAATATATATTGATAATGTATTTAAAACCTTTTGTTGACTTTTGCATTACAAGAGTAAAAAAAAATTTTTTGTTTGAAAAGAGATGTAAATTTATTTTTGTTTGAAAAGTGTTGTAATAACAACAAGTGATATCGAGCAAGTTCCTAGCAAAAAGTGTACAAATATTAGTCAAGAATTTCTTTAACAATAAAAAAGTAACCCAAGAGATGGCATATCATTTTTTTTGCATGTAAAACAAGAGAGTTTCAAGTACAAATTTTGCCATTAGAAATTGAGAATAGGAACGGACAAACAAGATATAGAATATAGATGGAAGCTTTCCATAGCTTTCCATTGAATTAAAGTCAGTGGTTGCAGAGAAAAAGCCCAGACAAAAGTGGGATGGACGAGAATAGAAATTAAAAGGACAGTAACTTTGTGAAAAATAAAATGTTGATAATGTGCACATCTCCTATTGTTAGTGAAGCTTCATTAAGTTTCATAGAATTCAAGTCACTGGTTTCAAGACAAAAAGCCTGGACAAAAGCGGGACCAATAGATGGACGTACCAAGCAGCAACTATATGCTGGCCTGATTTTTTTTTCGGGGAGCATAAAAAGTGAGAAAGGGGGTCAATATAACAAATCTGCAAGCTAAAGTAGACTTCTTTGGTCCATTCTCCTGATAACTAGATATCAGTACTGCACGTTTGAAACAGAAACAAACTAAGCCCAATCAATGCAGGCAGGTGACAAATAAAGGGGAGATAACTACAAAATGAATGTGGATAGAGTTACTGGTCATGACACTGTATGATCTACCTTTTACCTATGTATATGTGTACATTTCTACCATTTATAATCCTTCATACATCAGTTATGTTTCCAGAATAAGTCTCATACATCCGTAAAGTTTTGATTGGACAAGTTTGAACTCTTATATTCCAAGTTATTACAGTATGAGTTATTTGTCTGACTGTCAGCACTGACGTGAGCAACTGACAAACTGACAATGTGCTGACTGAAATTACTTGCACCATTTTATGCGTAAGCTGTCTTATACTGCTTAATTCCGTTAAGTCATTTTCCACATACAGATGCTTTCTGACGGTTCTGCAGCGGACTACTTTTGTAAACACTGTGCCAGATAGAGAAATTGCTCATGATGAGCAACTTCTTCCCTTTGCAACATGTTTTCAACTTAATTTAACCTTTTGAGGGCTTGGCGTGAAAAGGTTGTAACTAAAAACCTATTTTGAAAACCCAAGTTAAGGGGCAACTTTGAAACCCCTTTGCAAACAATGCAAATTTAGGTGCCATTGCTCAAAACGAGCAATGGCACCTAAATTTCCATTATTTACCAAGAATAGTGATTTAAAGACTTTATGGCAAGGTGATTAACCTTGGTAAAAAAATACCAATTTTTGTCACAACCGTTTCATGCCAAGCCCTCGATTTGGTCTTCCCTTTATACAGATTTTCCAAGTTATGATTTTAAAGTCGTCTGCTGCAGATTTTTTCTTTGTGGGAAAGAGTTCAGGGTGCTGAACCCCAGATTATAGATAGTATAGTCAAAGTTTAAAAACTGTTCAAAAGTTGTCTTGGAAATATTAGAATCATAATTCTGAGATAAAATATATGTAATAATTTCACTTTCCAGAATAATAAACATCTAAATGTTGATTGTTTATGCTTCATTTTTACTGGGTAGACAAACCCAGAAAGGCAAAATCTGTACATTTTCATAGACTTTCAATTGAATATTTTTCAACATTTACAGCCAAAATAGAACTATTCCTACTTACTTTGTTGCAATATTTGCCGAAGTTTCAAAATTTCAAATTGTTTTTCTCCATCTGGAGTTCAGGACCTTTAAGGTATCACTTACTTGTAAAGCAGGACTATTTTCAATCCATTGTCTATCGCCATTCCGCTCCTCACTTTGTAGCGGATGCAGAGGTAGGTTGGTCCATATATCTAGAAGATCACCCTTATCATACAGGGCATTAGAGAACACTCGATCAGCTACGGTAATACCCCCATCTAGATATAAGGCACCTAAATAAAGGAACGAGCGTATTGTGCATTAAACCCTTTCCCACATACAACAAATCTACAGCAGACAACTTTGAAGACCTTTAGTAAAACTAAAGAAATTCTGTATAAATGAAGGCATAATTACTGAAAAAAGTTGAAAAGATCGTGGCAAAAGGAGAAATTGCTTGTTTTGAGCAATTTCTCCTTTTGCCACAATCTTTTCAAGAGTCATCTGCTGCAGATGAGTAAAAATGCGGCTATAGGTGGAAAAGGTTAAATTTCTTGCTACGTTGCTATCTTTTTTATCTATCAATATTGTGACAAGGAAAAGGGATGTTGAATCCTATCTTGAATATGGTATCTAGTTTCGAAATTTTACCTTGATTTCTATTTTTTACAACTGTTACATCAAGTGTTTGAAGAAACTTTAATACTTGATATTAGCCAATGGTTATCTAAGAAAGTTTCCCGTTCATCTTCCAATCAGTTAACGTTAACGTTATTATTTCACCTTTTCATGTTTTATTCACATTTCCCAGTCATTAAGAAATCAGACTTCAATGCCAATATCAGAACATTTACACTCATGTCGACCTTTCTTATTTTGTTTTATGCACTTGAGATGGAAGTTTATCACATAAATACCCTTATTTTTAAGTTGAGAACAAATCACGGAACAACGATATCCAACATGTGTGATAACAAAAACACGTCATACATGCGACTACTGATGACGTCATTTTGACCTTTATCTTTATTATGTTTATTGTTAAGTTGTTAAATTTTACACATTGAAAAATGCAATAATACATTATTTTGAATAAATAACGAGTCTTAATTGTTTAAAACATTGTTGTTTTTTTTCTTCTTATTCAAAAATGATGAGGACTACTTTTTTATGCGGTGAATCACAAGTTCTCATGAAGAATAGGTTATTCGGTCTTTGTTTTGATGTTGTCAATATTTTTCATTAAAACACACTGTTTAGGTGATAAAAAGAATCCATCACTCGTTTTTCTTTGGAGAAGATTTCTTAAATTCGTCTCGAAAAAGAGAGTTATTAACCTCGCCAAGAGGCTCGGTTAATAACCGTCTTTTTCTAGACTCATTTAAGAAATCTTGATCTCCAAAGAAAACTCATGATGGATCCTATATGTACATGTTTCGTGTCTGATGAATTAACACTTTCCCACAAATCTGCAGCAGACGACTTTAAAAACATCTCGGCAAAACACATTGAATTCTCTTTGAATGACGGTATACTTACTGAAAATGTGAAAACATTACGGCAAAACACATTGAATTCTCTTTGAATGACGGTATACTTACTGAAAATGTGAAAACATTACGGCAAAAGGAGAAATTCATTGTTTTGAGCAATATCTCCTTTTGCCAAAACATTAACCACAATTTCTTAAAGGGAGATAATTTGCATTATATGCAGAATAGAGTTATTCAACTTGATTATTTTCATAGGTGTGATGGTTGTTGGGAAGGGTTGTATAACGTTTCAATGGAATGCATCACATAGTTACGAAGATATGGACTCTTAATGTAGTTGCACGCAAACCTTTAACCATAATTTCCAAGTAAAAAAAGGGCAACGATTTGCACCATATGAAGGATAGAATTAACTTGGTTGTATATATAGTTGTGAAATTCGGAAATGTTGTATAAAGTTTCAATACAATGCTTCAAGTTGTTACTGAGAGTACACTCTAAATGTAGTTGAAAAATTTAACCAGAATTTCTAAGTCCAAAACGGGCCATAACTTGCATAAAATGCTGGATAGAGTTATCGTACTTGATTGTTTACATAGGTGTGATGGTTGGGAAGGGCTGTATAAAGTTTCAATGCAATGCATCAAAGTTACTAAGATATGGTCTCTAATGTAGTTGCATGCAAAACTTTAACCAGAATTTATAAGTCTGCAGCAAGTAAATAATAGGATATCAACTCTTAATGTAGTTGCATGCAAAACATCAATCATAATTTCTAAGTCAAAAAGGGTGATAATTTGCAAAATATACTGGATAAGAGTTATCATACTTGATTTTTTACATCTAAGGTGTGATGGCTGGGAAGGTATGTATAAAGTTTCAATGCAATGCATCAAGTAGTTACTAAGAGATGGTCTCTTAATGTAGTTGCACACAAAACTTTAACCAGAATTTCGAAGTAAAAAAGGGCCATAACTTGCATAAAATGCCGGATAGAGTTATCTTACTTTATAATATACATAAGTATGATAGTTGGGTAGGGTTGTAGAAAGTTTCAATGCAATGCATCAAGTAAATACTGAGATATGGACTCTTAATTTAGTTGAACGCAAAACTTTAACCAGAATTTCTATGTAAAAAAGGGCCATAACTTGCATAAAATGCAGGATAGAGTTATCTAACTTGATAATCTACATAGGTGTGATAGTTGGGTAGGGTTGTAGTATTTCAATGCAATACATGTAGTATTTAAGTACTTGCATGCAAAACTTTAACCAAGGTGTGACGTGGACGCCGACGCCAGGTATATAGTATAGTATAGTATAGCTCTCATATTCTTCGAATAGTTGAGCTAAAAAGGAGAAATTTCTCAGAATGAGCAATTCTCCTTTTGCCACATTGTTTTCAATTTTATTAAGTAAATGTGCTTTCATTTGTACAGAATTTCCATAGTTTTATCTAAATGTTTTCAATGTCATCTGCTGCAGATTTTTTGTATGTGGAAAAGGGTTAAAACCATCATCAATATAAGCAAATGTTGCAGTTTTCTGTTATGATAACAGTTGAGATGGAAGTGTGCATGTTTTAGATGTCTGATGAATTAAACTTACCCATTAAGGCTTCAAAGCAATTAGCCATGGCATGTTTCAGGTCTGAATCATGACAAAGGTCGGGACCATGGGCATATAACAAGTACTCATGTAAACCGAGTTTCTGAAACGCAAGCATTCATTTATTAGATATCTGCAAATAAACATTGATTTAATTCCAGTGAATCCTTAACCTGATAAGATATTTTTAGAGTTGTCTTTTTTGAAACCTTCCGAATAAACTTGCAATAGAGCTGTAAACATTGGGAAAAAACAGAAAAGGGAAAATAGCTCATTATGTTCCTCCTTTTTCGACAATGCTTTCAACTCCATCTCTAAAGAAGAAATGAGTGCATAGTACACAGATGATCCAAATAGAGATAGGTGAAACAAGGGCCATTATTCCGAAAACAATATTGTATGCACCATAGGCTATTTTAAAGTAATCCAAGGACTATGACTCTGCATATATCAGGCCGAAAAACAAACTTAACTTCAAGTGCATACCGTCCCATGCTGGTTATCATTCCTTAACCCTTTCCCTCATATAGACGCCTCTGCAGCAGACAGCTTTTTGAAAACATAATGACAAAAGAAGAAATTGCTCAAAAGGAGCAATTTCTTCTTATGCCACAATGTTTTCCACTTTTAGTCATGGGTTATCCATTCAATTATTGAGATTTTTTATTTTTTGACAAAATATGTTCAAAGTCGTCTGCTGCAGAACTGTCATATGAGGGAAAGGGTTAAAGTTTTGTGACTCTGGGTCTTATAGTTCTGAAAATATGTCAGACATAAGAATTTGTCGTTGACAGATTGACAGAAAGCGGCACATCTATAGTTTTGAAAATATGAGACATAAGATTTTTTCGTTGACAACAAAGGGCAAATCTATATCCTTCCCTCTCTTCAAATTGGGGATTTATATTTGTGCCGTGCCCAACGAAAACCTTAACTTTTTTTTTGTAGACAAACATCTGCCTGCATATCTGAGCGATCTGATCCAAGTGACTAATATGTGTCAAATGAATCTTTTATGAAAAGTAGTCAAACAGTGTAGAGTCAGATTAAACTGTACAGATGCCCAGACTAATCAAGGTCTACACTGGTTGCAAAATGTCATGCTCTGAGGGCCAGATTTCTTAGAGCAAAGGAAACATAGTTTTACCTCTGCAAGTATAGAAAAGTGAGCATTCTGTACGAGAGCACCTCGATACATGGTAAGTTCGCCTTCATCCGCATGCGGGAACATGTAAAATAGATGTATACTGAAAGTAGAGAACAGAAAAGACAATGTTATTCTTCAACCCTCTCTCACATAACAACAAATCTGCAGCAGACGACTTGGAAAACATTTAGGCAAAAACACAAATTAATCTCTATAAATGAAGGTACAATTACTGAAAAAAAGTAAAAAAACAATTATGTCAATAGAAGAAATTGCTTGTTTTGATCAATTTTTCCTTTTGTCAGAATGTTTTCAAAAGTTGTCTGCTGCAGCGGCGTCAGAAAGCATCTATATGAGGTAAAATGTTAATTGATTTATGCTAACCTCGCAACCCTGAGCGCCAAAAGGTAAAGCCTACTACCATTTTTTTTAAGTATTTGGTATGACCCGACCAGAGATCGAACCTGTGACCTCCTGAACCCAACAGACTCTCTAATACTACACCACAGAGGAAGTCTTTAATAACCCTGAGCTTAACTCTCATAACTGTGTCATCTAAATAGAGTCCTATTTTGACTTTGTTTTTACTGAGCAATGGGTTAACAGGATCATATATTGCACACTTCATTTAAAAGAATTGAAAAAGAAGCAATTTGCTCTTAGCCCTTTCCCACATACAGCAAATCTGCAGCAGATGACTTCGACAAGTATCTAGGCAAAATGATGGAAAATCTCTATAAGGGAAAATTTCTTCTTTTGTCACAATGTTTTCAAAAAGGCGTCTGCTGCAGGGGCGTCAGTAAAGCATCTATATGAGGGAATGATTTAAAGACTTCTATGAGTCATAACTTTTGACCAATCAAGAGAACTTGAGCAATCTTTGAAGAGGGTACTCCAAGTAACATCTCTTTGAAGTTATTTTAAAATCGGAAGAGTATTTTCATACGATAAAATTTCCAAAGTTTGTTCTGTAGGCATATAAGGAAATCTAGTCCTATTGGCTAGGTATTCTACCAATCAAAATGGATTGAGCAATCTTTGTAGAGGGAAATCTAACAAAACATTTCTTTCGTATTATCTTGAGATCAGATATGTTAACAAAAAAAGTTTTTTTACATTCTGTAAAGGTTGGTTCAAATTGAGCCCATTTGTTTCAGAGGAGAAGTCTTTAGATGGAAAAAATGGTCAGACAGACAGATGATTACAAGGAAGCCTTTCATCTTCATTGCTTATATTTACACTTCTGTGCATCTCAAAACTCCTTGGTTGTCTATATTGACGTGATGGTATTTAATTCTTTCCCACATATAGATGCTTTCTGACGCCTCTGCAGCAGACAACTTTTGAAATCATTGTAGCAAAATGAGAAATCACTCATAATGAACCATTTTTCCTTTTGCCACAATGTTTTCAACTCTATTTATTAATTGAACTGTCATTTATGGAGATATTTCAGGTTTTTGCAAATACATTTTCGAAGTCGTCTGCTGCAGATTAACTGTATGTGGGAAAAGGTTAACATGTTTTATATTCAGATTAACACTCTTTTGATCCCTTATGATCTGAATTCATTTTTAAATCTTTCATTTCTTATCATGAGCAATTTCTCCTTTTGCCTCAATGTTTTAAACAAATATGTCTACTGCAGATGCACCAGACAAATATTTGAATTTAGGAAAGGATAAACCAATTACTTCACACAGACGACATTTGACACCTGCCATTGAACATGATTTTTGAAAACATTGCAATTAAAGGTGAAATTGCTCATAACAAGCAATTTCACCTTGTATTTCAATATTTTCAACTCTTTATCAATATAAATCTTTCAGTTTTCTAGATTTTGGAAATCGTTCGACTGATAATTGTAAGCAGACGACCTTTGAAAAGTCATGTGAAGTAATGGATTAAGACCGTACCTCGTGATGAATTCAACAACAGCATCACCAAGGAACTCCAGTCTCTCATTGTGTGGAATCTCCGATCTTTCCTCATGCTTTTTGGCCATCTTGGACATAATCCTTAGAAGAATACTCAGTCCTGAAAGAGTATGTTAAATCTTTCTGAATGAAATATATATATACAAAACAAATATTTATTTGTGATAACCCTTTACCACATACAGACGCTATCTGATACCTCTGTAGCAGAAGACTTTTGAAAACATTGTGACAAAAGGAGAAATTGCTCAAAACGAGCAATTTCTCCTTTTGCCACAATGTTTTCAACTCTTTTCAGTCATTATTGCCACAAAATATTCAAAAGTCATACTATCATTTGCAGATATTTTTTATATTTTGATTTTTTTTTTTAAGTTGTCTGCTGCAGATTCATTGTATGTGGGAAAGAGTTAAACGAATAATATGCTTATATACATAGCAAAAAATACAAACAATATTATGGACATATGAAAAACCTTAGGGAAGGAGAATAATTGCTCAATTTGATATATTACCCTACTCCCACATTGCTTACTACAAATATTTAAATAAAGCAGCCTAGCCTTTGGTAAATAATCTTTAACCCTTTCCCACATATAGAGGTTTTCTGACACCTCTGCAGCAAACGACTTTTGAAAACAATGGTACAAAAGAAGAAATTGCTCAAAACGAGCAATTTCTCCTTTTGCCACAATGTTTTCAACTCTTTTCAGTCATTATACCTACATTTATAGAGCATTTCTGTGTTTGCCTAGATACTTTCAAAGTCGTCTGCTGCAGATTTGTTGTATGGAGGAAAGGGTTAATGTTTGGTGCATATACCAATTATGCAGCATTACTGTTTGTATATGAATTAAATCCATATTTGCTTGAAATTGTTTTATACATTTTAGAAGATTACCTCTCTTTCGTGTATGTTGATGATGAATTCTGATGTCTCCATGCTCCACATGTCGACTGCCACAGTTATACATCGAGTTACGACCATGGTCGGGGTTCGTACCAAAGTTTACTTTATATGAAGCGTGGGTCAAGCCAAGCTACAAAAGGTAAGATACATGCATGGAACAACTGAAATGGTGGTGTCACCGTTATAATAAACTAGAACTATCACTGAAGATTTTAAATACCCCCAAAACAGCACCTTGACCTACACCATAACTTTATAAGTAAAAGGGCCATAACTCTGTAAAATAACATGCAATTGTAAGACTTTTAGGATATGCACATCTCCTCTTAGTATAGAAGCTTCAGGTAAAATTTTGAAATAGGCCGGACAAAATATGGCTTCCGATCGACCGACAGCCCGACACAGTGACTCCTATATACCCCCTCTTCTTTGAAGGGGGTATAATAAGCCTCGTTTATGTTTGTATAGTGTTTCATACCGATTTCAAAAGCTTTTCAGATATATCACAGCATTTCATGGGCTAGTTACCAGTACTATTTGTCCATTTATCCTGACACCAGTAAGTCAGTAGTCACACTAACCCCACATAACAGAGCACTAAGGAAGGAAAGCCATTTTTTGAAAACATAGTGACAAAAGAAGAAATTGCACAAAACGTGCAATTTCTCCTTTTGCCACAATGTTTTCCACTTTACTTTTTAAAGTCTTTTTATGACCCGGCTGTCTACACAACAAAAAGACAATCATGTGTATGTTATCTGGTTCACAAGGAAAATGGTGATACCACTGAGTTTTTCTCACTTCCTCTTAGGGCATTGACCTTCGAAAAGATGGGTCGAAAGTTCAAATCTGGACTAGCTTAACATTTTCAGATTAATTACATTAATAACTGTATGCAGGAAACCAACTTTCTTTTATTCGATGTGACATGAAGTCAGACCAGTCGGAATATTTCAACAGAACAGAATCAAATAAAATACAGTTAAATACATTCATTTACATCCTTTTTGCTTAACTCTTTCCCTCATACAACAATTCTGCAGCAGACGACTTTGAACGTATTTTGTCAAAACATAGAAAATCTCCATAATTAAATGGATAACCTATGAGGAAAAGTGGAAAACATTGTGGCAAAAGGAGAAATTGCACGTTTTGAGCAGTTTCTTCTTTTGTCACTATGTTTTCAAAAAGCCGTCTGCTGCAGAGGCCACAAAAAGTGTCTATATGAGGGAAAGGGTTAATAAGCCCTTTCCAATCTATAGGTGCATTTTGATGTATTTTCAGCAGATAATTTAATGAGCAATTTCTCCTTATGCCACAAAGTTTTCAACTCTATTCAATAATTATAGTTTCATTATAGAGATTTTCCATACTATTGCCTAGATATTTTCAATGTCGACTGCTGCAGATTAACTGAATATGGAAAAAGGGGGTTAATCTTATTCCAATGCAGACACATTGTGACGCATCTGAATCATATAACTTTAACATTGTGGTAAAGGAGAGATTGTTTGTGATGATAAATTTCTCTTTGAACTATAAGGTTTTTCACTATATTAAATAATAAAATCAATATGTTGATAAGACAGGGTTTCCATATATTTGCCTATATATTTTCAAACTCATCTCCTGTAGATTTGTTGTATGTGGGAAAGTTTTAAAGATATGTACATTTAATTTGGACTCATTTTGTTTGTATATGTTATAAAAAATATCTATTACCATTTCCTACAAACAGATGCTTTCTGATGCCACTGCAGCAGACAACTTATGTCAAAGTGTTTTCGACTCTACTTAATTATTATACTTTCGTTATAGAGATTTTCAATAGTTTTGCGCAGATGTTTTTAGAGTCATCTCCTGCAGATTGGTTGTATGTGGGAAAGGGTTAAAGATATGTCCATTTAATTGGGACTGATTTTGTTTGTATCCAATAAAAAAAAATGTTGTCAACTCTTTCTGAAACCTCTGCAGCAGATGACAGTTGAAAAGATTGTGACTAAAGTAGAAATTGCCAAAATAAAGCAATTTTCCTTTGTCAAAGTGTCATATAGATATTTTCAATAGTTTTGACAAGATGTTTTAAAAGTCATCTGCTTCAGGTTTGTTGTATAAAGGTACGGGTCAGACTTATGTGTGTGTAGCGTCAGTTTCCACTGTCTTAGCTTTCTTACCTGTATGAGAGATTTGTCTTTGAATGTATACCCAATCCTACTCTCTAACTCGGTTACACATTCATGGAATCTCACATGATTGAACAGGACAGGCAACATCATCGCATGCTGAAATAAACAACAAATAAATATTTACACCATATGATGTTTTTAGAGTCGTCTGCTTTAAACATTTCCCGTATACAGATCCTTTCTGATGCCTTTGCAGCAGAAGACTTTTATCAACATTTTGGCAAAAGAAGAAATTGCTCAGAACTAGCAATTTCTCCTTTTGCCATAATTGTTTCAACTCATTTTAATAATAATACTTTTATTGATTTTTTTTGCCTAGATGTTTTCAAAGTCGTCTTCTTGACATTTGCTGTATGTGGGAAAGGGTCAACATCTGGGGAATCCTATTTAATATCTGGAAGACAGGAAAGGCTTGAAAACATTGAGGAACAAGAGTGCATCTGTCCTAATATATGCTAGGCATGGGTCCTAACTCTGGAGTGCCTGAGACGAGGAACGACTAGCAATTTTTAGGGTACACCTATCAAATTTAATTATCTTTTGTGCACAAATTTCAATTTTTAAATAAAAAATACCCCCACCCACCAAATTAGAATAGATTTTCGTTCCTACCCCCTTTAGACTTTTTTCCCAACGCTAATCACTCGACCACAGCAGATTCTCATACTCACCTGACACATATCTGATCGAATACCAGTCAGTAAAAATCCCTCGCTGCTAATCTCCATGCTCACTTCTTTCTTCATGGTACTGGAAAATAATAACATAAGTATACAGATATATTGCAAGTTCTAAAATCCTTAATTGACCTCCAAAACCTATGTTGTGAGTATTAAAAAGATTCATCTCCTTGAGACGATTCATTTGAGTACCCACAACATAGGATTTGGTTGAGTCATAGGAGAGATATTGTGGGGAAAAGGCTGGTTAACTCCCCTTTATCTAGTCCTCTGTATACCTCATAACCACACATCTAGATATCATTGCAGCAGGTGACTTTTGAAAACATAGTGACAAAAGGAGAAATGGCTCAGAATAAGCTATTGTTCCATTTCCCAAAATGTTATCAACTGTGTACCAAAATTATACTTTCTATTTTCTGGCAATTTCTTACTTAACCCTTTCCCACATACAACAAATTTATCAGCTTCTTGAATTAATTGTGTGTGTCATGTTGTTGTTGTTCAATGATTTCTTATTACATCTTTACCCTTTCCCACATAAAACAAATATGCAGCAGACGATTTTAAAAAGAAGGCTACAAAAAACTGAAAAATCTCCATTAAAGAAAGCTTAATTGTTAAATAAAGTTGAAAACATTGTGGCCAAAGGAGAAACTGCTAACCAAAAATAGTTCTGTTCTAAGAGAAAGTCTTTACCCTTTCCCACTTACACCAAATCAACTTTGAAGACATCTACTACAAATATGGCATATTTCTATAAATGAAGGAACTATTACTGAAACAAGTTGAAAACTTTGTCGCAAAAGGAGATAATGCTCATCATGAGCAATTTCTCCCTTAGCCACAATGGTTTCAGAAAAACATGCTAAAAGCTGTAGCTGCTTCTTGCACCTTTTTTCACAAGTTTTCACATCGTTTGAAATATCTCATCACTCACCATTTCGTTCTAATCTTTTGTAGTTCCGCCTCAAATTCATCCAGTTTGTCTTTATCCTTTGGTGTCAGTTTAGTCCTGGTCCAGAGTAAATGGCGGAACTTTAGATACTCCTTCCACTTCTTTCGGTAACTGAAACATAGAATAAGAGTTGTCAGGACGCATCAGATCTTGAATGGTGGGGGCAAATTAAAAGCTTACACACCGATGCTGTGGACACAACAACATGAGCTCTCCTGAGACCGTTCCAGTGAGATAATCACTTTATTTGAGATATACTGTAAACTCATAACAATTTTAACATTCTATAATAATAGCACACTAAAATTAAACAGTCCCAATAGTCTATAGTAAACCCTTTCCCACACATATTAAATCTGCTGCAGACAACTTGGAACACAAAATATGAAGTCTCTATAAATAAGGGTATAATTACTGGAAAATACAATGTGACAAACGGAGTCATCTAAGGGCAATAACTTGAGGAGTTCAACTGAATGTACAAATGTGTTGACACACAATGGCGATACTTTTTTGTTAAACATTGAGGAATTGCTATTTAAAATATAGCTCTAGACAGACAGGTTTGCCAATGCAAAATAACATAATAATTCTTATTATAGTTCAAAACAAAAGTTAGTGCATACATTGACTTTTGATTTGTTTTATAGGGGTTTTACGCAGTTTTCAACAATTATTTCAATTACATTATGACGACTGTTCACATATTCATGATCCCTGGGTAAACAAAACAGTACTAGGCTAGGAAAGGTAACATACTCAAGGGTATTCCACCATGATGCCTGTGACTGGGGATGGAACCCGGAAATTCTAGTTCCAAATCCTCGCCTCTAACCACTCGGCTATGCGGGATATTTGAAGACAGTAAATAAAATATGAGCACTTACGTATTATCTCCTACGTAACTTAGTTGTGGTGGTCGGTTTCCATGGTGAATTATAAGAGGATACATGACGGTGTCTTCAGTCTCACAATTATGTTTGTCTAACTGATCAATTCTGATAGAACTGGGTCTCTGTAGAACAAAATCATTAATACTAATTATACATTTCCAACATACAACTTATCTGCATGACGACTTTGAAAACATTGAGGCAAATATATGGGAAATATAAATGACATTATAACTATTGAATACATTTTAAAAACTAGAAGCAAAATTAAAAAAGTGCTCCTTTTGCTACATCTTTCTTCAAAGGACACCTGCTGCAGATGTGTCAAATTAAGTCTGCATGGGGGAATGGGTTTTAAACAACTTATTGACAAACTCATGAATCGTTTTTATTAAACCGGTCTGTTGAAGACACCTGACTTTAAGAAGCACATGGGACTATCAAAATACACATCTATTAATGGCATCACCGATACAATGAAGACATTTACCCTCCTTTTTCCTACATTTAAAAAATCTGCAAACAATAAGTCAAATATGTGGGATATTCTCTATTACTGAAAGATCAATTAATAATTACAGTCGTCGGATGCAAGGGGAATACTGAAAGCTGCCAACACTACTTAAACAGTTATATCTAATCAGGGTAAAAGTGCTTTAGCCCTTTCCCTCATATAGACGCTTTCTGGCGCCTCTGCAGCAGACAGCTTTTTGAAAACATAGTGACAAAAGAAGAAATTGCTCAGAATGAGCAATTTCTTATTTGCCACAATGTTTTCCACTTTTAGTCATAGGTTATCCATTCAATTATAGAGATATTCTATTTTTTGACAAAATATGTTCAAAGTCGTCTGCTGCAGAATTGTCATATGAGGGAAAGGGTTAATTAACACTTTTCCATTTGCAGAGGCATCTGAAACAAACAATTTTGAAAACATTTTGGCTAAAGGAGAAGTTGCTCATAATGTGTGATTTCTCCTTTTGCCATAATGTTTTCAATTCCATTTAATAATAATGTTTTCAATTATAGAGATTTTCCATTATTTTGCATTGATGTTTTCAAAGTCTTCTGCTGTAAGATTTTTTTTATGTGGGAAAAAGGGGATTAAATTAACCTTCGATTTACCTTGCCTGGACAAGTGACAACCATGTGTCGAAAGCCATCCACAAAATGTTGCCAGCGGTCGTAGTCTAGTTTGATCAGAGAGGCCAGCTCTGTGGGTTCAATGATTGGCTTTGAAGCTTTTAACAGGTACAAAAATACATCATTTATGGACAGTACTTCTTTACCATTCTCTATAACATGGAAAACAAACAGTTACATTTTACTAATTTAAACCTTTACTATTCCTGAACCCTTTCCCACATACAAAAAATCTGCAGCAGATGACTTTGAAAACTTATTGGTAAAAATGCGAAAAGATTCCATAAATGTGAGTTACTTATTAATAGAGTTGAAAACATTTTGGCAAAAAGAGAAATTGCTCATAATGAGCAATTTCTCCTTTTGCCACAATTTTTTCAAAAGTTATCTGCTGTAGAAGCATCTGAGAGCTTCTGTTTGTGGGAAAGGGGTCAACATTGTAGAACAAGAGGGTCATGAGACTGGATAGCTCACCTGTGAATGTGATCTTTAAGACAAGGTCTACATTTTCTGGACATTTTAAAAATAACATTGATCAATGGAACTTATTTCTTTCCTATTTCAAGTAAATTTGCATTATTAGAGCAACATATTTTAATCCATAGGGGCCATGGTTTTTCGACATTCTGCAGATGGTCACATCGAAACATTTCTGCCTTATATTATTATAGATTTAATCAAATTTTTCTAACCATGCCTTACATATGACTCCGTACGGACGGAGGGACTACGCCAAACCCATATCCCATCCGCCTTTGGAGGGGACGATAATAATCCTTTTAACCAATCAATATGGCTTGAACAATTTATATTTGATGGTCACATTTCTACCAAATTATCTTGAAATCAGACAAGAACATTCAGAACAGAATATTTGTTTTAAGTTTGTTCCCACTTCTTTGAGGCCAACTAGTTGTCATGTATTTAAACCATTAATATGGCTTGAACAATTTATGTAGAGGGTCACCAAAGGAACATCTCAATCAAATTATCTTGACATCAAACAAGCAGATTCAGAGGAGAAGAAGTTTTTTCTTCCCTAGCAACCAAAATTTACAAAGAATTTAAAACTTCAATTTGGAAAGAGGACAATCAATAGGAAATGCTTGTGAAATTTAGTTGAAATTGATCGATTGGTTTAGGAGATGTTATTTGAAGCTAAAAGTCAATGACCGACAGACAGAGATGGATCAGAATAGATCAACAAGTGAGCAAAAAAATATATAGTTAAAAAGAACTAGAAATATCACTGAAGGTGATGAATACCTCCAGCTGGTGCCTGACAATATACATATGTATGAGAAATTCAAGGGGCCATAACTTATTTAAAAATAATTCCAGTGCAACACGCCGACAATATGCACAATTAGGCTTGGTATCAATCATTCTTGTGAAGTTATATTGAATTCTGACTAAGGGTTGCTGAGAAATAGTGTTCACAAGAAATGTCCACAGACCAGCGGACCGACAAACAAACCGACCGACCATCTAACATGACTCCTATATAGCCCCTATATACTATGTATCTGGGGGTATAACAAGAGCACCGCGTACGGCACAGACGCTCGACTGATAGGAAGAAAACAGAAAAAAAACAAGATGTGTTTGTGAAACACTGATGCCCCCGAATGGCAACATCTAGGTCAAAGGTCAAGGTCGCCAGGTCAAAAATGTTGGTACTGACAGAAAGGTCATGTCACAAGATATACACATGTGAAATATGGTAGCTGTACCTGTTATGGTTCAACAGTAGTGGTCAAGGTTAAAGGGTTTTTTCGAGAATGGCAACATCTAGGTCAAAGGTCAAGGTCGCAAGGTGAAAATTTTGGTACTGACAGAAAGGTCATGTCACAAGGTATACACATGTGAAATATGGTAGCCGTAACTGTTATGGTTCAAAAGTAGTCGTCAAGGTTAAAGTTTTTATCGAGAATGGCAACATCTAGGTCAAAGGTCAAGGTCGCAAGGTGAACAATTTTGGTACTGACAGAAAGGTCATGTCACAAGGTATACACATGTGAAATATGGTAGCCTTACCTGTTATGGTTCAAAAGTAGTGGTGAACGTTAAAGTGTTTTTTGAGAATGACAACATGTAGGTCAAAGGTCAAGGTCGCAAGGTCAAAAATGTTGGTACTGACAGAAAGGTCATGTCACAAGGAATACACATGTGAAATATGGTAGCCGTACCTGTTATGGTTCAAAAGTAATGGCCAAGGTTAAAGTATTTTTCGAGAATGGCAACAACTAGGTCAAAGGTCAAGGTCGCAAGGTCAAAAATGTTGGTACTGACAGAAAGGTCATGTCACAAGGAATACACATGTGAAATATGGTAGCCGTACCTGTTATGGTTCAAAAGTAGTGGTCAAGGTTAAAGTTTTTTTCGTGCAGACAGACAGACGTGCAGACGTGCAGACAGACGTGCAGACAGGCCAAAAACTAGATGCCCACCGAATCGGAGATTCCGGGGGCATAAAAATGAGCTAAACAAAAAACCTTAACCGGACGACCACGCTGCCGCTGCCAACACCGACGACGACGCCAGGGTCATGACAATAGCTCTCTTTTTTTCAAAAGTCGAGCTAAAAATGACATATATATATATATAAAGCATCTGTATGTGGGTAAAGGTAAACAACACTGACCTGGGAAAGGCCTGGCAAACCTTGGCATGATGTGGAACCTCCGACAGTGATCATCTCCACCTGGTCCCTTCCAGTCAATGTCAACCAACTCAAGGATTTCTTCAAACATAAACTTTGCAAACAGGTCTAAACTTTCCACGGAAAAATTCTGAAATCAAATTAGTTGACCCTTTCCTTCAAACCGACGTTTCTAAAGCTGTTTTGGTGACGACTTTTGAAAACGTTCTAGCATAATGAGCAGTTTCTTTTATTGCCACAATGTTTTCAACCCTGTTCAATAGTTAAACATTCATTTAGACAGATTTTCCATATTCTTGTTGAGATGTTTTCAAAGTCGACTGCTGTAGAATTGTTGTATGTTGGAAAGAGTTAACCCCTTACCTGGTTCATGTTATACAAATAAAAACCATCAAAAGTTTGTGAAAAGTGATTGATTAATTTATTCATAGGGGTTTAATGCTGTTTTCGACAAATTTTCAGTCATATCATGGTGCCCAGTTCACCTTCTCTTGTGTTTCCTGGCTTTTCCACACCAGTACTCCACACAACAGACTTTCCAAGCAACAAGCTGTTTTTCTTTAGACTGTTAGCTTGTTGGTTGAAGACGAATGACGCTTGTCACAGTGACTTTTATCGTAAAGAACTTGTGAAAAGTGAAGATCAAGGTAAGCCTTTGCCTTCATGCACCCTGATCAATATTTTCTGTTAGCCGTCTAGACCAACAAGCATCCCAAAATCTAACTTTGCACAGAATGTTATTGTAACAGAGCTCTAAGTAAGGGCATTTTGCATGTTCTAAAATCCTTATTTGACCGTCAAAACTTATGTTATGGGTACCCACACCATAAGGTTTGGTTGGATAAAAAGAGAGATATTAATGGGAAAAAGAGCTGTATAACCCTCCTTATTAAAACCTTGAGAACAAACAATATTTGCAAAACTTCCGAAAACCAATTTTCCTTTGATGTGGCTCTTCCTAGATGTTTTCAAAGTAGTCTACTGCAGATTTGTTGTATGTGGGAAAAGGTTTAGTTGCAAGGTATTATGCAATAAGTCAGTTGGTTATAACAACCTTTCATAATGTCAGACATGTTTCAGTAAAACTTAAAAGCATATCAGACAGACAACGGAAAGTGATCCCTATGTGTCTCACTACCAAGGCAAGTGCCACAATAATAAACTTTACCTCTGGAGCTTGTTCCTCAATGATATGTATGGTATATACGATGTTAAACCGAATAACTTGACATGGCGGTAACTGAAACATAACATACACAGCACTTTTACCCTGGTCCATCAAATAAACATAAAAATAAAATGTTATCAGTGGCAGATGAATCATGAAAACGTTGTTGGCAAATAATAAGTTGCCATATACTTATTTTGTTGTAGTTTTAATTGTTCCAATTTACTATTCTTGATCCAAAACCCAATGTCTATTTAATAGGACAGACCACTCTATTTATTAACCCCCCTTTCAATTTACAACAAATCTGCAGCAGAAACCTTTGAAAGTGTCTAGGCAAACACACAGAAAAGCTCTATAATTACTGAAAAGAGTTTTGAGCACAATGTTTTCAAAAAGTTTTCTGCTGCAGAAGCATCAGAAAGCATCTGTTTGAGGGAAACAAACATGCATGTGCCATTTTTATTTTTATAACACTTTCCACTAACTGCAGATGCATTTTGACCCATCTTCAGCAGCGACTTTTGAAAACATGGTAACAAAAAAAAAGGAGAAATTGCTCATGATGAGCAATTTCCCCTTTCACCACAATATTTTCAACTGTTATTGATAATTAAACTCTCAATTATTGAGATTTTTCTTATTGAGATGATTTTAAAGTTGTCTATCAGAAAACGTCTATATGAGGGAAAGGGTTAACTAAATAGAGTCCAACTTGTGTAAGCGGTCGCCTCCGTTAAGCAGCAATTTGTATTAAGCAGCCACTTGAACACAACACCAACACAACTGTTCAAGATGATACATTGTCCCCGTTCAAAATATTTCCCATCTTGGCGGTCTAAGGCAAGGTACATTTCCTAGCCTAGTACTGGTTTGTTAACTCAGGGATCATGAATAAGTGAACTGTCGCTGTGAGTTAACGGAAATAATGTTGAAAACTCCAATAAAACAAAATTAAAATATTTAAAGGGCGACAACCTTCAAAATATTTTATCAGGTAAACTGATAAAAGTTTTTCTCCCTTACCTTTGGTATTGGTTTATGACAGAACATAGAAAATCCTTCAAACATGTACTCGTGTCCATCAAAATTTATAATTGTAGGATGTTTGGTCTGAAATTGAACAAACACTGATTAGTTCTGTTGCAGCCTATGAAGTTCTACACTCAAGTGTTATATGGAAGTTAGGGAAGATATGGTTTCAAATTAATGAACAACTAGTGAAAACATCTTGACAAAAGGAGAACTTGCTCAAAACCAGCAATTTATCCTTTTGACATAATGTTTTCAACTTTTTTCATAAGTAAACATTAATTAATATAATTTTCCTTTGCATTTACCATAATGTTTTTCAAAGTCGTCTCCAGCATGTTTGTTGTATGTGGGAAAGGGTGAATGATATTTGATGTTTTCAAAAGTTGTCTGCTGAAGATGCATCAGGATGCGTCTGTATGTGGGAAAGGGTAAACATCCCACCTTAAACATTTGACAAGAATACAAAGTCAAAGCTTGAAGGATAGACAGAGACTTTTCCCTTTTTATTCTGTGATGTTTCCAACAGACATTTTTTCAACTCTTTCAAAAGTTGTATGCTGCAAAGTTATCAAATACAATAGAAAAGTCTGGAAAAGTAACCCACTTACCAAGAAATTCGTTACAGGTGACACCGTGATTTTATAATGATACAATTTATCTAGATTGTTACTGTTTCCGCTACATTTTGGTAAAGGCTGAAACACAAAAGGTAGAAATTTATTTAGAAAATGTCTGGCTGTGACCTTTATTTGAAAATATCCAAGATACTGCAGATTCTGAACACAGAATACTTTAACAGTTAAAAAGAGGGAAACTATTGTATGAAAAGATGACAATTCAACACAATAAAGAATTTCTTTACTCACTTTTATAAATACACAAATCAAATTTTGTTTCAGAATATATAGCCAATATCAGATATTATTTTAAGTAGCATCAAAGGTCAAGTTCACAGTGATCTTATTTAAGTATGTGATAACCATCATTCAAAGATGCATCTTCATACTGAATTTGGTAATTCACAGTTCAATAGCATAGAAAATGTGGTACAGACTATCTTTGTCTTTTCACCGGGTCAAAGATCAATGTCACAGTAACCCAAGTTTGGTATGTGACACTTCCAAAGATGTGTACCGAATATGGCAAGTCTTGCTGCAATAGCGTAGGAGATGTAATTCATTTTGTTTCTTTTCGTTTAATGGGGTCAGAGGTCAAGGTTCACTGACTCCCCGACTGATGAGAAAAAGGTAAAACTGAAAGAAACATTTCTACTCACCTTTTCTCCAGGGTAGATATTATGTCTGATCCCAAACTTTTTTGATTTAGCCCGACATCTGCACAAAGGGCCATAGTTCAGCTGTTAAGAAGAACAACAGACAAGTTTAAAACTCTTTTTCCAGGTATACAAGTCATCTGCAGCGGACGACTTTGAAAACATCTACGCAAAACTATGGACAGTTTCTTAAAATGATAGTAAAACTTTTTAATTAAGTTGACATCATTGTCGCAAAATGAGAAATTGCTCCTTTTGTCGCAATGAGGGTAAACTGTTTATTTGGTATATGCCTTTATTTTGTCATTTTGACGCTAACTAAAGAAAATAATTCACATTCAGAAAAAAAATTGAAGGATAATTTTGACACAAATTTGAAAACATTCTGAGCTAATATACAAAATCAGACAAGAGCTCCACATGTCAATATGTCACAAAGTGATAGCATGATGGACAATTGGTGGACAAACAATTGAATGGGCTTGACGCCGTTTTCAACAAATTTCCAGTCATATCACTGTGGCCAGTTCACATACTCATGTGTTTCCTAGCTTTCTCACACCAGTACTCCTCACAACATACTTTCAAAGCAAACGGCTGCTTTTCCACATAGACTGTTAGCCCATTGGTGAAAGTGGAATGACGCTTGTCAGTGACTTTTGTAAAACGTCGGAAAGAATGCTGGTCGAGCTGGGATTCAAACTCACAACCCCTGGATTGACCAGGGCTTGGCAGGTGAACAAGAAACAGAAATGATCCCTATGTCCCAACAACACTACAAGAGTTTACTTAAAAACAAGCAGTTTCTCAATTTCATATTAAGTTATCAGAATTCATCCCCTGCTGAGGTGTCAGCGAAAAGACAAGAAAATTTGCCTCTGGTCACAATAACCCTTTTCCACTTACAACAAATCTGCAGTAAATGACTTTGAAAACATCTTTGTGAAAATATGAAAAATTTCTATTAATGAAAGTATCATTATTGAACAGAGTTAAAAACATAGTGGCAACACAGTGGCAAAAGGAGATATTGCACATTACGAGCAAAAGCTCCATTTGTCTCTATGTTTTCTTACATTGTCTTCTGCAGATACGTTAAAATGTGTCTGTAGGTGGGAAAGTGTTAATAAATACTTCCTGAAACATCAAGTCGTACACAAGGTTAACCCTTTCCCACATAAAAGAAATCTGCAGCAGACGACTTTAACAACATCTACTTGAAACTATAGAATATCTTCATAAATTATGGTATAATTACTGAAAAAAAGTTGAAAACAGTGTGACAAAAGGAGAAATTGCTTGTTTTGAATGCTCCTCACAATGTTTTCAAAAGTCATCTACTGCAGAGACGTCAGAAAGCGTCTATGAGAAAGGGTTAAATCTAAACATGAGGTCATAAACAGAGTTAAAATTCAAATGAGTGAAAACTCACATCTCCACTTGGTACTTTTAACCCTTTCCCTCATGCTGATGATATTTGATGCCTCTGAAGCAGACAGCTTTTGAAAACATTGTGCCAAATGGAAAAATTGCTCATATTTTCAATTCTATTTTTTTTTTTTATACTTTCATTAATAGAGAATTACCATATTCTTGCGTAGATGTTTTCAAAGTAGTCTGCTGCAGATTTGTTGAATGGGGGAAAGGGTTTAAAATTTGCTTTCCAACTAGTGGTTTTTATGAAACATGAAGGGCACAAACAGTTAAGATAGGCTAAAACAATATCAAGAAACTTAATTCTGCCATTATATTCAAATCTGAACACCATGTCACATAGCATGCGGAAAGAATTTCAAGGAGGAAAAATGCACACATTTATGATAGTGGAGTCTTTTTAAATGCTTTATACCAAAGTCACACTTTTAAACTTTTCCTACACGCAGACAGCTTCTAAAGACTCTGCAGCAGACAACTTTTGAAAACATTGCGGCAAAAGTAGAAATTATGAAAATGTTTTCAAATTCGTCTGCTACAGAACTTACAAAATTTAAATGACACTCCATCCATTCACAGGGAGAGAATCAAGTATACCCTGGCACTCTATTAATCCTTTCCCACCTGCAGACGCGATAGCAGCAGACAACTTTTGAAAGCATTGTTGCCAAAGATGAAATTGCTCATGATGAGCAATTTCTCCTTTGGCCACAATGTTTTCAACTGTATTCAACAGTTAAGCTATCTTTAACCCTTTCCCTCATACAACAATTCTGCAGCAGACGACTTTGAACATATTTTGTCAAAAAATAGAAAATCTCTATAATTGAATGGATAACCTATTGACTAAAAGTGGAAAACATTGTGGCAAAAGAAGAAATTGCTTGTTTTGAGCAATTTCTTCTTTAGTCACTATGTTTTCAAATAGCCGTCTGCTGCAGAGGCGTCAGAAAGCGTCTATATAAGAGGAAAGGGTTAAAGGAGATTTTTTCAGGTTTTTGTCACTATTCTAATGTCGTCTGCTTCAGATTTGTTGTATGTGGGAAGGGGCATTCCATTAATTGACTACAGATATTGAACAATTCACAAGTATAATTACCTCCCCTGGTTCATTATACCACAATTCCTTGTGCATCCTGTATGGGTTCCCTTGTTTGTGTCGCACTTCTTCCATCCACCATTCTTCCTCCTCTTCAGACTCGTCTGAATCGGAGTCAGACGACTCACTCTCTGAGTTAGACAGCAACGGGTCTTCCTTGCATGATGCAGCTAAAAACAACAGGAGTTAAAATATAATAAGAGCATCTTACAGCTGAGCATCCTCTCAAAATGCAGTGTTCAATCTAGGATTCGAAAACAAGGTGGGAAATTTTAACGGAAAATTTATTTTATGAACAAATTGTCAATGTAAAAAATTTCCCCCCTTCCATACAAATTTAGGGGGGAATATTCAGAACAGTGTGAGAATGAGTATGATCCCCCCTCCTAGATTGGACAATGCAACGTAAGTTTGACTTTTGAGCTGTGCCGCAAATGACCTTGAACTTTGAACTTTAAAACCCAATCTTTTTATAATTGGGAACAAGTATGATAATTTGATTGTCTTAAGTGGTGTGGTTTTCTCTAAATCATGTTTCCAAGAGATTTTGGGGAAGGTTTGATCATCCTCAGTGGTACAGTTTTCACTTAAATCATGCCAACAAAATGTACACAGACACACATACACACAAGTCATGTATACACACTGCAGCTATGCTATATCCCCTCGGCAAAGCCTTGTGGGGGGACGATAAGTCTGTTGATGAATTGTTGAGGTCTGAAAATTAAACAGTTCAACCTCTTTATTTGTATGAAAGACATTTATTCTTTTTTATTGAAAATGAAAGGAAACAACATGGCCATGGTGATACTGATTAGCTCACCTGAGTACAATGGCTCTGTGCGATAATGTGTTATAAATAATACTTTAAGATGTAATTTGGTAAGCTAATCAAGCATGTGGCTTTTTTTTTTTACTTAATATGACCCAAAGTTTGGACATTTTCAAGTAAATGTGGCTTCCAGAATGTTTTTTCTATTTGGCGAACGATGGACTACAGACTTAAAAAATAAACACGACCATCGAATAAAGCGCTATGCACCAGCAGCTAGCCAAAAATCTACCCTAAATACTGGTCACAAGGATTTTATCCACAACAGATCGGTTTAAGAACACCAGACTTACGGCTATCTCAATAAAATAAGAGACAAACAGAGATTGGTAAAACCGTGAGGGTGAAACATGAATAGTTAGTTAGATAAAGAGGCCATGCCATAACCCTTTCCCACATTTAGACGCTTTTTGACGCCTCTGCAGCAGACCACTGTTTGAAAACATGGTGACAAAAGAAGAAATTGCTCAAAAAGAGCAATTTCGTCTTTTGCCACAATGTTTTCAACTCTATTCAGTAATTATACCTAGATTTATAGAGCTTTTCTGTGTTTTTGCCTAGTTGTTTTTTAAGTCGTCTGCTGCAGATTTGTTGTATGTGGGAAAGGGTTAAGAAAACCAACCATAGCATATTTATTGCATTTGTTACAAGATCTGCCCGCATAACAATGCAATCGAAACCACAATTACAATGCTTCTTGATAATTATCTTCTGTGACAAATTGGTTAAAGTGCAGAGCCAGATCAAATTGTGTGGATGTACTAATTAATCAAGATCAACAATGTTTGTAAATGCCCTGGAGTTGGTTTTCGTTTGTTGCACTGCAGTTATATCACAAACAAACTATCTATTCATGATCCCTGGGTGACAAACTGGTACCAGACCAGGAAATCAATCTTGCCAAAAGGCAATCAACCATAACTATTGAACCTGGGATGCCCGATCCCTAATGTTGATCTTTGAAAAGCATGTTCCAATTGGTTTTGGTTGATTGATTAATTGATTGATTTGGGTTAAACTCTATTTTCATATCACGGCTGCCAGTTCAACTACCAATGTGTTTCATGGCCTTCTCAAACCAGTACTCCACACAAAACCTTCCAAGCAACTGTATGCTTTTCAACATAAACTATGAGCCCATGGGTGGAAGACAAATGACGCTTGTCACAGTGTCTTTTGTCAAACTTCGGAAAGAATGTTGGCCAAGCTGGGATTTGAACTCACAACCCACTCAATTGACAGCCCACATCGCTTCAACTGAACTCCCTGGGCTTTGCCCAATTTGTTTTGGACTTACCGCTATGGCAATGTTGTTTTTTACATTTGTGATTAAAATTCAACTTGGGCTTCACTGCTGTCTTTTCATATGGTACTTGTAGAGCTTTGATCTGTGATGCACGCTTGACTAGGTCATGTTCAAACTTTTTCTCCAGATCCTGCATCCTTTTTGTTGTTTCCAGATTACCAGTCTAAAAGACAAACAAGAGAGCCATGAGGTCATTAATCACTCACCTGAAAATGGGCCCTTCAAACCTTCCCTTTTCCATATAAAGTGGCTCTCTGATGCCTCTGCAGCAGATGACTTATAAAAACATTGTGTCAAAGCGAGAAATTGCTCAAGACGAGCAATTTCTCCTTATGCCACAGTGTTTTCAACTCTTTTCAGTTATTATACCTCCATTTATACATGTATTTATTTTCCGTATTTTTGCCCATATGTTTTCAAAATCGTCTGCGGCAGATATGGTGTATGTGGGAAAAGGTTTAGACAAGATCATTATTAACAGAGTATTTTAATTATTTTGGTTTTGTCAATTTACCCCTTTTCTGATGCCGCCAGGTGGCCATGTTTTATTACCAATTAATTTGGCAATAATATTCTAAGTAAGAGATCACCTAAGAAACTTTCTGCTAAAGTATCTTGACATCAGAAAAGTACTTTCAGAACAGTATTATTTTTAAACTTTAGTCATTTCAACTCTTCCCATTACTGAGTCTTGTACCTTGTTTTTAAACCAATCAATATGGATTGAACAATTTCAATGGTGGGTCCCTCTTTGAGGTATATTTGTTGAACCCTTGTGACATAGTTTCGAAATTGACAGCGACTTGGTGGAGGGAAAGGTTTTGCTTCAACATTTTCATAACAGTGTACACTGGGAGATTGTTGACGACGAATGATGCAAAGACAACAAACACAGGCTTGTGTATGAGCTGTGATCGCCCGCACCGGAGTCACCCATTAGAGGCTCAACCATCACACCCCAGACTGTTGTGTATAATTCATTGAAAAGCATTAACCCTTTCCCTCATACAGACGCTTTCTGAAGCCTCTGCAGCAGACAGCTTTTGAAAACATAGTGACAAAAGAGATTTTCTATTTTTTGACAAAATATGTTCAAAGTCGTCTGCTGCAGAATTGTCGTATGAGGGAAAGGGTTAATACTATAGATATTTAGTCACACTACATATACTCACTTTGGGATCCTTTCTGAAGTATAAATCGGCTGCAGAACATCGTACCCAGGCTGATACACTTTCCGCATCATACTCTCCCGTCTCATTGTCTGGAATTATCGGAGTTCCACTTCTGACACATTGCCTAAAAACAGAACAAAACCTTGATCCTTTCTCACGGACAACCAATATGCAGCACAGAAGACTTTGAAAATATTTTGACAAAAGTATGAAAAATCTCTAAATGAAAGTCTGATTATTGCATACAGTTGAAATTTTTATTGCAAAAGTAGAAAATACTCATTATGAGCAATGTCTCCTTTTGTCACAACGTTTTAATCAAAAAGCATCTGTATGTGGGAAAGGATTAACAGTCGATAATAGTTATATAAATATGCACTAATGTGATAAGTGTCTGCAAACCAATATGATATTTTCAGTACAGTCTGCTTTAAAAACATGCAAGAAATTGTTATACTTGTATCTGAAAGTTAAAATTTTGAAAAAGTGTTAAAATTATATATTGGAGAAAAATTGCTTGTTTTGAACAAATTCTAACTTACGCTTGAGGATCATCGGCCTGGTCTTCTATCCTCTGGCGTTTAAACCTTCCATGTTCAGCCGCCCCAGAGTCCCCTGAATCTGCCCTTGATCTTTTACTGGCCCCTTGCCCACCAAATGGAATTGAAGGTGAAAATGACCTTTCTCGCCTCTCTAAGCTGGAATGGTAAAATCTCATCTTTAGGCTATTTTCTTTGCTAATTTATCTACAAATAAGCAGCGTCTGGGATTTTGGGTCTTATTGAATTTTCATCACATGTCATGATCACAAGACGGATATGTTGGCAATATCCAAGGGACTGCAATTCCATTATTGTTAAGATACATCTTGGACCAGGACCTGTGCTCGGTTAAAAAAAAAATTGCCATCGTTGTCCCCACTTTTTGGACATGAGAGCCAAATAATTCGCCATTGGAAGCCAAATGTTTTGCTACTTGCTACAAATTGTTTACCCTGTTCGCTTTTTTTAAACAAAAATCAAATTTATAGATGAGAAAGATTTCTTTTATTAAACTGGTAAACAAGGCGAAAAAGTTACAAACATTTTTCTGTGAAGAGAAAACCGAAGTTGATCTACAATGAAAGGTCTTAATTACCGGTCATAATCCAGTCCAAGACTCATCAAGATTAAGTTTTATAAAGATAATCATTTATGAATACAATGGGGAACAGGTAACAGGGACAGGTAACTAATATCGGACTTACATTATCCAGTTTCATACAAACCATTGTCAATAATTAAGTAAATGATAGTTAGGAAATAATAACCACAATATTAACCCTTTCCCTCATGTAGACGCTTTCTGACGCCTCTGCAGCAGACGGCTTTTTGAAAACATAGTGACAAAAGAAGAAATTGCTCAAAACAAGCAATTTCTCCTTTTGCCACAATATTTTCAACTTTTAGTCATAGGTTATCCGTTCAATTATAGAGATTTTCTATTTTTTGACAAAATATGTTCAAAGTCGTCTGCTGCAGAATTGTCGTATGAGGGAAAGGTTAATACTTGTGCATCAGTGTATTTGTTATGGGGTTTATACTGTGTTTTAAATAGCATTCCCATATCAGTGTTTAGAACGAGACTGACAAACATTTTTTTAATCAGCTTATTAAGATGTGAAATTAATCTTGTGTAACTAATTTTTAACAAGAGCACCGCGTACGGCACAGACACTCGACTGATAGGGAGAAAACAGAAAAAAAAATGAGCTAAACAAAAATCCTTAACCGGACGACCACGCCGCCGCAGCCGCCACCATCGCCGCAGACGCCGCCAACGACTTCAGTTATCATTACCCACCAACAAAAAGAAATGACACCTTGTGTATTTGCATTGAAGTGTCATAAACTGTGATTCTTTTGAGTACCCACACCATAGGTTTTGGAGGTCAAATAAGGATTTATCTAGAGTTCTGCAAATCCTCTCCTCGAAAAACAGTAATGTGACGCTATCATTTTTAACCCTTTCCCATATACAGCAAATCTGCAGCAGACGACTTTCAAAACATGGTGACAAAAACCTGAAAATCGCCATAAAAGATAGCTTAATTGTTAAATAAAGTTGAAAACATTGTGGCCAAAGGTGAAATTGTTCATCATGAGCAATTTCACCTTTGGCCACAATGTTTTCAAAAGTCGTCTGCTGCTATTGCATCGAAATGCGTCTGCAGTAGGGAAAGTGTTAAGTGAGAACTGCTTTGGTATCTTTCTCCTTTAAATACAACATTTAAACAAGAGCTGTCGGAGGACAGCGCGCTCGACTATTCCACCGCTTATTTAAGTTACCGAGATAATGGACTCTAATGTAGTTGCATGCAAAACATTAACCACAATTTCTTAGTGGGTGATAATTTGCATTATATGCAGGATAGTGTTATTTAACATGATTATTTTCATAGGTTTGATGGTTAGATAGGGTTGTATAACCTTTCAATGGAATGCATCAAGTAGTTACTAAGATATGGACTCTTAATGTAGTTGCACGCAAACCTTTAACCATAATTTCTAAGTAAAAAAAGGGCAACAATTTGCACCATATACAGGATAGAGTTATCTTAATTGGTTGTGTTTATAGTTGTACAATTGGGAAAGGTTGTATAAAGTTTCAATACAATTGTTCAAGTTGTTACTGAGATTACACTCTAAATGTAGTTGCAAAACTTTAACCAGAATTTCTAAGTCCAAAAAGGTCCATAACTTGCATAAAATGCTGGTTGGTAAGGGCTGTATAACGTTTCAATGCAATGCATCAAGTAGTTACTAAGAGATGGTCTCTTTATGTAGTTGCATGCAAAACTTTAACCAGAATTTATAAGTCCAAAAAGGCCATAACTTGCATAAAATGCAGGATAGAGTTATCATACTTGATAATCTACATAGGTGTGATAGTTGGGTAGGGTTGTATAAAGGTTCAATGCAATGCATCAAGTATATACTGAGACGTGGACTCTTAATTTAGTTGCACGCAAAACTTTAACCAGTATTTCTAAGTAAAAAAAGGGCCATAACTTGCATAAAATGCAGAATAGAGCTATCATACTTGATAATCTACACAGGTGTAATAGTTGGGTAGGGTTGTATAAAGTTTCAATGCAATGCAGCAAGTAAATACTGAGATATGGACTCTTAATTTAGTAGCACGCAAAACTTTAACCAGAATTTCTAAGTAAAAAAAAGTGCCATAACTTGCCTAAAATGCAGGATAGAGTTATCTAACTTGTTAATCTACATAGGTGTAATAGTTGGGTAGGGTTGTATAAAGGTTCAATGCAATGCATCAAGTATATACTGAGATATGGACTCTTAATTTAGTTGCATGCAAAACTTTAACCAGAATTTCTAAGTAAAAAAAGGGCCATAACTTGCATAAAATGCAGGATAGAGTTATCTTAGATGATAATCTACACAGGTGTGATAGTTGGGTAGGGTTGTAGAAAGTTTCAATGCAATGCATCAAGTAAATACTGAGATATGGACTCTTAATTTAGTTGCACGCAAAACTTTAACCAGAATTTCTAAGTAAAAAAAGGGCCATAACTTGCATAAAATGCAGGATAGAGTTATCTAACTTGATAATCTACATAGGTGTGATAGTTGGGTAGTGCTGTATAAAGTTTCAATGCAATGCATCAATTAAATACTGAGATATGGACTCTTACTTTAGTTGCACGCAAAACTTTAACCAGAATTTCTAAGTAAAAAAGGGCCATAACTTGCATAAAATGCAGGATAGAGTTATCTAACTTGATAATCTACATTGGTGTGATAGTTTGGTAGGGTTGTAGAAAGTTTCAATGCAATACATGTAGTATTTAAGAACTTGCATGCAAAACCTTAACCAAAGTGTGACGTGGACGCCGACGCCGACGCCGACGCCAGGGTGAGTAGTATAGCTCTCATATTCTTCGAATAGTCGAGCTAAAAATGAATATATATCGACTATATCAGATAAAGGGTTATATATATGTTACCTGTTTCCTCTTGAAGAGATATGTCTATCTGTGTTAAATTGGTGCTGATTCCTATGTTGATTATCTCTATTCGCTTGACTTCTATTATCCCCTCTCCTGGAATCACCTTGACCCCTGTTACCCCTAGCATCACTGTTCATATTACCTCTCTGACCTCTATTTTCATCTCTCTTGTATTCACCTTGACCTCTGTTTCCCATAGCAAAACTGTCCCTACTTCCTCTCTGACCTATATTACCGCCTCTCCTGGAATGACCTTGACCCCTGTTGCTGTTAGCATCATTGTCCCTATCTCCAATATGACCTCTATCATCAGTCCTGTTATCACCTCGACCTCGGTTACACCTAGCAACGTTGCCCCTACCTCCTCTCTGACTTAAATTATCGTCTCTCCTGTTATCACCTCTGTCCCTATCTCCTCTCTGACCTATATAACCACCTCTCCTGTAATCACCTTGACCTCTGTTACCCCTAGCAACACTGAACCTATCTCCTCTCTCTGCACTATGATGACCTTGTCCTGATTCAGTATGACTAGAACGACCTTGATCTTTTACTCCTCCAACTGAATGATGCCGACCTCTATCAGTATTTGATCTACCTTCAAGGTTTGGTCTTTCCTTGTCTTCTATCAGTAAAGCCCCAGTTGCTCCCTTTCTACTGATTTTTCCAATTCCAACATCCTTTTGATCTCTATCGTCTCTTAAAATTGGCCTGTAAAGCAAAAGGATTGTGGATAAAACAAGAATATTTTAATCCTTTCCTTTACACAGATGACATTGCAGATAAATTAATATACAGCAGACTACTTTAGACAAAAACAAATAGTGACAAATGGAGACAGCACTGACCATTAGCAATTTCTCAGTTGCATACAATGTTATTAATTTCTAACAATCACACTTATATTTGCCAATTTTTTAAATTTTCTTGCAAATTTCTAATTGCTTTAAGATTCTCAAATCGGCATACTATTTTATAAAAGAATTCCCTGCTTTGTCATAAAAGGTGCTGAGTAAAGACTAATGAATGTGAATTGGTATATATATGTGTATTGTCTTGAGTAACATATGTACCAAGTTTCTTTTGAAAATGTAACGTTTTGGTTATAGGCAAGATTAAAGTTTTTGCATGAATTTCTAAGACCAAAAAGGGGCATAACTGAATAATTATTAAAGCCATAATTATGTGACTGACAATAAACATGCCTTTTGTCTCTAGGAAGATGTGTACCAAGTTTCATTTGAATATATGGAATGGTTTCTAACAAAGTAAATTACCTCTCTTCTTCTCTGTCATCGACCAATATCGCACCAGTATGCCCCGTTCTTATAGAACCAGGTCTATCACCATTTCTGTCCCATCCCTTTTCCATATCTTCCCTCCCCTTATTTCTAAAATTTGTAGTACCCCTCCCTCTTTGGTTTGTATGTTGATGATCACTGTTCTTATTAAATTCCCTATTAAAGTTATTGTCCTTATCTTCTATGAGCATGGTTCCTCTATGACTAGTTATCTTTGTTTTGACTGGTCCTTTTCTATCATCACTAAGGACAGCCCCTCTGCCCCGCCTCTCATCATGCCTGTCATCCCTAAGGATAGTTCTATGTTGAGATCCATCCCTCTCTGAACTCCTCCTACTGGGACTGAAGTCTCTGCCCCCTCTATTAGAATGACGACCATGATCCAGATTTTCATTTCTCTGATCTAAGCCCAACCTATCATGACCTTGACTCCTCCCATTTTGACAAGAGCCAATCCTATCAAATTCATTATTCCTTCCTCTGTCAGAAAATTTCCTTCCATTGTTATATTCCACATCTCTTTTACTTTCCTTATAGCCAGCTGTGTTATATTCTGGACTTCTTCCCCTTCCATGTCCTTCTCCTGTATTATTTCTATTATTTTCAAAAGAATCATGACCATATCTTTCTCGCGAATCACCCATTTCTCTGAATCCTCTATCACGACCAAAGCTGTCATTGTTTTCACCACACTTAGAGTTTCTATCACCACTATTTCGAGGATAATCTCTTCTATCGCCCGCTTTATTACTCGATTCACTAGAATAATGTCTATTTCTATAACTGTCATCAGATTTGTTACGATTGAAACTATCTCTTTCTCTAGAATCTGATGATCTTTTACTAGTTCTATCACCACAATGTCCATCATTTTGATTGTCCCTTAAAACAGCGCCACTGTTAGCTCTATAATCTGAGTCTCTACTACTTCTATCATTCCCTCTCCTATCTTTGCTGTAGTCCCTTCTGTTCCTATCATTGTTGTTAGTTCTATGACTGTCTCTTGATGAACTGCGATGCCTATCTTGCTTGTGATCGTTTACATCATCGCAAGACCTTCTATCCTTGTCGCTATAGTTCGAATGATTTCTGTCTTTGCTAGTAGTGACTCCATCTCGATCTCTTTCATTACTCCGCCTTCCATCATTTCCCTCAAATCTTGATTGTGTTCTTTGGTTATGGTGATAGTTACCCCTGTTTCTGCAAGAGAGCAAGTAAATCCTAATGTAAGCCTTATTTTCTTTAATCCTTTCCTTCATATAGATGCTTCCTGACGCCTCTGCAGCAGATGGCTTTTTAAAACATGGCGATAAAAGAAGAAATTGCTCAAAACCAGCAATTTCTCCTTTTGTCACCATGATTTCAACTCTGTTTAATTATTGTACTTTCATTTAAATGAAGTTTCCAATTTTTTTTATTTATATTTTCAAAGTCGTCTGCTGCAGATCTGTTGTATGTGGGAAAGGATTAGCATTAATATATACAATAAATATGCAGCAGACGACTATTAAAACATTTGGGCAATTCTCTATTAAAACTAATATGATTATTGAATAGTATGTAAAACATTGTGGCAAGTCAAAATTACTCATCATAAGCAATTTTGCCACAGTGACTGTGTTTTTAAAAGTTGTCTGCTGAAAATGCCTTAAACTGTGTCTCCATGAGGCGGCGTTATTTAACCCTTTCCCTCATACGACAATTCTGCAGCAGACGACTTTGAACATATTTAGTCAAACAATGGAAAATCTCTATAATTCAATGGATAACCTATGACTAAAAGTGGAAAACATTGTGGCAAAAGGAGAAATTACTTGTTTTGAGCAATTTCTTCTTTTGTCACTATGTTTTCAAACAGCTGTCGGCTGCAGAGGCGTCAGAAAGCTTCTTTAAGAGGGAAAGGGTTAAGACAAAAATGTTTTTCTATCATCTTTTAAATTTGATCACAACATATACATAATGGAGTTCATTTACGGATGAGTTTTCAATCATGTTTACCTTTTACAACGTACAGACACTTTCTGTGATTATTATATATGCTAAAAGCATGTTTCGCAATCAATGTTAAAAATTAGTTCAACCCTTTTCCCATAATTATACAACAATTCTGCAGCAGGCGTCTTTGAACATATTTTGTCAAAAAAATTTGAAAATCTCTATAATTGAATGGATAACCTATGACTAAAAGTGGAAAACATTGTGGCAAAAGGAGAAATTGCTTGTTTTGCAGAGGCGTCAGAAAGTGTCTATATGAGGGCAAGGGTTAAATAAAATTAAATAATCTGTATTTCAATTTTGTCCATACTTACTGCCCGTCTTGTGAGCCTCTGTCATCAAGCTTTCCCATTGGATTTGAAGAATCATGTTGTATTCCTGAATTTGTCTGATCTGATTGGATAACAGCTTGACCAATGTGAGGCTGCACAGGAGGATGTGAGGGATTTGGAAATACAATGTTTATTGGTGGCTGTCAAATTGAAAAATATGATTGAAAATAATTTAATTTGTTAACCCTTTCTCACCTGCAGACGGATTTAGACACAATAGCAGAAGAAGTCGTTTGCTGCAGAATTGTCGTATGAGGGAAAGGGTTAAACACATTCTGGGGTTTGGTTGGATGATATAAGAGGTGAATACTCCTCCCCTTATCTGGACCTCTACTACTGGCTTTAGGATTTAGACCTTTTCTTGATATTTAGCGTCAGGAACATATATAATATGTATAATATCTGATGTACAATACTGAAACATACAACAAAAGAAAAAGGAAAAAAAGAAATTTCTCATGATACATGTTTATTGGTGGCTATCAAATTGGAACAAAAATAGAAAAAAGAAATTTGTTAAACCTTTCCCAAATCTGTAGCAAATGAATTTGAAATCATTTAGTCATAACAAGACCTCGGGTTGAAGGTCTCTGGCCCTTCTTGGAGAACCGCATATAAAAATGGTATCAATATGCAAAAAAAAAAAAAAAGATGAAACTTGAAAAGTAAATGAATTGTTCTCAAAACGTCATGATAAATGCTAAACTCACTATGCGTATACATGTAATATTATATTTTTTTATATATAAACAAGATTATTCTTAAATTTCACCTAGTGACTTAGTTCAGTACTTGACGACTTAGAATATGTTTGAGAAAAATTTCGGATGAATTTTCATGAATATTGGAAGAAAAATGTGAGCTCTACAGTGTTAATAAAGTTACTATAAAATTTGACATAGTTTTTGCCCCCTTTAATCCAGTTTCTAACTTGACTGAGATTTTAATGGAGACAAAAGTTCTGATGATTTGCAAACAAGATAGGATGAAAAAATGTGACCTCTAGGGTGATCTAAAATGTGACCTAGTGACCTAGTTTTTACCCAGTTTAGAACCCGACAGATTTGATAGACAAAAGTTCTGCTAATTTGTCAAAGATTGAAAGAAAATGGCCTCAGTTAATAAAGTTATTATAAAATTTGACCTAGTGACCTAGTTTCAATTTTGAGATTACTATAAAATTTGACCTTGTGACCTAGTCTCTTACTCCCATGACCCAGTTTTGAACTTGACTTGAGATGTAAAGGAAACAAAAGTTCTGATGATTTGCAACAAAGATTGGATGAGAAATGTTGCCTTATAGAGTGTTTAGCAATTTATTCTAAACAATGACAAAATGACCCAGCTTAGAACCAGACTGAGATTTTACGAAGAAAAACCTTTTGATGATTTGTTATAATGATTGGAAGATAAATGACCTCTAGATTGTAAATAAAATTTTAATAAAATTTGAGCTAGTGACCTGGTTTTTGACCCCCATGACCCAGTTTCGAATTTGATATTTGATGGAGACAAATGTGCCAATTTATTTTCATAAGATTGGATGAAAAATTTGACTTCTACAGTGTTCACGAGGTTATTCTTACATTTCACCTAGTAACCTAGCTTTTGACCCCTCATGACCCAGTTTTGAATTTGACTGAGATTTGGTGGTGACTAATGTTATGAAGAACTTTCACAAAAATTGAATGAGAGCACACTTATTAAATGAACATGAGCATTTTCTCTTTTTGCTACAATGTTTTCAATGCTGGAGAGGTTTCAAAAAGCCTATGTATGTGATAAAGGGTTAAACACATTGGGTTTAATGGGTTGGCTATAGAAATAATTTACTTTACACAAGAGCGCCGAGGAGCAAACGCCAACACTAGTCGGTTTTTTCTAAGTCGAAAAAGGGGCATTACTGAATAATTATTAAAGCCAGAGTTAAAGTTGTCAACTGCAGTGAATCCGAAGTCAGTTAAGTTACCTAACCAAGGCTAAGTTCTGCAGATTCCCCATGACCCAGTTTTGAACATAACCAAGATTTAATGGAGACCAATGTACTGAAAACAATTCATGAAGATTGGATGAAGATGTGAACTCTACCGTAACTGTTAACCTAGGTTAGGTTACCTAACCAAGGCACCTTGACCTTGGTAATTTTGCCGTTGAATGATGACCCATGACCCAACAATATACCGTTCAGAAAAAAATGACTAGGGTTTGCCGAGTAATAGAGAATTGAAAAAGTGGCTGCCACTGTCGCCGCCGCCGGAAAGTGACAGTTATGTCTCACTCCACATGTGTGGGCAAGACAAAAAGGAAACTCTCTAGAAATGAGAGCACACTTAAATGAACATGAGCATTTTCTCTTTTTGCTACAATGTTTTCAATGCTGGAGAGGTTTCAAAAAGCCTATGTATGTGATAAAGGTTTAAACACATTGGGTTTAATGGGTTGGCTATAGAAATAATTTACTTTACACAAGAGCGCCGAGGAGCAAACGCCAACACTAGTCTGTTTTTTCTAAGTCAAAAAAGGGGCATTACTGAATAATTATTAAAGCCAGAGTTAAAGTTGTCAACTGCAGTGAATCCGAAGTCGTCTGTATAAGTGAAAGGATTGAAAAGACTTATCAAATATTTGGTTAACTCTTTCACACATATAGACACCTTCTGATGCCTTTTGAAAACATGGTGGCAAAAGGAGAAATAGCTCATGATGAAATAATTTAATTGTATTAAAAAGTTGTCTGCTGCAGATGGGATTAAAATGTATGTGACAGGGTGAGGGGCCATAATGCAAGTGCAGACCTAACGGTGTAGGACCATATGAAGCTAAGAAGTATGCGGCTGTCACAGATATGCAGGTTTGGTACTGTGGAGAAAACTAAAATCTCATAATTCAATCCTTTTCCACATACAGACACTTTCTGATGCCTCTGAAGCAGAAAACTTTTGAAAAAATTGTGACAAAAAGGAGAAATTGCAATTGAGGAGTAATTTCCCCTTTTGCCAAAACGTTTTCAACTCTATTAAAAATTTATCCTTTGATTTATACAGTCTCCCACATTATGCCTGAATCTCCAAAAATCTCCAAGAAAATTTAACGGTACCCAGTTCTAACACCTCTGCAGGAGTCATTTACTGCCCAGCATCTGACCCCTATTTCAGTGAAAGCCCCGTTGAAATGTTATCACATGACCAGAGAAACCACATCTGTGTCAAGACATTAATCTCAATTTTGTTGTTAGACCAGCTATTTCACTTTTGAAACTTGTACAGAACCAAGTTGAAGTGAAGGTAGAATATGACATGTGTCCCAATGCAAGCTTGTGAACCAGAGGAAAACAATGTGGAAAGGAAAATTAAGTTACTTCACTATTTCATGATACAGAAAGCTGTTCACGACTGAACTAGCTGCATATGTATATTGAAACAATCGCAGGAAAAGTAGCCATGTAATCCCTGTTTCCAATAATAAAATGAATCTGCAGGAGACAATATTGAACATATCTTTAACCCTTTCCCACATACAGCAAATCTGCAGGAGACGACTTTGAAAACCTAGTGACAAAAACCTGAAAATATAGCTTATCTCCATCAAATATAGCTTAATTGTTAAATAAAGTTGAAAACATTGTGGCCATCATAAGTAATCACCTTTGGCCACAATGTTTTCAAAAGTCGTCTGCTGCTAGTGCGTCAAATTGCTTCTGCAGGTGGGAAAGGGTTAAAACATGGGGAGCCTCTATGAATGAAAGTTAGATAATAGAAAAGAAAAGAAAATATTGTTGGAAAACAGAAAATTACTCAATTGAGCAATTTCTCTTTTTCTCACAATGTTTTTGACACACTGCACCTGCTGGAAACGTATTAAAATGTGTCTGCATTTGGGAGAGGGGATTAAGCAATTAATTTCACATTAACTAATTTTGCTCACAATGTTTTAAAAGATCATATAAAATGTGTACATATTAGCTGATCAACTGTTAAGATGGATTGTAACTGCACTATGTGCTTCAGAAAGATAGTGTATGAGGTACAGCCCTTATTGTTATTAGTCGCCGGGCACTTCTATTTTTAATAGCTTTTCGGAAATGACATGGGAGGAGAGTTATTATTAGAAAAATACAAATTTAAATGTCTTGAACATATTACAATTGTGATAGTTTAAAAACACTTAGTTATGACACATCTAAAATGAAATCAATAATCCGATGTTTTAAGTATTTGCAGTTTCTTTATTTTGACTCGCAATTGTGTTTTTTTGTCTTATTTACGAAGACAAAGGAGTCCCTGCTAGACTTGCTGCAGACTGTTATGTGCCAATATCGAGATAAAAATCACGTCGAATTTTCCTTTTAGTAGCAATTTTAACTTACTGAATGTTATTTTCATGTTCAAAGAGATGTCTTGATTTATGTAGAATTAATTTAATAATGTTAATCCATGAATATCTAAAATAGGAACTGTTTCTAAGCTAAAAATGTTGAATACCGACTGCGTAGATAAATCTCCTTTGCAGAGAGCTGTTCTTTACACTCACTTACAAATAGTTAATTATAGGTGATTTAAAATATTTATTTGGTTCGAAACAAATGACGAAAAGGACAAACTGAGATAAGACTGGTTTTAATATAAAAATTACTTTGAATGAACACTCTCTGCCTAGAAAGAGAGTGTAAAAACGACAATTATGCGAAGAAGAAACGAATCGGGTATTTCGTACAAATTTATTTCGTCCTTGACAAATTTAAATGTGTTATTTAATTCCCTACACGCATTTTGCTTGCGATCTGCGTATTGTTATGCTTCATTGACACAAGGGCGCTCATCATTATATAATTTTAAAACATGAGTAGAATGATTGGGAGGATTACTCATTTCCTGTTTATTATCAATAATTAGTTGGCTGGGTTATTATATAAACATGTATATAAATGTTTATATGTCAATGGGTCAACCTACCTTAGAATTGAGATTGATCATAAACAATGAAAGGCTTTAATTATATTTCAATGAAGGACATTGACTTCGTTGACAAAAAAATGCAGGTTATGATACATTTTCACTTGACCCCACCCCTGATGTTCCAAAATGCCCTTTAGTTGATAACTGTTTTTTTTTTCAACTACTATAATGTAAGTGTTATGCATAACTGCAGTATGGATTTCCGGCGACATTGAACTTTCTCTTGTCTTTTTTCTTTAACAAATGCAATGTGCATGCCCTGAGAACACAGCCCACAGTCATATACCGGTCAGACAAACATCTTGGCAATTTAATCACCCTATCAAGAAAATTAATAGTCTAATGACCCATGGGTAATTGATGCTGGCTTTTAATAGCCTAAATGCTAACTGTTTATCGTTCCTCAAATTTGCAGAAATTTCAGCCATAATGTTGGAGACTGTATAGAGATTTTTCATATTTTTTCCCTAAATGATTTCAAAGTCGTGCAAAGCTGCAAATTTGTTGTATGCGAGAAAGAATGGTTATCGCTTTCCGACATATAGACGCTTTCTGACGCCTCTTCAGCAGACAACTTTGAAAACATGTTTACAAACAGAGAAATTGCTCTAAACAAGCAATTTCTCCATGTGCCAAAATGTTTTAAACTTTTTTTAGTTATTGTACCTTCATTTATAGAGATTTTCCGGGTGTTTGTTAACATGCATTCAAAGTTGCCAGCTGCAGGTTTGTTGTATGTGGGAAAGGGGGGTTAAATCACCCAAATCTTTACCTGTGGCATGACAGCTGCTGGTATCGCAGGTCTAGGGAAACCTCGCAAAACGCCCGAACCCCACGGTATGCCTCCCATCTGGGGTGGGGCAACTGATGGGACACCTGGGGCAAATAATCTCATGTGAGGCCTCATTCCCATAGCAGGGGGTGCTGGAACCTGTCCCTGATTACCATGTATGGGGCCCACATTAGGGGGTCTGAAATAAACACAGGCCTTCATTAGGGGTCTGAAATAAACAGTCCATAAAAACTACTGAAGAATAATGCAACTCTTTCTCGTTTGTATAAACAAGATGTCTTTTTCATTTGACTCGCCTAAAGAATCAACAGATCTCAAGTTTTTCATAAAATTCTTCTTATCCAACAATGTTTTCATCTGCTACAGAGACAGAAAATAGGTCATTTTTATTTGTGATGGGTTAACCCTATCCATCATCGACAATTCTGCAGCAGACGACTTTGAACATATTTTGTAAACAAGAGGCCCATGAGGGCCTATGCTCTACTGGGATGGTTCTTTGATAATTTCCAATCCAGAGCATGTATGTATGGTCAAGATCGGATAGTAAATGGAGGCTCTATTGTGTTCACATGCTGTTTTATAGCAATTTTGACAATTTAAAGGGCTATAATCCAGTCTTGCATAGGCGGATCTGGCTGGTTTGCGAAAGGAACCGAGCTCTCATCAATATTTAACTACTATCTAAGTTTGGTGAAGATCGGATAGTAAATCGGTTTGCAAAAGGAACTGAGCTCTCATCAATATTTAACTACTATCTAAGTTTGGTGAAGATCAGATAGTAAATGGAGTCTCTTTTGTGTTCACAAGCTGTATTATAGCAATTTTGACAATTTCAATGGCCATAATCCTGTCATGCAAGGGCACATCTGGCTGGTTTTCGAAAGGAACCGAGCTCTCATCAATATTTAACTACTTTTTAAGTTTGGTAAAGTTCAGATACTAAATAAAGCCTCTATTGTGTTCACAAGCTCTATTATAAGAATTTCGCTAATTCCAAGGGCCATAATCAAGTCTTGCATTGGCGGATCTGGCTGGTTTGCGAAAGGAACCGAGCTCTCATGAATATCTAACTACTGTATAAGTTGATTGAGATACAATAAAAACTGAAGACTGTTTCACGTTCACAAGCTCTATTATAGCAATTTTGACAATTTCAAGGGCCATAATCCAGTCTTGTATGGCCAGATCTGGCTGGTTTGCAAAAGGAACCAAGCTCTCATGGATACCTATCTACTGTGTAAGTTTGGTGAAGATCAGATAGTAAATGGAGCCTCTATTGTGTTCACAAGCTCTATTATAGCAATTTTGACAATTTCAAGGGCCATAATCCAGTCTTGCATGTGCGGATCTGGCTGGTTTGCGAAAGGAACCGAGCTCTCATGGATATCTAACTACTGTATAAGTTTGATTGAGATACAATCAAAACTGAAGACTGTATCGCATTCACAAGCAATTGCTTACAGACGTACGGACGCACAGACACCACACCACGGCATAAGCTCTTCTGGCCTTTGGCCAGTAGAGCTAAAAAATGGAAAATCTCTATAATTAAATGGATAACCTATGACTAAAAGCGGAAAACATTTTGGCAAAAGGAGAAATTGCTCTTTTTGAGCAATTTCTTCTTTTGTCACTATGTTTTCAAAAAGCCATCTGCTGCAGAGGCGTCAAAAAGTGCCTATATTAGGAAAAGGGTTAACATCTCTTTTCTTTATGTAAACCATTGTAGGGTCACTGAAAAGAGAAATGTTAACCCTTATTGACTGTATAAACTGAGTAAGAGACACCTTGTGTTTGTTATACCTTCAAGATATAATTATTGCTGTTAGGAGGATTTGATTGATTGATCTTTGATGAATTCTGTATTTTATGTTTTGAATTTGTTGGTGTATATATGATTATTGCACAGTTACTTTTTTTCTGCTAGTATATATAATATTATATATATCAAATCTTTGAACTACATGTTTTTCTAGAAAATTTACAGGATATTTTCAAAAATTGCCTTTTCTGATTCCGTCTGGATGCCATATTTTACAAGCAATTAAAGGCTTGAACAATGTTTGCACGGGGGTCACCCAAGGAACATTTCTATGAATTATAATTTTAACCCTGTCCCACTTACATCATATCTGTAGCAGACGATTTTGAAAATATCTATACAGAAATGTGAACATTCTCCATAAATGAAAGTCTATTTTTTTAATTGAGTTGAAACATTATGATAAAAGGAGATATTGGTCTTCTTAGGCAATTTCTCCTTTTGCCACTATGTTTTCAAAAGTCGTCTGCTGCAGATGCGTCAGAATGTGTCTACAAGTGAGAAATGGTTAAAGTTTAGGCATTTTCATATATTCAATATATTTTATTGGCAAAATCTTCAACAAGATGTAGATACAACCGTTTTGCCTGAAGCACTCAAATTGATAGTAACCTTGGACTGTTAAAGGAAAACTGCGGATCAGGACTTGAGTGTCTTGGTCCGTACATCTGTGTTTGTATGTTATAAACAGCCGGGCTCCCACACAAAGGAACCTGAAATATAATCAAAGCACTGAAAGTCCTGACAGCAAGGGTCTAATTGCAGATTACATTTGGACATATGTTACTGCCAATCCCAGAAGGCTAACAAGAACACTTTACAATTGCACTTTACTAGTACATTTAGTAAATGAAAAAGGAATTGAATTCGTAATTCGCCCTACTATACCAGATGGTTTGAAAGAGCCCCTTGCTAAAAATTCTATACCTGAATTGTAACCCTTTCATGCTTTTACCACGGTTTCAAAGTCTTCTGCTGCAGATTTGTTGTATTTGGGAAAGGGTTAATGTGTTATAATAATCAAGATGAGGATCAGGAGGAAGTAAGTTAGTAACATATAGAAAAATTAAAACATGAACGATTGACTAAAAGAATCTTCTCTAGAGAATGATAAAAACATGGAAGCTTTAAATTAAGACTAGAAAATATTCAAAACATGGAAGTTTTACTTCTTCCTTAGAGAATATTTAAACATGAGAATATTCAAAGTATGGAAGATTTATTTCTTCCCACAGGAATATTCCAAACAAGGACGGTCCCTAGATTCACTGAAATCTACATCATATATACCAAAATCGACTGAAATCAACTTCACAATAACAACCACCAAAATCATCGTATACATTATGATTTATGTTATATTGTAGAGCCTTCCAACTTCGTGATCTACCTTAGTCTCATTTTTGATATTTTCTCCCATGACTTTGTAAAAGTAGTCAAATGTGAAATGTGACACTATTTTCTGATGTCTAATGATTCATTTAATACTCAACATTGTAGTTCATGTTAATGCTTCTGTTCATGAACTTGACGTATTTGTGTATGTCTGTCGCAATATATGAACATTTTCTACAAATCTAACCATATTTACACTCCTTGGTTGTTGGTACTTGTAGGGAGGTAGTGGAATAGGGAGGTAGATAAGACCCTCCTGGCTTATACTGATGCGGGACATTGTACGCAGAATATCAATTAACCGTCATATTTTAGAATGATTCTGTCTGTCCGTATGTTATTATTTAAATGTACGTTTTTACATCTGAGACACCTCCTAACCAGAATGATTGCTTTCAATAAACTAAGAGAAAGAGTTATAATAGAAAAATAACATAAACATTCCGATCGAGTTTTGTCCGAATGTTGTGTTATCCGCTTATTGTAGCACTGCCGGAGAAAACAATTTATTTGCCAAAATTCACAAGATAAATGTATGTCATGCTATACTCACTAAATTATTGTTTGGAACAGGAAACATGTTGTCTTCTTTTGTGAATTATTGTATGATTAATGCTTCTAAGTTATAACCCAAAACAAGAAAAAGGAGAAACACACAAGTGAAACCCATTGTGGCATAGGCTAAATCACAACAAAGAAATGTCGGAAAAATCAGATCGTCGAACAAGGGCAGGTTATTTGCAAATGCATGTACACATAATACAAATAATGGGGAATGCAGACAGCACACAAGTATAAAGGGAAAATGAATGCAACTCTTTATATTAATTAATAAAAAATATCTAAATAGGTTAATTATATATATATAATAATATGAGTATGGGTGCTACCTATTTCGGGTAAACATTTATTAACCTTTCTGATTGGTAAATAATTCCCCGGTAACTGCAGTTAGCCCCTTGCTTGCAGCACGATTAGTTATTCACGTCAATTACGAGTCCTACCGACCTAAGCAAAGAAAATAAAAATCATCATCAGGTTAAGCTTATATTTAACTTTAAAATATAGGCAAGACTTTAAATCCATGAAATTATGATGACAGGTACAACACATAATCAACTTGCCCTTCATAAAGTACTTCAAATAAAACGATTTCATAATTTACGGAGCTACATTTGTGACAAGTCAAACTAACGTTTCCTATAATTTTTGTCGTTTTCCTTTTGGTTATTTATTCATCATTTGCGTTACGCTAATAGAATGACGTCATATTACAGGAATTTGGATTTGTAACTTCCGGAAAGTCAAAAAACCCTTATGAGTTGTTATTTGAACTCGTTTTAGAAATAGACGACGAGTGTTATTAAACGGAAATTATCACACATAAAATTACTCGTGTCCGTTCCTTTATCGAGTACTTATTGTCATATTTAATTATTTCCTCTAGAAGTTTTTTTGTTTCGATATTTTCTTTTCATCCAATCATAACGTAGCAGATTCGTGACTGCATTGAACAATCCACTCTGGACACAATTTTTGGAAAGACGGTATAGCAAAGTGAGTTGCAAAGTTCATACACATTATTATTGACGGGAAACATCGCCGGCTTCGCCGTCGATTTGTTTACCCGTACTAATGTTAATGGTTGGTTCTTACAGGGTGAGTGATATTTAATATGTTAATAGGCAAAGCCTAGGTCGTGTGAAAGCAAGAACAAATTAATTAAGCACTGTCTGTCCCCCAACAAGAAACAAATTAATAGGCAAATTGTAGAAAGTTACAAAAACAGAATTTGAAAAACATATTGAAAAAAAACGAAACTTAGCATGCATTTAAGTTTAATTTGTACATATATATCTGTTTTATTTTTTATTAGGTCAGGATTGTAACAGACTGTAAGATTTCCAAGGATGTTGATGGAAAATAACACTAGAAGGCATTGAAGAATGTTCTGATTTATTTTTACAAATGCCAGTTAGTTGTAAACTAGTAATACATATAATTAGAAACTGACTCTTACCATGGTTGATTGAATGACTTGTGCTTAACATTACTTTCAATGGTACTTCAGTTCACCTAACATTTTCCCCTGGCTTTCTAGAATACTAAAATACTCCACACAACAATCTTCCAAGGCAGATGGCTAACTTTGCATGATCTGGCTGAATGTATAATCTTGAGACAATTTAAGATGAGAACACTATGCATACAGACTGAGAAAACTGTAATTTTTGACAAATATTTTCAAAAGTCCCATTTATAATGATGTATGTTGGAAAGGGTAAAGTTTAGCCCCTTGTCTGATGTAAATTACTTGATTTCTGTGACTAATCTGAATACATTGTCGGAATGGTGTAATTGATCCAAAATGAACAATATGTTCCTATTCAACAACATTTTCACTTTGAACATCTATAGATCTCCTTTTCTGGTTTTTAATTTGTAAAACATGAAACAGCATCAGATTATTTGTTAATAAGTACCAGACTTAGTGTCAACAACTTATTATATATACATGTATCTGAAATATGTTGTTTGAAAAAAAATGGATAATGAAAGATCTGATCAATATATTCAATATACATTTTATTGCATAAAACAATAAACAGTATGTTTATAGCAAATAAAGAAATTATAAAAAGTACAAACACAGAAATGGATTTTCCAGAAGAATTTGCAATAATTTAACATTGTTAGGGATCATGTTAAAATTGCTCTATTATAAAAATATGATGTATAAATTTCGTTAAAACTATGATATTGGAACGGTTATCAAAGCTGGATCAAACCTTGAACATGTACAGATTCTCAGAGTTATCAATGTTGATAACCATTCCTTTTTTTAATTGTTATTGCTCAATTATAAAAGCTTTTGAAAAGGGTACAGGGAGTAAACTATGTTCACTAAAAGCTTGGATAAAAATGTAATAAGTGTTTAAGTAAGACAACTCCCCACAACATAATTGTTTCATGTATACATTGTTAAGTTTAGTTGCTTCTTTCAAAACATGTACCTGCTGAGATTTGATCTTAGAACTCTTGTTAGACCAGGTGTTTTACCATTAAACTACAGTATAGGTTTTTATTTTGAGCAGCAGTTCATGAAAATATGTGTAATTTTATTACCAGTAAAGTATAAGAATTTTTTTGTTACAATGAATGTATACCAATTTAAATTTTACCATTTCTATTGTATAGATATTATACAATTTCACACAGAAAAATTGATTTCACAATAAATTACATAGAAAACAGATACATTTCTGTGGTATTTCAGTTATATCAGAGGACAGAACACTTATGTGAGGTCACTGGGTGACTAATATAACTGACATTAATTATGAACTGCCTTATAGCCTTTTTCTGTTGAAAAACAGATGAAGTTTTCTTTATTTTTCAACCAAAATGTTTATACAAATTTATTTGAATAAAAAGTATTTTGAGTGTTTGTTGAATTTAAAAAGAGATTGATCCTCTTTATCTACAGATTTCAATGCTCAGTTTGTTTTTACCTTATTTGAGTTTGATATAGTTAGTGTACATTGCCCTGTTTCATAGACGGACCTAAATCGGTGACTGTAAAAGGCTTTTATTTTGCATTTGCTCTTCAATTTGAAGAGTTCTATGACATCATTGGTTGTTGCGCTCCCAAATATGAAAATAATGCTGTCAATAGATGTTGAATCTTTTTTAAATGTTGTTTAAATACATACATGCAGAGTATTTAAAATAACCTAGTGAAAATAATGTTTAAATTCTTAGTACCAAGTTTGTCCAATCTGATCAATAAACACATTTTGGATAACAAAAAAAAAAAAATGAAACTACTAGAAAGTCAGCCTGTTGAAAGAAAAGTAATGTGTTTTACTGATAGCCCCCATATGACATCATTTCTTTTAAACAATCAGGACTCATTTGAGTTTGATCAATAAACAAATTTTGGTTAAAAAAAAGATGAATCTACTAGAAATGCAGCCTGTTGAAAGAAAAGTAATGTGTTTTACTGATAGTCCACATATATATGACATCATTTCTTTAAAACAATGGACTCATTTGAGTTTGATCAATAAACACATTTTGGATAAAAAAAAAAAAAAGATAAATCTACTAGAAATTCAGCCTGTTGAAAGAAAAGTAATGTGTTTTATTGATAGCCCACAATGTATGACATCATTCCTTTACACACAATGGACTCATTTGAGTTTGATCAATAAACAAATTTTGGATAAAAAAAAGATGAAACTACTAGAAATTCAGCCTTTTGAAAGAAAAGTTATGTGTTTTACTGATAGTCCACATATCACATCATTTCTTTAAAACAATACTCATTTGAAGGCATGAAAGTGTTTTCCTCTCTTTCAGGTTGGAGGATAAATGGCTAAGACATTTACTATGTATACCCCAAAACCAGGGTGAACTGATTATGGTCATACTTTCATGATTTGACAAAGACTAGGTCATAGACATAAACTGTTAAACTGTACAATGTAAAAAATAATGTAAATTGAAGGCAAATAATTTGAAATTGACTGTAGTTTTGTTTGTTTGCTACATTTACTGCAATAAATAGATAAACGTCTTAAAGTCAATACAACTAGACAGTCGAAGATATGATAGTTTAGCTATTTTCTTGAGTGGAGTCAACATTTGACAAGACGGCTTCGGCTTCAAATGACAGATACAGACAAAAACGATACACACCATGGATCACCATGTGACGTCACGCGATGTGACGAAAGTATCGTGGAACGTTCCCAACAGATACTAACAAATAATTTAGAAATGAAGTTATATTTTTAAGCAAATTATTGATATAATAAATAGCTTACCTTGAAATGAAGCTATGCCGATACAGAAACAGAATTGTTCGTCCTTTTCAGTTAAAATAATATCCGAGGCCAGTGTAACGAACGATAACTTCCGTTGAAATATTTACAATCATTTTCAAGTGTTTATTGCTTCTCTATATTGCAAAGATATAAAATCCATGAAATAATGATGACAGGTACAAAAGAATAGTCGACTTAGCCTTCATAAAGTCCTTCCAGTGAATGAAATCCATTTGTGACGAGTCAAACTATCTTTTCCTACAATTCCTGTCGTTTTCCTTTTGTTATTTATTTATTACTTGCCTTACAATGACGTTACTTTCGTTGCAATGACGTCACATTTGGATGTGTTTACTTCCGGTTGAGAAAATATTATTTTAAAAATAGAAAACGAGTGCAATTACACGCAAATTATCACATATCAGATTCCTTGTTTCATTCCTTTATCGAGAAGGAATTTAATTTAATTTTTCTCTCTAGTTCTAAGTATTTTTGGAATTGTCAAAACATACGAATATCGTGTTTGTGGGTTTTACCGGTTACGAAATGAATAGGTTACGATAATTTGTCCGTCCAGTAAGACCGGAAGCAAAATGGCCGAAAAAAAGTGCTATGGGGTTGAGATTTGATATGTGAAAAACAGTAAGGTTGTACTGAATTCTCGTTGTTTTGATCTCGTATGATGTGTTCGTACGTGTAACCTATAGGCGTGCTTCGCTCGAGCCTTCGGCTCGAGCTTTCACACGTAATAATGATATTTAATTGGTGTAATTCTCTGATCATTTCAGAGACATATACATAAGTCTTTGATCATTTAAAGTGCAAAGAAGTTTCATTGTTTTTCTTGGTATTTACTAATGTTGTTAATAGCATATCTATAGTTTAATCCACCGTTTCCATGTACTATACATGTATATCATAATATAGGAGATTTTGTTCTTTGTGGTGTTGTGTCACTTTCAGCATGTGTGTACAGTGATTTGTACTTTTTTTTGCTTTTGCAGAGATCTAAAGTAACATGTTATTTTAGGTCTCTGGAATTTGTAACAAAATGAAAGGATATATCTGATGATGATGATGATGATGATAGTCATGATGGTAATGATAGTGACACGGACACGGTTATCATGTGCATAATCATATTAACATAGTTTTCTATGTCTGAGTATATTCATGACATACCTCTAGATATTAAATGGCTATTTTCCATTGCTAAAATTCTTAATTTGACACTCAAACGAATAGGAGAAGTATTGTTTGGGGGAGATCAGTTTACTCCCTCCCCCTCATAAATTTCTTTGAGTTTTGATCCGTGCTTCACTGAAAAGTTTAACATGTAATGTTTGAATTATATCAAATTCAAATTTACCGAGAATAAGTGTCAAAATGACAATACGTTTTGAAATCATTGTGGCTCATAATGATCAATTTCTGTTTTTGCCACAATCTTTTTAACTCTATTCAATAATAACACTATTATTCATAGAGATATTGCCTATTTTTACCAATATTTCAAAGTCGTATACTGCAAAGTCTTATTGTATGTGGGAAATAACAGGTACATAATGCATATTCAGATTGTACTTTTGCGCGGATGAGCAGCTTGATCTACAACAGTCGCAAATACTCTAATGTTGTTTTCCCTAACTAATGATTTTGCCACAATGTTTTCAACTCAATTCAATAATTAGTTATTAGTCGCCGGGCAGAAGCCCGCGACTTCTATTTTTAATAGCTTTTCGGAAATCACATGGGAGGAGGGATAATTATTGGAAAGAAACACATTAAGATGTTTTGAACATATTACAATTGTGTTTGTTTAAAAACACTAAGTAATGACACATCTAAAATGGAATAAACATGTCGATGTTTTAGGTATTTTTAGTTTCATTTTGTTGACTTGCATTTAAGTGTTTTTGTCTTATTTACGAAGACAAATGTGGTCCCTGCTAGACTTGCAACCAACTGCTATATGTCAATATTGAGATATATTGAAATAAAAATCACGTCAAATTCTACTTTCAATAGTAATGTTAACTTACTGAATGTTATTTTCATGTTCAAAAATATGTCTTGATTTGTGAAGAATTCATTTGATAATGTTAACTCGTGTATATCTAAAATATGAACTGTTTCTAACCTAGAACTGTTGATTACGTCACTACCGAGTACCGCCCGCATAGATTTGTAAATTTTGCACACGCTACTATATACTACTGTACTTACTGTGTGTACGATAACCAATGAAAAGCTGGATTTGCACGCGATACATTTTACAACAAAAACCTGCGTCGCTTACACTCATACTCTCATTCGATGGGCTGAATATGCACAATGACACACACACACTTGTATAGTTTCCCATGAACATAAACTTGTAACAGAAACAAAAATAAGAAATAATTTGTGAAAATATGTCTCAAATATAAGCCTGTTTATCGGTCGTGAACGTCGAAACGCCTTTTTCTCAGTTTGTGACCTAGTTTCATATTGCCAAAATGTAAACAAAGCGAAGTAACCGAAAAAATGTAAACTTAGAAAAGTGACTAGGTTATGCAGACAAAAAATGTCGCACGACAAATTGATTTTTCTTAAACGTCACGAAACGAATGCATGGGTCGAATGTAGGAGAAAGAAAGATAATATAGAAATGCTTTTCTCTCTCGAATGCAGTGGAATAAAACATGCACTAAAGCTTTGCCTGATTTTTTATTCACTTTCTTCGATGTCTGACACTACGACTCGATGAAGCCTGACACGAGGGTAAACATTTCGAAAGAATGCTCAAACACCTTATTACAGATAGATAGCTAATATTACACACTTAAATGATTAAATATATGTGATATTAAATGTTGAAATAAATTAAGAGAAGAACAAACTCTGATAAACAATAGATTTAGAAATAAAGAAAATCTGCTCTTTCGCACCCAATTAATTTCATACTTGCCACATATATTGTATGCATCAACGATTTAGATAAACAATTTAGCTGTTATATTGTTACAAGTGTGGTCTACTTGTGAAATAATTAGTATTAAAAAGGAGGAAGTTCATGTCTTCAGCAATTTAACCGTTTTCTCAATGTTTTAAGCGATTAAAGGTTTTCATTGTTGCTTCAGACATGGAAAGGGTTTAATAGCTTTTTATTGCATGTAGATTTAAATCCCAAAATGTATTAATTTGTTTGTTTTTTTGACAAATACAAAACATCCAAAATCCTGACCAAAAGAAATCCTGAAATTTGTAGATCTATGTGGAATTTCAAAAATCCTGGAATTAATCCTTATGAAAACATTATGTGTATGTTTAGACTAATGAAAGTCAAGACTACATGTGTGTTAAAAAATAAATCAATGCAGTCTTTTCCGGCGACATTGATGCCTTGCATCAACTTTCTCTTGTTATCTATGGATATACTCCCTACTTTGTTAGAGATGATTTCCAAGTCGTCAAAGTTGTGTTGTTAATAACAGGCACACACTGCCGAATCAGACTGGCACGCAGTGTGGACAATAGTCGAAAATACTCTAAGGTTGGCTTTCCAGAATTACAGAGAGGCACACTTCAAGACCCCATTGATTAAAATTCTGCATTGTAGCTTTCTATTAGTGGCAATGCGCAGACATCATTGTATTGATGTTAAGTGAATGTACGAATAAGCGCAAAATCCGAACTCGGCATTTTTAAGGAAGTAAGCCAGGTACATAGATGTTCCTGTGTAAAGCTAGCACAGCAAATCCCGGCATTTGGTTATGTACGCAGGAATGGTCCAAGTCACTGGGTAATAGAATCACAAGCTCCGTCAAGATATTTGTGCTCTTTGTAAAGTAGTACGTATTACAGCATTAACTCCGTGGTCTGAGTATGTACATACAACTAACCCAGTATACTAATCAAATAGAGCATGTTCTTCATTGGCCATCTAGGTGGTGTAGAGTGTCCGCCTACACACATTCTCAGTTGTATCACGGCGTTTCATGGGTACTACTGGTCCATTTATACTAACACCAGAGTTTCAGTCGTAATGCTAATCCAACATCGTGTGCGCCAAGGTTGACAGCCATAGTACCATTTTTAATGTATTTTGTATTACCTGGTATCAAACACGTGACCTCCTACACTGGATGTTCTAGGTGGTCTGCATAAGAAGTGACGGTTAAAAAACAGACTGGACGATATTTTGGTGAAATCACTAATTAAAACAGATATAACTTTTATTTTAAGGAAAGCTCTTCAGATTTGGTCAAAAGACGTTTCCATTCTTAATCAGGTCAGAAAGATATTTGTTCGCGAAGGTTTAGGAATTGCACTAGTCTTTATGCAAAGTTCATGATATACACTTAATAGTACCGAGTATTACGTCGTACCCGTTACAAACCTTTCAATTCAACGCGAGATACCTAATAACATCTTATCTGAAGCGAGGCGTTTTTTGACCGGTTTGGAGTTAACATTTCCCATTTGAACACGTGTCTAAGACACCTAGAAACTGATGTCCGGGGATGATGGTGATGTCAACCCATATCCGAACGATATCACAACAACTGTAACATGTATCGGATCCTTTTCAGGAATAAGCCACAGCAGGCCACCTAGCCAGAGCAATAACCGCGATTTCCTAGAAAAAGGCCGACCACTCTACAAACGTCGCTATAGGTTACAATACACCAAATTAGTTCCTTCTTTGTTTCCATGTAAATCGACCAGTTTCAGTTCTCAATTGTCACACTTTTTAAGCGTTTCTCATGTAGAATACTATATATCATTGAAAAGAGTTACCTCTAAGCATTTAAACAACCGAAAGAAAATGGGGGATTCATGCATTATGCAAAAAAGAATCCACCAGGTGAAAATGGTTACCGTCATTTTTGACCAAATCGGGCTCGGACAAAACCGTCGTTTAGCATTCTCTACTTTCACTTTCAAACAAGGTCAAAATACTAAAAGTGATCAAATCAATCATTTGCAACGAGTTTAAACTCAACGTCATATATGCAGTCTGGTGATGGTATACACTAATTTCTACGCAAACAAAGTTTTTAAGGACTACTTGGCTTTTGGTAGATCAGCATGACCGCGGATGTATTTGGCATAATTTGACCTATAAAACCTGGCTTGTATCTTTTTACCTTCAATCCATTCTCGTTACATATCTCTATACGTGTACCTACTTATATGAAAGCACAGACACTATATGTATGTTGCTCTTGGTTTTATTTTAAATATGACTAAAATAGTAAATTATCGCTTATTATTTGATAATTTCATATTTTATAAATATTTCAATGAAATAAAATTAAGAAGAATCTATGTTTTCGATTCTAGTGCCGGTGTTTTCCGTATGCAATGTTGGTTTCAGTATTGCACATTAAAAACAAACCGCATTTAGTCAAGAATATTTATCTTGTGATTCGGTAGACAAACATGTATCAAAATTGTGTTTCAATAACGGCATTGGCCTGTCTTTTTAAAAGTCAAAATGTCTCGTTTTCAGACGAGGTTCGTTTTGTTTAGGGTCGATTTTTGTCATTATTTAATATCACTCTGGAATTAACCTTTTACCACCAGCAGGGGACTTTTGAAAATATGATAGCAGAATGAGAATTGCTTATGGTGAGCAATGTCTCGTTTTAGCACAATATTTTGAGAATTGTCCTTTCATTTATGGAGATCTTCCATATGTTTTATTAAATGTTTTTAAAGTCCTCTGCTGCAAATTTGATGTATGTGGGAACAGGCTAAAACGTCGCAACGAAAGTGACACAAAAAGGTTTTGCTTTTCTACTAAATAACGCTACACCTCTAGTAGTCGGCCATGACTTCATTGCCACGGACCTAGATTAGGAAGCTTACTGTCCGGTCGGAATTGTCACCCATTTATCTTTTTGAAAGTATCTAGTCAGACGCTTAACCCATTCCCATATACATGTACAGCAAATCTGCAGCAGACGACTTTGCAAACTCAGCCGAACTTCCGGTTTTTTTAATGTTCTTTTTATAATAGCCAAATAGTTTTATTTTAAATTATCTTTGTACCCTCTTTAACATGCAACAAAACTACACCAGACGATTTTGAAAACGCCTACTCAAAATATGGATAGTGGATAGAGTTGAAATCATTGTGGCATTGTGGGTTTAACTCCAAATTATCTTTCACCCTTTTCACCCTTTCCCACATACAACACATTTACAGCACACGACTTCACAGACGATTCTGAATACGCCTTTTAAAAACTGGAAACTCGTTATGAAAGAAAGTATTATTAGTTGAAAGATGAAAACATTGTGACAAAAGAAGAAATTGATCTTGAAGAGCGAAAACTGTTTCCAAAGTTGTCTTCAGCAACATGTGTCTATATGTGGGAAATGCTTTTAAACGATAGAACTGTTACGAAAAAAAGTTTTATCTTTCACTTCCTCTAGTCCCAATATATCGCCGTTATAAACCATTGTAGGATGCGAACAGTCAAAGTAAATCAAAGTACTGAAAGTACTGAAATGCGGGGGGATGTTGTCTCTAGATTGTTAACAAGATTTTCCTTCAATTTGACCTAGTGACCTACTTTTTGACCCAACATGACTCATGTTACAACTTGACCAAGATATCAAGAAAATCATTCTGATAAAGTTTCAACATGCTCAAGCTAAAAATGCAGTATCCAGAGTGTTAACAAGATTTTCCGTCAATTTGGCCTAGTGACCTAGTTTTTTACCCGGCATGACCCATATTCAAACTTAGATATCATTTAAATAGAATTCTGACCACATTTCAAGCTGCTGTAGCCAAAAAAGATGCTTCTACAGAGTTAACAAGATTGTCCTTCAATTCTGACAAAATTTCAAACTGCTGAAGCAAAAATTGCGGCCTCTAGAGTGTTAACAAGATTTTTCCTTCACTTTGACCTAGTGACCTACTTTTTGACGCATCATGACCCATGTTCGAACTTGACCTATATATCATCAAGACAAACATTCTGATAAAGTTTCAACATGCTCAAGTTGAAAATTGCGGCCTCTAGAGTGTTAACAAGATTTCCATTCAATTTGGCTTAGTGACCTAGTTTCTGACCCCAATTTGACCCATATTCAAACTTGACCTAGATATTTTTAAGACAAACATTTTGACAAAATTTCAAACTACTGAAGCGAAAATTGCGGCCTCTAGATTGTTAACAAGCTTTTCCTTCAATTTGACCTAGTGACCTACTCTTTGACCCATCATGACCCAAGTTCGAACTTGACCAACATATCATCAAGCCAAACATTCTGATAATATTTCAACATGCTCAAGTTGAAAATAAGGCCTCCAGTGTTAACAAGATTTCCATTCAATTTGGCCTATATTCGAACTCGGCCTAGATATGATTTAGATAAACATTCTGATTAAATTTCAAGCTGCCTTAGTAAATAATGCGGCTTATACAGTGTTAACAAGATTTTCCTTCAATTTGCATAGTGACCTAGTTTCTGACCCAATATGACCCATATTCGAACTCGGCCTAGATATCATTTAGATAAACATTCTGATTAAATATCAAGCTGCTTTAGTGCGGCCTCTAGAGTATTAACAAGCTTTTCCTTCAATTTGACCTAGTGACCTACTTTTTGACCTGACATGACCCATGTTCAAACTTGACTTACATCATCAAGACAAACATTCTGATAAAGTTTCAACATGCTCAAGTTGAAAATGTGGCCTCTAGAGTGTTAACTTGTCCAAGATTTGATGGAGATGAATATTCTGATAAACTTTCATGAAGATCCGATGCAAAATGTAGCCTGTAGAGTGTTAACAAGGGAAAATGTTGACGATGCACGACAGCCGTATTACCGTATATTTCATTGCAGGGATTTTCTCAAAAGGTTTTTGAGCTACACGCTTTCAAGCTACTCGTTTTCCATATATTTAAAAGAAATATTTAAGATCCTTATGTCTAACTTTAATTTCTAAATTATGTATACAACTTCATGGATTAAAACTTTACATTGTGTACGTTGACTTTGTATAAATTAATGTGCATACTGTTTAGCTTGTTGTGAAACGTATTTAACTGATCCCTGGACAATCAAGAAAAAGTGTCCATTTTGAAAAACAGAGGGCAGCACAAACAATTTACAAATTAACACTTCCTGAAAGATGGGCATGACAATATACGGAGGTATTCAGCATAGCTGAATCCCCCGCATAAAAATGCAATAAAAACTGGACCCTAAGAGGGGTAAGGGTGAAAACGGACACATCAGAACGATTCAGACATGAACAAATTGTCACATGAAATATGTAGTTTGTATACAGTTATATAGTATTTTCATATTGTACATAGGAGTACGATATTCGAAGTCTATTGGTGGAGCGAATTGTGGTCCGTGCCATTTATTTGGATCTGAGAAGAGATCTCTAGTGTCGCAATCTGCAACCAGCAACCGACCCAAGCAATCTTGGCAATGTCATCACCGCTCTCATTAAGTGCAAGACACATGAGCATTCGCTTGAGGCGGCTGAAAATTTCACTGCAGTTATGTCTGGAATTAAGAAAGGCATTGCCCAATCAGTTTCCTCTGCCAATGATGTTCTAGATAGCAAGAACATACATGTATTACAAGGCATAATTGATACAATTATCCTTTGTGGTAAACACAATCTAGCTATACGTGGTCATGAGGATACAACTAGTAACTTTAAAGCACTTTTAGAATACCAAGCCAAATAAAACCCTATGTTGCGTAATCATTTGAAGAACGGTGACCCGATACACTTCACCCGATATACAACATGAAATAATCACGATAATAATGCGGGGATCAAATCAGAGAGGACATTGTGCGCAAATGCAAAAGTTCTTTGGGTTTATGGCAGACGAAGCCACTGACGCGTCTACTGTGGAGCAAAATGCGCTCTGTTTGAGGTATTTCGACCATACAACCAATTCGGTTAGGCTACGATGGAGCATCCAACATGTCCGGAAAGATCCGTGGTCTTCAAGCGAGTTCGGCAGATAATTCCCCACGCAGTGTACAACCGCTGCAAAGCTCACTGCCTAAACCTGGCTATATCATGCGTACGAGGAGCCACTTGCCAGAAACACGATGAACACCACCGTTCAAGAAGAGGCGTTGCATTTTAACTACTCGGGCAAACAGTTGTTGCGTTTTCATGAAACTTTAGCGAATGATCAAGTTAGCATGGAATACATGGAAAATCGGATTAAATTACAGTTGCACTTAACACTTTCAAGTGCTCGTATACGAAGGTCGTTGACAGCTTAGATGACATGTTCCTTAACTGTGATGATGCCAAAGCCTGTGCATATGAACTGCGATCACTCAGTTCGGGTTCATCATTGGTCTCGTGGCTATCGAGCATGTGCTACCAGGGTTGGTGCCGTTATCCCAGTTGTTACAAAAAAACTGTGATCTAGTTGAAACCGTGAAAGAAGCGCGAACGGTAACTCGACAGGTTGAAGCCGAACGGAAGTCTGCCAAAATGCCTCTACATTTTACTATCAATGCCCGTTTCAACCGCCACTGTAGAACGTTCGTTTAGCACTATGAGAAGGGTGAAAACATATTTACGGCCAACCATTACCACCTGTAGATTATCCGGGCTTGGTTTGATAAACATTCACCGTAATCGTGACATTAACACTGATTTAGTGGTAGATGTGTTTGCAGGAAGAATGGAGCGACGACTATCCCTTCTATTTCGCATGTAGGCTTAAAAGAAAAGACCTAGTACGAATCACCTGAATGTACAGTAAAACCTCGTTGGCTCGAACATGGGAAAGGTCGAACACCCTGAAAAACTCTTCCCTCGGTCCCGACAGTCAATGTTAAAAAAATAAATTCCGAATGCTGCAAATGTTTTAAGGGTATTTTGTGTATATATATGCACATAAGGATATCAAGTAGGCTCCTTTATATGGAACGCCTAATTAATCTACATAAACTAAAATATTTGAAGAGCTCTTCAAATATTTAGAGAGCTCTTCAAATAATTAAAGAGCTATCCAATTGGAATTAATGATATCATCAATTCAATTGGAGAGCTCTCTAATTGATTTGAAGACCTCTCTAATTCAATTGAAGATATCTTCAAATCAACAATTCATTTGTTGCTCTCACTAATTGAATTAGAGAGCTCTCCAAATCAATTGGAGATATCTCTAATTCAATTAGAGAAAGCAACAAATGAATTGGAGATATCTCCAATTCTTCCAAATTAAACATATCCATAATTGATTTGGAGATATCTCCAATTGAATTGCAGGGCTCTCCAATTGATTTGGAGAGCTCTCTAATTCGGTTAAATATAAAACAATACAATGTAAAGTAACAAATGCTCCCTATTTTAATTCGTATGCGCATGTGTACCGTAGAAGCGAACGCGTTTACTGTACGAGTGCAGAACAGAATGGCAGAAAATGAAAACAATGCGGTCGAAAATCCATCAGGTAGGTCCAAGAAATATATATTTTATACATTTTATCGAAATACGCCTCATAAGTCACTTTATGTGATCAATAGAATATCTCATGAGTGTTTATGTATAATCACGTTTAATAAACTCCTTAGCTTGAATATTACCTCGGCATAATTATTGGCGGCATTGTTATAAGGTTTACCGACGAAATTAAAATAGCTTTTTTGTGTTTCGTCATGTGATAAAAAGAATCTGACATTCATTTCATACAAAAGCTCGCTTAATAACAATTTTCTTGAACTCATTTAATAAAACTTTATATGAAATGACAACTCGTCAGATCCTATATATAAAGATGAACTGCTTGTTAAATTACGTATCTGTCATTGCTATGAACTTAATTTAAAAGTATCATTGTTTCCATTTTTTGTTTACGTGTGTAACTTACTAACCTCATATATATATTTTTTTCCCTTGACATGATTGTTAGTGCCTTTTTTATCCCCCGCTTTTTCAAAGAAAAAAAGGGGGGTTATTAATTTCGGTTTGTCCGTCTGTCTGTCTGTCTGTCTGTCTGTCTGTCACACTTCGTTTCCGTGCAATAACTGCCACAAATGTGAACCGTTTTTTTTTTAAACTTGGTAACAAGGTTAAATGCCTTAATGGCTAGGCCAAGTTCGATCGTCACTTTCGGCGGACTTTATTCGGTGGAGTTATGGCCCCTTATTCAACAAAAAATGTCGTTTGTTGCTTATTCCGTGCAATAACTGCCACAAATGTGAACCGGTTTTTTTTCAAACTTGGTAACAAGGTTAAGTGCCTTAAGGGTTAGGCCAAGATCGATCGTCACTTTCGGCGGACTTTATTCGGTGGAGTTATGGCCCCTTAATTAACACAAAATATCATTTGTTGCTGTTTCCGTGCAATAACTACCACAAATGTGAACCGGTTTTTTCAAACTTGGTAACAAGGTTAAATGCCTTATGGGCTAGGCCAAGTTCGATCGTCACTTTCGGCGGTTTTTATTCGGTGGAGTTATGGCCCCTTAATTAACAACAAATGTCGTTTGTTGCTATTTCCGTGCAATAACTGCCACAAATGTGAACCGGTTTTTTTTTTCAAACTTGGTAACAAGGTTAAATGCCTTAACAGCTAGGCCAAGTTCGATCGTCACTTTCGGCGGACTTTATTCCTACAATATTTCCTGCAAGCGGGGGATATAAATTTCATGAATTTGCTTGTTAGTATTTAATTTGTTGTTTCATTGCAGTTAAAATGGGACGTCCAGCAATCGTTGTAGAAAGGGAACAGGTGCAAATACTGCAAAATAGGGGATTTACAGCAAAGAAAATGGCAAAATTCTTTGGATGTTCAGATTCATCGATGTATTTTCATTTAAATAGGCTTGGAATGGGTCAAAGACGTCAATATGCAACATTGTAGAATGAAGAATTTGACCACTTGGTGTCAGATATTCATTCTAGACATCCAAATCCAGGTGCCAAGGTAAGGCGTATGTAATCATTTAATTATGTTATGCTTATTTTCAATAATTTAGTAGCATCTTGTGACACCAAGGGTAGAACCAGACCGACTTGGTCATTTTATTATCTTTACATTATTATTTAGTTTCCACTGTGCATGCTTCTAAGCTAGTTCTATGAATATGACATGATTTGTGTTTTTTTTTGTATTTTCTGGCAAAACAACGTCATATAGAAAAGCCTAACAAACACATTGCATTTTCCGACGTGAAATTAGGTCGGGAAGTTTAAACTTAATAAAACTCATTATTTTGAAATGAATTGACTTTTATTAATGGAGTTGAGTAAAAAATCCAATAAATAACTAATTGAAATACCGAAATTATGATGACAAAGTTATTATAATCCAAAATAAAGTATTTAATTTTACTACTTTAACCGTGTGTGTAACTGCGCAAAATTAATATGTACCTGTTTATTTGGAGGTTGCTTTGCCAGAAAATGAAAAATAACACACAGCAACCTCATATTTATAGGACTAGCGTTCAAGCGTCCAAGCGAACCATACATTTACCTACCTTTTCTTAAAAGAAAAATACCCTACTATCCCTATTTGTTTGCGAAAATAATCTGAGAAATAATGGAAAAGTTTGTATTAAATACACTTTTATCCCTACTTTTTTCTAATTGGTCACTTGTTGTTGTTTGTTGACGTTGTTTACCCTCGCACTCGGCAATAATGCTATTTGGCGAGCAATTGGTCACTTGAAAGCCTGCATGTGTTTATAGTTCCAATATTCGAAGAATATGAGACCTATACTACTCCCCTTGGCGTCGGAGTCCGCGTCACACCTAGGTTAGTTTTTTTTATTCAAGTACATAAATAAAACATGTATTGCATCGAAACTTTCTACAACCCTACCCAACTATCCCACCTATGTAGATTATCATGTTAGATAACTCTATATCCTGCATTTTATGCAAGTTATGGCCCTTGTTTTACTTAGAAATACTGGTTAAAGTTTTGCGTGCAACTGAATTAAGAGTCCATATCTCAGTATTTACTTGATTCATTGCATCGACACTTTATACAACCCTAACCATTTATCACACTTATGTAGATTATCAAGTTAGATAACTCTATCCTGCATTTTATGCAAGTCAATGCCCCTTTTTAAAAGGTGCTAACACAAATAGTTATAATTTTAGCCATACTCTTTGAAACATGGCATTTATTCCTTTTTAATGTTCATTTCAGATGATGACTAGTTATCTTCTTGCTGAAGGGAAAAGGGTGCAACGGCGACTGGTGAGAGATTCACTTCTTCGTGTAGATGAAAACGCTGTAAAATGTAGGAAGAGTAAAGCTATAGCTCGAAGGACATATAAAGTAGCATCTCCCAATAGCTTGTGGCATATGGATGGTCGCATGCAATTAATAAGGTAAACAGTACATACTTAAACATTGACATTCATAAGACATCATCATCAGTTCGTGTATACTACGTGACTTTTGACGTCATATTTGAATGGTCAGAGAGCAATAATTACTCTTGATAAGAATGTAAAAACAATGGTAACTTTTTTATTTCTTCACCCTTTTTAATGAAACATGGCACAGTCTACGCCGCTTACAATGTCCTATCTCCGGTTGTTTACAGGAGTTTGGTTGGTGGTCTAGTTTTTTCAAACACTTCGACGAACCTGTTCTCAAAATCCAGTTTTGATAATGCCCCGGCTGTTTTGAGGAAAGGTTCATCAAAGTGTTTGAAGAAACTAAACCACTAATCAAACTCAGTTGAAAAGACCGGAGATAGGGCTATGTAAGCGGCGTAGACAGCGCCATGATTCATTACAAATGATAAAGAAATAAAAAAAGTTACCTTTGTTTTTACTTCTAAACCCAGGGACAGGGACGTAGATACCGAAGTAAAATATTTCTGTCCGCCGTAGCATTTGTGACGTCAAAGTCACGTGATATACACACACTGAGTATAGACTGTGATATCTAGATCAATATAGGGAGCATATGTAACATACACTGAATAATTTCTAATCGGTCACCAACATTTGTTCTGATTTGCAACGCGTTCAGAAATGTAGAAACGAAAGCTGAACATCTCTTCAAGCAGATGTCAAAGTTTTAAAATGATTGTTAGATCACCTGAGCCGAAGGCTCAAGGTGAGCTATTCTGATCACTTTTTGTCCGTCGTCCGTCGTCCGTCGTCTGTCGTCCGTCCGGCGTTAACTTTTAGCTTTAAACATCATCTCCTCCCAAACTCCAAGGACAATTTCCGTGAAACATCACAGGACTGTTCCTCTGGTTGGCCTCTTTCAAAGTTGTTCAAAGATTTAAATTCAAAAATGACAAAATTTGAAAATTCCATTTTTATGCAAATGCTTGTCTGATTTTAAGAAAATATAATACGAATCTTACTGTTATGATCCTATATTTAATTTGTTTAATCCGTTTTGATTGGTTACACAATCATATCAACCAGGCGTCATCACAAAAGGGGTAAATTGAACTTTTAGCTACAAATGACAACCATCTCCTACCATTCCAATAGACCAATTACCACACAACATCACAGGAATGTTCCTTTGGTGGTCCTCTTTCAAAATTGTTCAAAGATTAAAATTTCAATAAGAACTTGCTGCGGCATCAGAAAGGGGACAAAATGTCCAAACTTTAAAAATCTTCTCCTCCGAATCTGCCTGTCAGATTCAAATATAATTTGGTAGAAATGTTCCTTGGGTGACCCTCTATAAAAATTGTTCAAGCCATACTGATTGGTCGAAAAACATGGCAGTCAGGCGGCATCAGAAAAGGGGCAAAATGACAAAATTTGAAAATTCCATTTTTATGAAAGTGCTTGTCTGATTTTAAGAAAATATACTTAACCAGGCGTCATCACAAAAAGGGTAAATTGAACTTTTAGCTACAAATAACAACCAACTCCTACCATTCCAATAGACCAATTTCCACAAAACATCCCAAGAATGTTCCTTTGGTGGTCTTCTTTCAAAATTGTTCAAAGATTTAAATTCCATTGAGAACTTTGGTTGCTGCGGCATCAGAAAGTGAGAAAAAAAAACAGATTTTAAAATCCTTTTCCTCCATAATCAACTTGTGCGATTGCAAGATAATTTGGTATAAATGTTTCTTAAGTGACCCTCTAAATAAACTGTTGAAGCCATATTGATTTCGTTGAAAAACAGGGCAGCAAGGCGGCATCAGGAAAGGTGCAAAATGACAAAAACTTTACAATTCCATTCTTATTAAAGTTCTTGTTAGATTTCAAGATATAAATGGCCTTTACTGATAAGCTGTTTCTTGAGAAGTGTCCACTCCTTTCAGTTTCATTTGCACTCCCTGATAACATTTTCCAGATATTTGCAGTTAAATATTTGCTACTAATTTACTATCAATTAGGTGATCGATTTAGGGCCATCTTGGCCCTCTTGTTTATTGATTGTTAGCATATTGATTAGCATACTAAAATGTCAATAAATTTCAACGACGATTCCTGTAAGAAATCAATAGATGTTTTAAAAACTGCATGCCAATTAGTTACAACTTTTAAGATAATTTTCTTTACAAGCCTACAAACATATTGGAATTTGAAGTGACCAATTAGAAAAGTTGTCAAGTGTATATACCTCTCGGTGTGCAATTCAGCCAGAATATATCAATCAAAGGTGTATGTGTTTTGAATAATTAGTTATTAATGCAAATATCTTTAAGCAGGTTTTCTTATATGTCCAGAAAATAAAGCAAAAATAGGCATGAATTGTTAGAAAATGATCATTGTAAACTAATCTTATTTGAACAAACTTGCATCAATTAAATTGTTTGCTTTGTTGAAGAAACTATGACAGCCTTATGGGTATGTAGCAGTTGATCAAATGCAATAAATGTGTCAGATGATTGATTTTTACCTTAACTATTTAAAGAATAATGAGAGCTATACTACTCACTCTGGCGTCGGTGTTACACTTTGGTTAAGTTTGTGTGTGCACGTTCATATAACACCATATCTCAGTTACTACTACAGACAAATAATGGCCCTTATATTTCGACTTTGAAATTCTGGTTAAAGTTTTGCGTGCAAATACATTAACGTTCATATCTCAGTAACTGCTCGATGTATCGCATTGAAACTCCTAACCACCACACTCTGTTTTAGGAAAGTATTGTTACTACTGCATAAATTTACACAAATTTATAGAAAATTCACACAATTCTTAGCATGCACCATTCTTGCTTATTATCACAGTGTTCCCTATGTGTTTCATTCACAACTGTGCAATTCTTTAACTCAAAAGCGGTGGAATAGTCGAGCGCGATGTTTTGCATACAGCTCTTGTTTGTAAGGCAATGCGGTAGATCATTGACCATGATTTAAATAATTGCGAAGAGTTAACCTTATGAAAAAGTATCCTTTCTTTCATCTAGATGGGGAATCACAACACATGGCTGCATAGACGGCTTTTCAAGATTGATAGTGTTTTTAAAGGCATCAACAAACAACAAAGCTTCAACTGTGTTTAGTTGATTTCTTGGAGTAACACTAGAATTTGGCTTACCTTTTTTATGGTTCGATCCGATCATGGAGGTGAAAATAAACATGTTGCCTTATTGTTTAACATTATAAGAGGAATGAATCGCTACATCACAGGGAGATCTGTGCACAACCAACGCATAGAAAGATTATGGCGTGATGTGCACACCCAAGTGACAGAAACATTCTATAAAATGTTTTAAAAGTTGGAAGATGAGGAAAAGTTGGACATAAACAATGAGGATCACATATCTGCATTACAACTTGTGTTTGTTCCTGAAATCAACAGGCGCCTTGGAACATTTCAGTGTGGCTGGAACAAGCATGCTATAAAGACTGCTAACAATAGAACTCCGTAGCAACTATGGATGGAGGGCTGCTTGGACAATGCACAAACAGATAGCACTGCCATGAATAGTATATTCTGTGATGAGCCAACCATTGAACAACAGCTAGAACAAGGCTTGCAACGGTATGACCTAAGCTTGCAGCAGTTTGATGTTGAAGCAGAGAATGAAGATGATGTTGACCTGAGGTTCTCAGACATTCTAGAACAGGACATTAGAATGGATAACCTATGACAAAAAGTGGAAAACATTGTGGCAAAAGGAGAAATTGCATGTTTTGTGCAATTTCTTCTTTTGTCACTATGTTTTCAAGCCGTCTGCTGCAGAGGCATCAGAAAACGTATGTATGAGGGAAATGGTTAACTTAAATTAAACCTGTAAATTAGCTAAAAGATGTGCTTCTTTGTAGAGGGTCACTCAAAGAACATTTCTACCAAATTATCTTGGAATCGGACAAGAAGAATATGGAGGAAAAGGATTTTAAAGTTTGGGTATTTTTCTCACTTTCTGATGCCGCGGCAACCAAAGTTCTACACAGAATGAAAGTCTTTGAATATTTAGAAAGAGGACCAACAAAGGAACACTTCTACGATTTAGTTGTGTTTTACGGCACCGCAACACAATTTAAGTTATATGGCGCCATGACAGGAGAAAAGTCGCTGGATCCACATCGAGATAAAAATATGGGGTATGAATCCAGAAACTGAACACCTGCTGGAGAATCAGAGATGCAGATACTTCAGATTCACGTTAGACCCCTATCAGTCGCCTCTTACGATCATGCAAGGGGTGGGCAGTGGTCCCAATTATTGTGCCACTCAGGCACGCCCCAGAACAACATGGGGCACACTCCTGTGAAGTTTAGTTGGTCAAGTGGAATGGTAGGAGTTGTCATTTGTAGCTAAAAGTTCAATTTACCCCTTTGGTGATGACGCCTGGTTGCTATGATTTTGTAACCAATCAAAACGGATTGAACAAATTAAGTAGAGGATCACTGAAGTAAGATTCCTATTCGATTTTCTTAAAATCAGACAAACACTTTCAAAAAGTGGAATTTACAATGTTTGTCAATTTGCCCCTTTTCGGATGCCGCCCGACGCCATGTTATTCAACCAATCAGTATGTATTTAACAATTTTTGTAGAAGGTCACCCAAGGAACATTTCTACCAAATAATATTGTAATCTGACAAGCTTATTAAGAGGAGAAGATTTTTAAAATTTTGACATTTTGCCCCCTTTTTGAGGCCGCAACAACCAAAGTTCTAAGTGGAATTTAAATCTTTGAACAATTTTGAAAGAGGGCCACCAAAGGAACATTCCTGTGGAGTTTGGTTGAAATTTGTTATGTGGTTAAGGAGGAGATGATGTTTAAAGCTAAAAGTTAACGACGGACGGACGAACAGAGAGTGATCAGCATAGATCACCTTGAGCCTTCGGCTCAGGTGAGCTAAAAAGGGAATATTATAAAAGAAATACTTGTTTAAAGACCAGTCACTGTAACTTAACTCATTAATTTTTTGCATTTTCTTTCAATCAATTGAATCTGCAGCAGACAACTTTGAAAACAGAGTGACAAAAACCTGAAACTTTCCATAAATGATAGTTTAATTGTTAAATAAAGTTGAAAACATTGTGGCCAAAGGAGAAATTGCTCATCATGAGCAATTTCACCTTTGGCCACAATGTTCTCAAAAGTCGTTTGCTGCTATTGCGTCAAAATGCATCTGCAGGTGGGAAAGGGTTAATAAAGAAATTGATAACTCATCATTATTCATTTTGCAAAACGGACAGTTCCTTTGAAACATGATTTGACCATAGCTATGAATGCCGTACATTGCATAAATTTCTTTAAAAGAAAATATCTGAAAATTTCTCCATTTGCAACAATCTTTTCAACTACTCAATTTTAAAGTAATATATATATATGTGTTTTTTTTTTATTACATTGTAGTATGGATAGATGTAGTAAAAATTGTATTAATGATGATATATACATGTTTACACCTGAACCGGACACATCTGTACACGAAACGATCAGGACACTTGGTTGTGTTAGGACAAAGTTTAAGGTTTTCTGATGTTACTTTCTTACAATCATACTTAGTAAAGAGAACGTTGTGCCGTTCAGAATATTCTCTGATGACATTATTTAGTTCATCAAAAGAATCATATTCATTGACGATTCGCAGCATATTCGGCTCAAATATTGCAGTTTTCTAATTATCACATATCGCTAGTCTGTGTAAATGACGTCAGACTGTGTGACAACATCACATGTCACGTGCCTATGCAAATGACGTAAGTGTGATGTCATTACATTATTTTTTACTCGTACATTTATATGTAAACAATAAAAGGTATCATTAAAGGAAATGAATTCAAAAAGAGTGTGTTATGTGATAAATTGAATATATAAATCTAGCAATATTGCGAGGTTAAACTATCGTAGACTGGTTCATTTTCTTATAGACAAACGCCTACTGTACCAGTCAAAATCCTGTAGGACAATTAAATTATCACATGTCACGTGCCTATATACTGATGTCATTAAAATATTTTTTACTCGTACATATATGTAAAAAATAAAAGGTATCATTAAGGGAAAATAATTCAAAAAGAGTGTGTTAAATTGAATATATAAATCTAGCAATATTGCGAGGATGAACTGGTTCAATTCCTTATAGACAAACGCCTACTGTACTAGTCAAAATCATGTCGGGCGAATAGCTTGGCTCATTGACCCGACGATCGGGTGAATAGTCAAAAAAACCTTATTTACCCGACGGTCGAATAGTCAGAAAAACCTTATTTACCCGACGGTCGGGTGAATAGTCAGAAAAACGTTATTTCCCCGACGGTCGTGTAAATAGTCACTTCCAAATTTCAAGTTGATAAACGCGCTACGATTGGTTTATCGAAACGCGGTTAATTGAGGGAGAAATCATTATATCAAACCTCTCCAATTGATTTGAAGATATCTCTAATTGATTTGGAGATATCTTCAATTAAGTTGATTTGGAGATATCTTCAATTGAATTAGAGAGCTCTCCAATTCAATTGAAGAGCTCTTCAATTGAATTAATGATAATCATCAATTAAATCATATTTGTCAAACGTTAAGCCCACTATTAAACCACTTTTTGGTTTTATAAAACAAAGAATAATTGTCCAGGGTCTTCAGGAACAACATGCAAATATTTCAGCATCTCCAAAATTAACATTTTTTTAGAATGTTTACATAATGAACGAACGTGCAGCTTATGATGATGCTTTACGAAATAGATCAGATCGATCCTCATTATGTAAATTAAGAGTAAGTGCTCCTAACCTTGCCATTGAAAGAGGAAGATATTTTAAAGTGCCCAGGAGTCAAAGAATTTGTGAAATCTGCAAAAGTGATGACATTGAAAATGAACAGCACATGCTACTACATTGCAGAGGGTACTCCAATATCAGAGAGACTTTTGAATTCAAATTGTCCAACATTTCTCAAAAAAGTAACACTTATATTAATGTGCGATATGTATAAAATAAGGCTTATACTTAATAATAAATCTTCCACGGCACTTAAACTATCTTCCTCTTTCGTAACAAATTGTTTTATTGTGAGAAGTAATCTATTGCAATAGATTTTCATTATACATGTATTTTATATTCACATAAATGTTTGCATTTTATAACCATTTTTAACCATTCGGTCATTACCATTTATTGTAAATGCGTTTGTGCCAATAAAATATTGTATTGAATTGGAGAGCTCTCTAAATATTTGAAGAGCTCTTCAAATATTTGAGTTTATGTAGATTTGGCGTTCCATACATTTAGATATTGTGAAATATACGTCAGAAGTCACCTGAGCCCATATAGACGATTTTTTTCCCGGGGTGCATGCCCCCGGACGACTCTAGAATGATGCGTATTCCATATTTCGACCCAGCTACGCCCCTGAAATATCCTATTACAGAAACCTGGATTATTACTTCCTCATGTAACGAAACAAGACAAAACGTGTTCAAAATGACGTGTCCCTAACGAGATAACGTGCCATGAGATAACATTCATTTGAAATTGATATTAAATGTGATTATCAGATAACATGTATCCTTTAATAGATTTGAAGTAAGAAAATAAAGAATTTTGTGTGTTTATTTTCATTGGAAAAACGATACATTTGCGTCTTTTAATTAAGATTGTTTCTCTCAAAATGTTATATTACAGTGAACTCGACAGTTCCGGTTTATCGACAATGTTTCTTTAGTTTCTACAAACTTTACTGTATGTCTCATCACTAGTAAGATTTGGGGCATGAGAGGCTTCTGTGGGGCCCAAATTGTTTTAACTCAAATTGTATTCTAATTTTGATCAATATAAATTATAACTTCGGTATCTGGACAAGCTGCATGAAGGCATTGTCAGTGACAGCTCTTGATGTTAACTTTTGTCACGTGACCCGGAAATTACAGCATGCTATTGCAGAAAGGTAGTCTGGTGCTTAAGCGCCAGAAATCATCTGTATGTGGGAAAGGGTTAAAGAAAAACATATTTACATTTTAATGATTTACCAAAACACACGTCTCCTGATATTCTAAGAATATAAGAATAACAGTGACACCTGACCTATTTTCTTCTATTTACAGGAAGGGAATGCTGCTATTTTTAATTCCTGTTTTGGTGCTGAGTAATGAACAATCACAAGTAAGTTAATTTAGTCTTTAGTACATATTTTTTGCTTAATAGTCTAATTTGATTGATTCAAAGTTGTCAGTTGCAGATTAGCAGTATGTTGGAAAGGGGGGGGGGGGGGGGGGGGGGGGGGGGGGGGGGGGGGGGGGGTTAATCAACTAAGTTGAAACATGAATATTAGATTGAAATTGTCATTGTTTAGGCAGATGGGCATCAGACTGTCACTCATTTCCATTCAAAAGCTTTTAAAATTTAACCTTTTCCCACATACATACACTTTCTGAGGCACCTGCTGCAGATACAAGAAAGATATAATTATCAATTGAAACATTTAATTTGACCTAACAATAACATATAATTATATATTCCATATCAATTTTAAGATTTTTTTTGGGGGGGGGGGGGGGGGGGGGGGAGGGGGATATCAATTGAGCAAGAGGTTACATCCCTTGCCATGAATGCAGCATCACAGAGGAATAGATAAGGAGGAGTAAACTGGTATTTTTCCAACATTTTCTCTCTTATGACAAAATTGAACTCTAAAAAGAATCATCTCACTGATTGATGGTCAAATAAGGATTTAGGGATGTGAAATTGAGCAAGAGGTTACATCCCTTGCCATGAATGCAGCATCACAGAGGAATAGATAAGGAGGAGTAAACTGGTATTTTTCCAACATTTTCTCTCTTATGACAAAATTGAACTCTAAAAAGAATCATCTCACTGATTGATGGTCAAATAAGGATTTAGGGATGTGAAATACTCTTCTTATCTAGAGCTATATGGCATCATGTCTATAAGACATTGCTCAAGATTTTGCAATTCATCCGACAAAACTCGTTTAATACCTGACAAAGTTCATATTTTACACTTCTCTATACGGTTTTTTAAGGATCACCCTAATGACAAAATCCATTTGGACTGCTTTGTGACATTTAAACATCCACTCCTTGAGGGTGGTTGTAATGAAGTTTGTAATGTAATAAACATTTGCTTTGACATATTACTTGAAGCATTGTAATGTAATTTGATCACCTGGAAGCCTTTTATAGGTATTCCTGATAATGAAAGGCTGCAGAACATTTTCTATATGATACTGAGAATTAAATTAAACCTGGTCAAGGATTGTTGAGCGTCACAAAGTTTTTCAATTCTCAACAAATTGATCATTTATAAAGCTACCTGGAGCATTGATTTATTTTTAGATCATCTGAGCCAAAGGATCAAGGTGATCAATTCTGATCACTCTCTGTCCGTCTTAGAATTATAGCTTCAAAATATATCTCCTTCTTAATCACAGGAACCGAGCCCCGATAGATCAGTTGGTATCAACGCGGGCTGTAATTCCAGGGGTTGTAAGTTCGAACCCCAGTTCTGCCAACATTCTTTCCGACTTTTGACAATTTTAGTCACTGTGACAAGCGTCTCATCTTCCACCAATATGCTTTTAGTCTCTGTGGAAAAGCAGCCAGTTGCCAACTTCTGGTGTCAGGAAGGGTTACCAGCTTCTGGTGTAATGAAGGGATACCAACTTCTGGTGTCACGAAGGGGTACCAGAGATTGAGAAAGCATCTATATTTTAGAAAGGGTTAAAACATGTACTAGTAGTACTGGGAAATGCCATACTAGAACTGAAATACTTTTAAAATGCATGTAACACACTAATAAAATAAACAAAAATATTGTAAGCCTTGATTTTTAGCTCCAATGGCTTACAGCCAGTTGAACTTATGTCATGTCTGGAGTTGTCCATTGTGCATGTGTGAGTGCGTAATTTTTTAACTTAAATGACTTCCCCCCCCTGTAAGGCTTTAAAATTGGTAGTAATGGCTGCCCTCCTTTGCACTTAGGGTTGCTTGGTAAGCCTTACAACTGACTGGCTGGTGTTGGGATAAATGGACCAGTAGAAATGGTAACTTACCAAGGAAATATGTGATATAACTAAAAAATTGTTGAAAGCGGCGTAAAACACCAAACAATCAACTCAAACCCTAAAGTATGATGCAGATTATCGAACAATTTTGTAGAAATGTTCCTTAAGGTGACCCTAAATGAGAGTCCTTCAAGTCATGTTGATTGGGCAAAAAACACAGCCACCAGGGGACGGGGCTTTTTTGCCTTATATAGCTATAGTGAAAATCTGGCAAATTTTAAAATGATTTTGAAGAAATTATCCTTGCATATCACTGTGAAATTCCTTCCATCCATGTCAAAAACATGGCCACCAGGGAGCAGAGCTGTTGTGCCTTGTGTGTTTAGTGAAAAGTCTTCTCCAAAAGTATGTGAAGATTTATGATAAATTTGTTGAAATGCTCCTTGGGATACCTTCAAACCATGTTCATTGGTTGAAAAATATTGAAACCAGGGGCATTATGTGGCTATAGTGAATTAATTGTTGCGTAATGCAGTGGAGCGATACAGCTAGGCCTTCTTGTGCCTCTTTTAGTAATTGCTGATAATCTCATTGATTTGCTATTGTTTAAGGGGACAGAAGGGATACCTGCTGTTTGTGATACACAAACTAAAAAGGACATGGATATCAAGTCAGAGGAAGGTCCAAAATGTAATGAGTGGATACAGAAAGCACTGGCAGAAGCAATGGCTGACAAAGACAAACAAGATAGTAAGTGATATTAACCCTTTCCCTCAGTCATAGAGACACTTTCTGACGCCACTGCAGCTGATGAGTTTTTAAAAACATAGTGACAAAAGAAGAAATTGCTCAAAATGAGCAATTTCTCCTTTTGCCACAATGTTTTCCACTTTTAGTCAAAGGTTATCCATTCAATTATAGAGATTTTCTATTTTTAGCTCAACTGAGCACGAAGTGCTCAATGTGAGTTATTGTGATCGCCTGTCAACTTCTCCTCAGTAACCAGCGTATTAATTGGAATGAAACTTCACAGAAAGCATCCTCTCAATGACCTCACCAGAATTCCTTCAAATTGTTGGGATCCATGCAGAATTCTGGTTTCCATGGCAACGAAACAAAAAAAACTTCAAAATTCTTCTTCTCCCAAACTGGTTTGCAGATTTACAAATAATTTTGTAGAAATGTTCCTTGGATTACCCCTCTATCAGATTCATTCAAGCCATGTTGATTGGTCGAAAAACATGGCCGCCAGGGGGCTGGCTATTTTGCCTTATATGGCTATAGTGAAAACTTAAAAAATCTTCTTTTCCGAAAGTGTCAGACGACTTTTGAAAACATTGTGACAAAAGGAGAAATTGCTTAAAACAAGTAATGTCTCCTTTTTCCACAATGTTTCCAACTCTAATCAGCAATTTCTCCATTTGCCACAATTTTCAGTAATTTTACCTTCATTTATAGATGTTTTCCATGTTTATGACTAGATTTTTTTAAAGTCGTCTGCTGCAGATTTGTTGTATGTGGGAAAGGGTTAATCCATTTATTTGTATGCCATTTTAGACAACTCAATAAAGAAACGCATATTGAAAAAATAAGAATCTAGACGGATAAAAAATAACATTATGACATAAATAAAAGTGAAATTGCCCATGGAAACAAATCTTTACTTTTCCCACAATTCTTTCAAATAAACGTTTTCGTTATTAAACTCCAATTAACTCCTTATTTGACCCTTAAGCACTATGTTGTGGGTACTCAAACTAATCCTCTCAGTGAGACGATTCAGTTGAGCACCCACAACACAGGGTTTGCTTTAACCCTTTCCCACCTGTAGACACATTTTGATGCATCTGCAGCAGACGACTTTTGAAAATCTTGTGGCCAAAGGTGATATTGCTCATGATAGGCAATTTCTCCTTTGGCCAGAATGTTTTCAACTTTATTTAACAATTAAGATATCTTTTATGGAGATTTTTCAGGTTTTTGTCACTATGTTTTCAAAGTCGTCTGCTGCAGATTTTTTATATGAAGTAAAGGGTTTAAAGTAATAAGAGATATACTGGGTTGTAATATCAGTTTATTCTTACTTATCTAGACCTGTAAAGGATAATGTATATATATCTGTTTCAGCAATTGTCGTACCCACACCAAAACAGAGACCGAAGAAGAACTATGCATCAAAGAGACCGAAGAAGAACTATGCATCAAATAGACCGAAGAAGAACTATGCATCAGCTGAGTGTGTGGCTAGGATTCTAGCTTTTAACCCAGAATCTACCAATCCAAAAGGACTACTGAATTCCAATAAAGATGATTACATGTTAAACCCATGTAAAGTGAAGAAATGGTAGGTCTGTCTTTCCATACCTGGGTCTGCGTTGTAATTGATGAAACTGTGCTAAACCATTTACCACATACAACAAATCTATAGAGGAGCAGAGGACTTTGAAAACATCTAGATAAAATTATGGAAAATTTCGAAAAGTGAAAGCTTAATCATTGAATAGAGTTTAAAACAGTGCAGCAAACAGAGAAATTGCATATTATGAGCAATTATGAGCAATTACTCCTTTTGCCAGAATGATTTCAAAAGGTGTCTGCTGCAGATGCGTCAAAATGGGCTTGTAAGTGGGACAGGGTTCATATGTGTTATTACTGTAGAACTAAATACTATATTTATGACTTGGAGATATTAATGAAATTTACATAAGTGTTATCACTATAATGGTTCATTTAGCAATCAACAAATACATCCTTTTGTGTAAAGATATTTTATCTTTTACATGTCAGAACTATCTTCTTCAGTGTTGCTCTGTATGATATTCTACAAAAAGCTAGTAGTGTAGCCTCGCTATTTTCATTTCAAATCACCTTTATGTGAAGCGAAAACGGAGATGTAAAAATATTCTGTTTTTGTTTAGTTTAAACTTTTTAATTTTACATGTCCCAAATGCTGAATCTGCTGATCACGGGATTCGAACTGGGACCTTTGGTACGAGAGGCCGTCGCTCTACCACTGCCCCCTTGTCTTCAATATGCTTGACATGACTTTCATTTATTCACCTGCATATACAAATTTCATTTGACCTTTTCCCACCTGCAGACACATTTTGACGCAATAGCAGCAGACGACTTTTGAAAACATGATGAGCAATTTCTCCTTTGGGCACAATGTTTTCAACTTTATTTAACAATTAAGCTATTTTTTATGGAGATTTTTCAGGTTTTTGTCACCATGTTTTCAAAGCCGTCTGCTGCAGATTTATTGTATGTGGGAAAGGGTTAATGCTTCGATGCTTTGACTCCAATTGTAGCAAATGGGGAAAATGCTCATTATGGGCAATTTCTCCATTTGCCATTTGCCAAAATGTTTTCGAAAGTTGTATGCTGCAGAGGCATCAGAAAGTATCTGTATGTGGGAAAGGGTTGATCAGTATAGTATCATCACAGTCCTCTTGTTTTTCAGGAAGACGAAAGTTCAGAGCATTAGATAAGGGGCGTTTTGCATTTTCTTGAATCCTTATATTGTATGACCCTCTTGCCCTGTGTTGTGGGTACTCAAAAGAATCATCTCAATGAGACCATTCTTTTGAGTATTCCCATCATAGGGCTTTGTTGGATAATAAAAGAGATATTTTTGGGGAAAGAGCTGTATACCCCTCAATATCTGGATCTCTGATATATTGTTACAAATTAATAAAAAATTATTGTATTTCAGGGTAGTGATAGAGCTCTGTGAGCCTATACAAGCCCACTCTATAGCTATCGCCAGTCTAGAACTGTTTTCATCCCAGCCTAAACTGTTCAAAATATATCTCAGTGACAGGTAAACATCTTACTGTCTAGTGTTGTTTTTGTTTCCCTGTCCATGGCAGGGTGACATTTAGGACTCTCTTCTCTGACCATTGTCTTGCAGAGCTCTGGTAGCTCAGTAGTGACACAGGTGGGCCATCCAGGGGTTGTGAGTTTGAACCCCAGCTTGGGCTATAGTCTTTCCAACGTTTGACTAAACTCACTGTGACAAGCGTCATTTGTCTTCCACCATTGGACTAACAGTCTATGTGGAAAAGCATCCAGTTGCTTGTAAAGTCTGTTGTGTGCTGTACTGGTATGGGAAAGCAAGGAAACACATGAGAAGGTAAACTAGCCACTGTGATATGACTCAATTGTTTAAAGGGTGTTAAACCCTAATCAATCAATCAATTGATCTGTCCTATGTCCATCAGGCTTTGGTGTAATTGGTCATTTATTTGTTTGTTTTGGTAGGCAAACCATGTTGTCCTTCCATAGTAAGTGTGATTAGTCTGACAAATAATTGAATTGTTCATATTTCATGGTCTTAAGAGTCATTAGATAAACACCCTGACCAAGTTTTATAGCCCTGACTAGCAATTTAGAAAAAGAAATATGACACTTTTTATGCCCCGGCATATGAGGGGCATATAGTTTTCCGGTCTGTTAGTCCGTCCGTCCGTTCGTCCGTTCGTCCGTCCCGCTCAGGTTAAAGTTTTTGGTCAAGTTAGATTTTAGTGAACCTGATGTCCTATCATTATGAAACTTCACACAAATGACAATCAACATATCATTGTTTAAAAAATTGTATCAATTTGAGGTTGGACCAACTGTTCATCCGTCTGTTCGTCTGTCTGTTCGTCCATTCCATTCTCAGGTTAAAGTTTTTGGTCAAGTTAGATTTTAGTGAACCTGATGTCCTATCATTATGAAACTTCACACAAATGACAATCAACATATCATTGTTTAAAAAATTGTATCAATTTGAGGTTGGACCAACTGTTCATCCGTCTGTTCGTCTGTCTATTCGTCCATTCCATTCTCAGGTTAAAGTTTTTGGTCAAGTTAGATTTTAGTGAACCTGATGTCCTATCATTATGAAACTTCACACAAATGACAATCAACATATCATTGTTTAAAAAATTGTATCAATTTGAGGTTGGACCAACTGTTCGTCCGTCCGTTTTAAAATATAGTTAACAACCGGGGCATCCGTGTTCCATGGACACATTTTCTTGTTTAATTTCTATTGAGGTTCATTGGTTCAGTGGAGAACTACAGTCCCTTATTGAAAGACAAATTTGTAATACAGCAAGCAACATTTAGAAAATGTGGGGAAAGAAGAAATGCTAAAAGGGAGCAATTTCACATTATTCATAATTCCAATAAAACATTATCTGCCTTAATCTGCAAATGTTTTCAAGCATAAGACATGCAAAATGTACAGATCAAAAGCCTTTTAATTATTAATATATTTAATTCAATTTTAATCAGTAATCAATGGTATGATATATTAATTATACCCCCAAAAAACAAAGTTTTGGGGGGGGGGGTATATAGAAGTCACTGTGTCGGTCGGTCGGTCGGTCGGTCGGTCAGTCGGAAGCCATATTTTGTCCGGCCTATTTCTTACAAACCACTGGGTGGAATTCAATAAAAGTTTACATGAAGCTTCTATACTAAGAGGAGATGTGCATATTCTAAAGGGGTTACAATTGCATGATATTTCAAAGAGTTATGGCCCTTTTATTTATAAAGTTGTTGGTCATATTTTGTCCGGCCTATTTCTTACAAACCACTGGGTGGAATTCAATAAAATTTTACATGAAGCTTCTATACCAAGAGGAGATGTGCATACCCTAAATGTCTTACAATTGCATGTTATTTTACAGAGTTATGGCCCTTTTACTTATTAAGTTGTTGGTCATATTTTGTCCGGCTTATTTCTTACAAACCACTGGGTGGAATTCAATAAAATTTTACATGAAGCTTCTATACCAAAAGGAGATGTGCATACCCTAAAGGTCTTACAATTACATGTTATTTTACAGAGTTATGGCCCTTTTACTTATTAAGTTGTTGGTCATATTTTGTCCGAAGTCATATTTTGTCCGGCCTATTTCTTACAAACCACTTGGTGGAATTCTATAAAATTTTACATGAAGCTTCTATACCAAGAGGAGATGTGCATACCCTAAAGGTCTTACAATTGCATGTTATTTTACAGAGTTATGGCCCTTTTACTTATTAAGTTGTTGGTCAGTCGGAAGCCATATTTTGTCCGGCCTATTTCTTACAAACCACATGGTGGAATTCAATAAAATTTTACATGAAGCTTCTATACCAAGAGAAGATGTGTATATCATAAAGATTTTACAATTGCATGTTCCTTTACAGAGTTATGTCCCTTTTGTTGGTCAGTCGGAAGCCATGTTTTGAGTCAAAGTGCTGTTTTGGGGGTATTTATCACCTTCAGTGATATTTCTAGTTTATACATGTTTTGACTTTTATTGAAGTTCTGTTAACTCTTTCCCATATACAACAAATCTGCAGAAGACAATTTTGAAAACATACTCGAAAAAAATAGAAACTCACTTTAAATAAAAGGAAAATAATTGAATAGAGTTGAAAACATGGTGACAACAGGAGGAATTGCTTGTTTTGACCAATTTCTTCTTTTGTTGCCATGTTTTCAAAAAGCCACTTGCTGCAAAGGCATCAGAAAGTGTCTATATGTTGTAAAGGGTTAAATCGGGTGAACCATATAGAACTATTGATGATCGTGGCCCACTAAGTGACTTGTTCTTAAGTTGTTTTCAAAGTTGACAACCCTAATATTAGTAAGGTTAACAGTTACAAACGTGTATTTTAGATATCCTCCTACCAAGAACTGGAAGTTTGCATTGGAGACATCTTTAAAAGATGAGAGGGTCGTCCAATCATTTGACCTTTTAACTGAGTCACATGACTATTTTGCCAAATTTGTTAAGATTGAACTTGTTGACCATTTTGGAGATGAGCATTTTTGTCCTTTAACTATACTCAAGTAAGTAAACCCTTTCCCTCATATAGACACTTTCTGACTTTGAAAACATCTAGTGAAAAACACAGATCTTTTAGCTCTACTGGTCAAAGGCCAGAAGAGCTTATGCTGTGGCGTGGTGTCTGTGCGTCCGTGCGTGTGTGTGTGCGTCCGTCCGTCCGTAAACAATTGCTTGTGAAAGCGATAGTCTTCAGTTTTGATTGTATCTCAATCAAATTTATAAAGTAGTTAGATATCCATGAGAGCTCGGTTCCTTTCGCAAACCAGCCAGATGTGCCCTTGCATGACTGGATTATGGCCCTTGAAGTTGTCAAAATTGCTTTAATACAGCTTGTGAACACAATAGAGCCTCCATTTACTATTCAATCTTCACCAAACTTAGATAGTAGTTAAATATTGATGAGAGCTCAGTTCCTTTTGCAAACCAGCCAGATCCGCTCATGCAAGGCTGGATTATAGCCCTTGAATTTGTCAAAATTACTATAATAGAGCTTGTGAACACAATAGAGGCTCCATTTACTATCTGATCTTCACCAAACTCTGATATTAGTTAAATATTGATGAGAGCTTGGTTCCTTTCGCAAACCAGCCAGATGTGCCCTTGCATGACTGTTTTATGGCCCTTGAAATTGTCAAAATTGCTATAATACAGCTTGTGAACACAATAGAGCCTCCATTTACTATCCGATATTCACCAAACTCAGATGGTAGTTAAATATTGATGAGAGCTCGGTTCCTTTCGCAAACCAGCCAGATGTGCCCTTGCATGACTGTTTTATGGCCCTTGAAATTGTTAAAAGTGCTATAAAACAGCTTGCGAACACAATAGAGCCTCCATTTACTATCCGATCTTCACCATACATACATGCTCTCGATTGAAAATGACCAAAGAACCATCCAAGTAGAGCATAAGCCCTCATGGGCCTCTTGTTTTATAAATGAAGGTTTAATTACTGAAAAAGTTGAAATTCTTGTGGCAAAAGGGGAAATTGCTCATCATGCCACAAGGTTTTCAAAAGACATCTGCTGCAGAGTCTGAGTTCACTGTGAATCTGACTTTTTCCTTTACATTTGACTCCACCAGTTCTCCTATACTATGATCAACTGAACTTTCCAATATAAAAGCATACATAATAGGATTGGGAGTATCATAGACCACAACAATGTTACAGCGACCTTGACCATTGACCCACCTGAATAAAAACCTTTGTTTTTTGGCCCTCTTGTTTCCATACTAGTTACCATATCAAACTTCCTATAGACCTTTGGGTCATGAAAGAAGAACACCCTTACCCATATACAACAAATCTGTAGCAGATGACTTTGAAAACATTTAGTCAAAAATATGGAAACTTAAAATGAAAGATTAGAACAATTATGTAATAAAGTTGAAAATGTTATGGCAAAGGGAGAAATTGCTCATCATGAGCAATTTCTCCTTTCGCCACAATGTTTTTAAAAGTAGTCCACTGTAGAAGCGTCAAAATACGTCTGTATGTGGGAAAGGGTTAAAGAATACTTCTGCAGATATATTAAAATTCATCTGAATTGGGAAAGGTTTAACATATAGAGCTCATTCTCTTTTCATTGTACCGGTACTTGTTGTTTTAAATGTTTTTCAGGGTATTCGGTATTGCGGTTACTGATTATGAAGATTTAAATCAGGAGGGACCAGAACAGGGCAACATGGATGATGATCATGTACTCTGTGGTGCCAAGGAAGAGAAAAACCTGTTTTACACTGCCAGAGGTCAGTTTAACTATCCGGAAAGCAGACAACTCTCTGAGATTTGGAATTGTCTGCTTCGAAAATATGAAAAGCTCTACCTTTGAATTATAGTTGAAAACAAAGAAGGAAAAGGAAAATAGGAAAATACATATTTTAAAAAGTTAATAGCTTCAAAAGTCCCATACACCTGTATTAGGGAACTTGATTCACTATTGTATAATGTTTTGTAACTTGTTTTTATATGATTGTCAATCTCAATATTTTGTTGTATTATAAAATACAGAGCCACAAAAAGCAGACAGTCAGGATTCCCAAAACACAGACTCGGTCCAAATTAATCCCTGTCCAACATCACCTGTTTTTGACAGTGATATACAGGAAAGCTGTAAACCAGACACCAAGGATGTCTTAGAAACAGACACAGAGTCTGAGTCAGAGACATTTATTCAGGCAGACGACAAGTTCACTAAGGTATTTCATTTGTTTCATTTGTTTTTACATACACAAACAACATTCAGCTATTTCCCTTATGAAGATAGCTACATGTTATGCAGGATAGAATTTCCCTGTTTCCCACAATGATTGGAACTCTTAATCTGAATCCAATTTCCCAGATATTACACTTTTAAACACAAGTATTTTTTAAAGCAGAAAACTAAAAAGATACAATACCAATTAAATGTCTAACCAGCAGGAAATAAAGATCCCTTTATAGTACAAGTAAGATTTCAATTGAAAATGCGTTTAACTGATAAGAATTTTTTGAAATTCAACTATATGCAATTAACCCTTTTCCACATACAACAATTTTGCAGCAGACGACTTTGAAAACTTAACAAAAAAGATTGGAAACTCCCTTAAAAATGAAAGTAAAATAATTGAATAGAGTTAAAAACATGGCCACAAAATGAGAAATTGCTCTTGTTTAGTAATTTCTTCTTTTGTCGCCATGTTTTCAAAAAACTGTCTGCTACAGTGGCGTCAGAAAGCGTTTATATGAGAGAAAGGGTTAATAGAGCACATCTACATTGTAAATAACCTTTTGCCATATATATGATACCGCGGAGTGAAGATATATATATATATATATATATATATATATATACCGTATATCCGCGGCCATAAGTCGAATTTTTGAGACTCAAATTTTGGTGTTGAAGCAGGGACTCGACTTATGACTGAATGACAATCTCTCCTAAGGCTATATTTTACACGCGACAAACAGTTTTAGGGCTAATGCAAGTCGGTTGTAACTACAGCCTATTCCAGGAGAAATTACAACCGTTTTGCATAATAACCATCGAGTTGTCCAGAGGTACCTCATTGTAAATTGTGTGTACAGTACAGTTACTACCACGTATTTGTAACTTTAAATGCAGATGTAGCAGACAGTGTTGGAAAACGTTGTGAGAAATAGAGATACTGCTTTTTATCAGCGATGCATCGTTTCCTTACATTTTTTTTTTATCTAGTTTCAAAGCCGTAAACAAAGGAAAAATAAATATCATACCCTTTAAAATCCTTTTTAATTCAAAGTTAATTTGTCCAATTTAAAGAAAATGTAGTAATTTCTCCTTTTGTCAGAGCTCTATCAAGAGAAGTCTGCTGCAGATGCGTGTAAATGCATGTGAAAATGGGTAAGAGTGAAATCTATATAGACCTTTATTTCCGCAAACCATTTTCCCCAACAAATGAGCTACGTCATAAAAGAGTACGTGCAGTTTAATCACACAAGTATTACTAAGCTAATAGGATCGTAGATTTAACATTAATTTATATGGGTGTTTTTCATTTGTCGCGTCTCAATCCCAGCTGGTAAATTAGTGACGTCATTTATTTGAGCCCTGTGTTTTTCATGCGACAAACGGTTTAGTTATAGGGCTAATGCAAGTCGGTTGTAACTACAGCCTGTTCCAGGCGAAATTACAACCGTTTGCATATAACTATAGAGTCCAAACTTCTTTCCATAGACCTTTACAACCCTTGTCTTCACCACTCTGTGAATTACACTCACTTTTAATAAACTTCGTCAATGCAATTACTCATTCCTGTGTTTGTTTTACTTTTAACTCATCATTTTTTGAAAACATTGAAAGGATTAATTTTCATGTGTGAAATCGGACAAATGTGTCTTAAGGGATGACATCGACAAAACCCTTTGTTCGAGTTTCGCGCTTTTATTTTTATAGATTAAAACATATTAAGAAATTTGGACTAGTTAGTTGGTTTGGCTTATTTGGATTTATAAAATCAGGTTTGTGCATTATTATCATAATGTATCATTATCCAGTTTTACATCGAGAAACATTTTTTTTTTTTTTTTTTTGCCGAAATATTTAAAAAGTCGACCCCCGACTTATGGCTGGGAGTAACCTCAAAACCGCTGAAATTGGGGTCAAACTGAACCCTCGACTTATGGCCGAAGTCGACATATGGCCGCGGATATACGGTATATATATTGTTAAGAGAGTTTATGTTTGAATCCCAATTAAAGTACAAAATCCTGCATTGGATTAAAAAAGATAAGCATCCTTTTGCCCCTTTATTTAGTTATAGCCATTTTCCTCATACAGAAACTCACTTGCGACTCTGCACCAGATGATTAATTGCTCGTGATTAACAATTTTTCCTTTTGCCACAATATTTTTAACTCTAATTTTAATAATAAAATTCTCATTCATGGAGATTTTCCATGATTTTGCCAATATGTTTTCCAAGTCTTTTGCTGTAGATTTGTTATATATGGGAAAGGGTTAAGTCTCCTTGGGAATTATTCAGATTCTTTGTTTTTTAGCTTGACTATTCGAAGAATATGAGAGCTATACTATTTACCCCGGCATCGGCATCCACATCACACATTGGTTAAGGTTTTACATGCAAGTACTTAAATACTACATGTATTGCATTGAAACTTTCTACAACCCTACCTAACTATCACACTTATATAGATTTTCAAGTTAAATAACTCTATCCTGAATAATATGCAAGTTATGGCCCTTTTTTACTCAAAAATTCTGGTTAAAGTTTTGCGTGCAACTAAATTAAGAATCCATATCTCAGTATTTACTTTATACATTGCATTTAAACTTTAAACAACCCTACCAAACTATCACACCTATGTAGACTACCAAGTTAGATAACTCTCCTGCATTTAATGCAAACTATGGCCTTTATATGCCCCCGGAATCACCGATTCGGGGGCATCTAGTTTTTGGCCTGTCTGTCTGCACGTCTGCAAGTCTGTCTGTCTGTCTGCACGAATTTTTTTTTAACCTTGACCACTACTTTTGAACCATAACAGGTACGGCTACCATATTTCACATGTGTATTCCTTGTGACCTCTCTGTCAGTACCAAATTTTTTGACCTTGCGACCTTGACCTTTGACCTAGATGTTGCCATTCTCAAAAATAACTTTAACCTTGACCACTACTTTTGAACCATAACAGGTATGGCTACCATATTTCACATGTGTATTCCTTGTGACATGACCTTTCTGTCAGTACCAACATTTTTGACCTTGCGACCTTGACCTTTGACCTAGATGTTGCCATTTGCCATTCGGGGGCATCAGTGTTTCACAAACACATCTTGTTTTACTTTGAAATTCTGGTTAAAGTTTTGTGTGCTTCTACATTTAGAGACCATATCTTAGTAGCTACTTGATGCATTTGCATTAAAACTTTATACAACCCTTTCCAACTATCACACCTATGTAAATAATCAAGTGTGATAACTCTATCCAGTATATTTCGCAAATTATGGCCCTTTTTTTACCTAGAATTTGGTTAAAGTTTAGCATGCAACTACATTATGAGTCCATATCCTACAGTATTTACTTTATGCATGGCTTTGAAACTTTATACAACCCTTCCCAACTATCACACCTATGTTGATTTTCAAGATAAATAACTCTATCCTGCATTTTATGCAAGTTAAGGCCCTTTTTAGACTTATAAATTCTGGTTAAAGTTTTGCATGCAACTACATTGAGGGACCATAATTATCTTAGTAACTACTTAACCCATTACGTCACACAAGCGCTTCTGAGCGCCGCTATACACAGACGCACACTAGCGACGGAGAGCGCTTGTCGACTATCGCACACTAGCGACTAAGAGCGTGTCTGTTTTTGTATCCAATATAATCCTTTTTAGTTTCTAAAATTAATTTAAAAAAATAGCCCATTCGATGCATTGATATCTTACCTTTGATAATCCGGTGAAAATTTTGTATGTTTCGAGTTTTGAAATTTGAATACGCGTCCTCTATAAAATCAAGTCCTTTCGACATATATCATGTTGGCTATTATGATTAACTAATATAATTCTCCAATGAAAAACTATCGTGTTAACTTTATATCCAATCAAATTATCCATAAATCACGCGTGATCTCAGTGAAATATTACCATGCACCCAATCAACTGCGGTCGACCACGTGCTACCACACTACACAGTGTGACCTCCTGTGACATATGACGTAGAAGGTCATTTCCACTTTGAAACAAAGGAATTATGTGGTGGCTTACAGAGAGCTATTGCGCAATTTCCTATTTGTCAATATGTTTTCAATTTCGTCTGCCGCAGATGCGAAAAACGCGTCTTCAGGCAGAAATGGATTAAATATTTTTTGAAGTTTACTTGTTCATTTCATCGTAAGTATTTTTAACCAAATATGAGGCAATTCAAATACATCTTTTAATGTTAATCATAGCTTTGTTCTATCTTTAAATAGATATTGGTTTGTATGACCATTATGACTTGTTGTATCAACATGGAATTTATTTAAATATCAATGTAAGCGCAAAATAAGACTTTGAGAAAAAAAAAAAGTATTTTTAATTTACTGTAGAAACTAAACTAATTTAGATAGGTAAAAATGAAAAACACCGCTATATAGTAAATTGTATCTGCAGCATTTCATACTCTTTCATTAAATCAGTCCAATGCATAGAAATTAACCATATTTTAGGATTTATTACACAGGTGTCAAAACTGTAAAATTTCCAAAAAACTCTTTTGCTTAGTGCAGTAAAACTGATAAGCCAGTATACACTACAGGGTGCTTATCAAGCCGTTGTTCTGTGAAGTAATGGGTTAATGCATTGCATGGAAACTTTATACAGCCCTTCCCAACCATCACAACTATGAAAATAATCAAGTTAGATAACTCTATTCTGCATATAATGCAAATTATCAACCTTTAAGAAATCCTGGTTAATGTTTTGCTTGCAAGCATGCAACTACATTAGAGTCCATATCTCAGGAACTAATAAGCGGTGGAATAGTCAAGCGCGCTGTCCTCCGACAGCTCTTGTTTTTTAGCTCTACTGGCCAAAGGAGCTTATGCCATGGCTTTGTGTCTGTTGTGTGTGCGTGATTGAGTAAACAATTGCTTGTGAACGCGATAAAGTCTTCAGTTTTGATTGTATCTCAATCAAACTTATACAATGTTGCTGCATTGGCATTTAAGATTTTCTGTATTCAGCAAAAAGGACAAACTCAACTAACAAACTCCTTTCATTTTACCTGAATTTCTGGTAATGAATAATCTCTATATTTCATAACATTTTAATTGCCATCTATGATCTAGTGATACTTTATAGTAGCATATGTGTACAACATTTAACAAACTTTATGCCAGAATGTTCTCTGCAAAGCTTCTCACCTACCCCAAAATTCCAGTAAACTACTCAAATGATATTAACCCTTTCCCTCATATAGACGCCTTTTGACGCCTCTGCAGCAGACGGCTATTTGAAAACATAGTGACAAAAGAAGAAATTGCACAAAACGTGCAATTTCTCCTTTTGACACAATGTTTTCCACTTTTAGTCATAGGTTATCCATTCAATTAAAGAGATTTTCCATTTCTTGACAAAATATATTCAAAGTCGTCTGCTGCAGAATTGTCGTATCAGGGAAAGGGTTAAGGCAAACATATTTTAGAACTCTATAATTCATAAGTGTTAGTGTTACAAAATAGAGTCATAACATTGGGAAATGAGAAATTGCTCATTATGACCAATTTCTCCTTTTGCAATTATGTTTTGATTTCAAATGTCATCTGTTGAATACAAGATTGTCAGTAGGAAAGGGTTCAATGAAATGTATATGGAACAGGAAGGCCTAAAGTCCTACTCAATTCCTGCAAAGTTATAATATGGCAATTTACAATACATGTACAATAAATATATTTTGAAACTTATCAAAGTAGTTACTTTGTTAGACAAACTTCCATTCCCTCATAAGTATTTCATAATATTGTCTTCCTAGATACATGTGAATCCAAACATAGTGAGAAAACCAACATATTCTTTATTTTGAAATCATTGCAGAAAAGGGAAAGCTAATAATTAAAAGAATTTTGTATTCCCAATCAAGCAGTTTTAGTTTAAACCTTTTCCTTCATACAACAAATGACTAGATGACTTTAAAAGCATAATGGCGAAGCATGAAATATCCCTCAGACTCTGTAAATGAACGTATAATGATTAAATAGAGGTGAAAATATTGTGGCAAAATGAGAAATTGTTCATTGTTAGCAATTTCTCCTGAGTGTATATGAAAATACCCATGGTTCAAAATTGGCATAGTACTCAAAATCCCCATGGCAAAAATGACAGGGTATTCAAAGGTGTTGAGTAGCAGAATTAGTTCAATTAGAAAACCGGACATGCCAAGATGTTTTCTTAGTTATCTGCTGAAAACTTATGTATGTAGGAAAGGGAATATGCTTATATAAGCGAAATGAAAGACAAATGAAACAATGAGCAACTTTTAATCATTTTAATACATAAATATGCATTATTTAATTTAATTGTGCGGAACTCAAAATTTATAATAGATAATATAGAAAAAGTTTAAAACTGTTATATCAAATAAACATAATTTGTAATTACAATCAACATAAATCATATTCTGCACTGCAAACACTGTTTTTATTCTATTTTAGAACATTTTCACATTAGCTAATCTAATTTAAATTTAAAGTAAAAGATCTTACGCAATATATTATACAATCAAAATAATTAATTAAAGGTAATCATTTACATGATTATTATACCCCCAACAAACAAAGAGGGGGTATATTTGAGTCACCCTGTGGTTAGTCGGTCAGTCGGTTGGTCCATTGCGATTTTCCTTGTCCGAGCATAACTTTAAAACTAATTGTTGGAATTAAATAAAACTTCATACAATGATACAACACATTGAGAGGAAGTGCGGTGCACAGGAACCATAACTCTACTTTACCTAATTACAGAGTTATTGCCCTTTGTTACTTTTTTTTTTTTTTTTTTTGTCCGGAGAAATACTTAATAACTGATAGATGGAATCTAATAAAATTTCATACACTGGTAGAGCACAATGAGAGGCAGTGCAGTGTACAAGAACCATAACTCTAATTTACATCATTATAGAGTTATTGCCCTTTGTTACTTTTTCTTGTTCAAAGAGTCTTGTCCGGAGCATAACTTTAAAACTAATTATTGGAATTTAATAAAATTCTTATGATGATACAACACATTGAGAGGAAGTTCGGTGTACAGGAACCATAACTCTTTTTTACCTAAATACAGAGTTATTACCCTTTGTTACTTTTTCTTGTCCAGAGAATTACTTAATAACTAATAGATGGAATCTAATAAAACTACATAGAATGGTAGAGCATAATGAGAGGAAGTGCAGTGTACAAGAACCATAACTTTAATTTACATAATTACAGAGTTATTGTCCTTTGTTACTTTTTCTTGTTCGTAGAGTCTTGTCCGAAGCAAAGCTTCATACTATGTATGATACAACACATTGAGAGGAAGTACAGAGAACAAGAACCATAACTCTATCACAGCTAATTACAGATTTATTGCCCTTTGTTACATTTTCTTGTTCATAGAATTATTTTTTCACCCTTGGGGTTTCTTAATATTCCACTACCTTTCCTATCAGGGCGACATTCAGGGGTATTAATCACATTCAGTGATAGTTCTAGTTTAAAGTAAGTATCATAAAAGATATTAAGCGATTATGCAATATAAATAATTAACTAATCTAATTTAGGGATATGATGATTTAAATGACTGGCTTTGACAACAAAAGTAAACACAGAAATTCACCATGGGCATTTTGAATACCCCATCATTTTAGCTGTGCTGATTTTGAATACCCTGTTATTTTTGCCATGGGGATTTTGAGTACTATGCCAATTTTTAACCATGGGGATTTTGAGTGTCTCCCTGAAAGAATAGTGTTAATTGGTTTGGTGTTGATTGGTCGAAAACTATTTGCTGCTTAGGGGCGAGGATAATAGGGCTTAAGTGAAAAAGAAAATAATCAGGTGAGCGATTCAGGGCCATCATGGCCCTCTTGTTTGTCTCGTCTGCCTTATTTAACCCTTTCCCACATTCAGATGCTTTCTGATGCCTCTGCAGCTGGCGACTCTTGAAAACATTGTGGGAAAAGAAGAAATTCTATACTAATAACTAAATCCTTATTAATGGTTTCAAAGTCGTCTGCTGCAGATTTGCTGTATGTGGGAAAGGGTCAACCAATCAAAAGTTTTCTATATCAGATTAGGGGCGCTGGGTATATTTTATGCTTCCAACTTTCTGGAATTTACATCCTTGTCCTGATATGTTACTAAGTCGGATTTTGGTTTTAGTCGCCAGGAAATGTGCCTTGCCCAATGGCGCCACACAACAACTCAAAATCAGGTAAATGATGATAACACTTTTTTTAAAAATACTTTCAGGTGACAGATCGACAAATGAGTGCGATATTGATTGGAATTCTTATATTCATCATAATGAGTAGATGGGAAAGGAAAGAGTCATTATCACCCGAGGTTAAAAAGTTATCCGGACCAGCAACACAATTGAAAAAAGATACCCGTGTTATGGATCTAGGAGGGACACCCAATAAATTCCCTAGTAAAACTTTATTAGGTATGAGTTTTAATTGTATTTAATTATAATCCCCCTTTAACATGTATTACAAATATATAGCAGACGACTTTGAAAACATTAAGGCAAACATTTGGAAAAGTGAAATCAAAGTTAATGAATAGAGAGGAAAACATTTGTTGTGAAAACCGTATTGACAAGACTATATTTTTAGCTCACCTGTCACATAGTGACAAGGTGAGCTTTGTGATCGCCCTTTGTCCGTCATCCGTCCACAATTTCTTGTATTATCCCATGATTACCAAACTTATTTAGTAGCTAGATATCCATGAGAGCTCGGTTCCTTTCGAAAACCAGCCAGATCCGTTCATGCATGACAGGATAATGGCCCTTTAAAATTGGCAAAATTGCTATAATTGACCTTGTGAACAAGTTAGTCATCATTTATTATCCGATGTTTACTGAACTTATACGGTAGCTATATATATATGAGAGCTCGGTTCCTTTATGAAAACCAGCCTGATCCATTCATGTATGACTGGATTATGGCCCTTTAAAATTGGCAACATTTTTATAATTGACCTTGTGAACACGATTAAAACTTCATTTATTATCCGATGATTACCAAACTTATACAGTAGCTAGATATACATGAGAGCTTGGTTCCTTTTGAAAAAAAGCGATATAGGGCCATCATGGCCCTCTTGTTTATTTAAAAGTGTGAAAACGACAAACTTACGTAAAATCTCTGAACAAAGTATTCGAATTCAGTCTACTTTTTATGCTATTTTGATCTGAAGATATTTCGATTTTTAGCTCTACTGCCCATTGCCAAAAGACCAGAAGAGCTTATGCCATGGCATTGTGTCATCCATGCGTGTGTGCGTCAACAATTGCTTGTGAACGCGATAAAGTCTTCAGTTTTTATTGTATCTCAATCAAACTTATACAGTAGTTAGATATCCATGAGAGCTACTGGGGTCAAGGTCACTGTTAAATAAATTCATTTGCCTGTCCATACACAAGACTCCGCTTATGATCTTGACTGATTGTGGCAGCCATCCGACTTGAAGATCTTCCTTATCATGTATATGAGCTTGGATTTATTTGCACACGGAATATCTTGTTTCAATACTTGAAAAATAGCAGTTGTAAATATGTAAGTATTCATTCCGAACTTGAATATTTTCAACAGGCATCAACAGGAATAAAGTAGGCACTCAAGAGACTGGTGTAAATTACCATATTACACAGGAGAGGTATAAATTGTGATTCTAACTTGTTTAAACCTTTCCCTCTAATGTCAAATCTGCAGCAAATGCCAAAAATTTGGAAAATTTCTTTCAATGAAAATGCAATTATTAAATAGGTTTGAAAACATTGTGGCAAATGGGTAACCTTTTCTTTTTGCTACAAGTTTTCTAGTTGTGAGACAGAGTTAATCTCTACCTGAATTCTAAATTAGGAGAAGTAAAGGGATCTTTTCCTCACAATATATCTCTTATAAATTTACCAACCAACCCTTAAATTGTTAGAATTGTCTCTAAGTGAGACAATTCTTTTGAGTACCCGCAACATAGGGTTTTAAGGTCAATAAAGAATTTTAGAATGTGATATACGCATGTTGTCTACAGCTCAAGCCTGATATAAGATTGTAAGAATTGTCTGCTTTGTAAATATCTCGGTTAAAAAAAAAAATAATCTGGAAAACTGAAACTTTTATTATTTAAAAATAAACAACTGAAATCGTTATGGAATGAACTGAAATTTCTTCATCTATATCTGTCTTGGGGATAGAAATAAACAAAATATTTATGAAACTGTTTTTGAATAGGGAGTCTGCAGTATTTTGAGACCATGTGAGCCTAAGATTCAAGGTGATCTATTTGGTTCACTCTCTACCAGTTCCTTCCATCATTTACTTTTAGCTTCAAACAACATATCGTCTGATCCAGTTTCAACCAAACTTCAAAGGAATGTTTCTTTGATGGATCTCTTTCAAATTGTTCTTAGACTTAAATTCTATGTAGAACAGAAAAAGGGAAATTATCAAAACTTTGAAAGAAACTGCTTTTCTGGATCAAGATTATTTGGCAGAAATATGCCTTAGGTGACCGACTACAAAAGTTGTGGAAGCCATATTATTATACCCCGATAAACAAAGTTTAGAGGGGTTATATAGGAGTCTCCCTGTGGTTTGTCGGTCGGTTGGTTGGTTGGTTGGTCCGTTGTGATTTTTCTTGTCCGGAGCATAACTTTAAAACTAATTGTTGGAATTTAATAAAACTTCATATTATGATACAACACATGGAGAGGAAGTGTGGTGTACATGAACCATAACTCTACTTTACCTAATTACAGAGTTATTGCCCTTTGTTACTATATCTTGTCCGGAGAATTACTTAATAACTACTTAATGGAATCTAATAAAACTTCATACACTGGTAGAGCACAATGAGAGAAAGTGCAGTGTACAAGAACCACAACTAATAACCATAACGTTAAAGCTAAATGTTGGAATTTAATAAAACTTCATACGATGATACAACACATTGAGAGGAAGTGCAGTGTACAGGAACCATAACTCTATTTTACCTAAATACAGAGTTATTGCCCTTTGTTACTTTTTCTTGTCCGGAGAATTACTTAATAACTAATAGACGGAATCTAATAAAACTTCATACAATGGTAGAGCACATTGAGAGGAAGTGCAGTGTACGAGAACCATAACTTTTATTAACATAATTACAGAGTTATTGCCCTTTGTTACTTTTTCTTGTTCGTAGAGTCTTGTCCGGAGCATAACTTTAAAACTAATTGTTGGAATTTAATAAAACTTCATACGATGATACAACACATTGAGAAGAAGTGTGGTGTACTGGAACCATAACTCTATTTTACCTAAATACAGAGTTATTGCCCTTTGTTACTGTTACTTGTCCGGAGAATAACTTAATAACTAATAGATGGAATAAAACTGCATACAGTGGTAGAGCATAATGAGAGGAAGTGCAGTGTACAAGAACCATAACTTTTTCTTGTTCGTAGAGTCATGTCCGGAGCATAACTTTAAAACTAATTGTTGGAATTTAATAAAACTTCATACAATGATACAACACATTGAGAGGAAGTGTGGTGTACAGGAACCATAACTCGACTTAACCTAATTACAGAGTTAACCCTTTGTTACTTTTTCTTGTCCAGAGAATTACTAAATAACTCATAGATGGAATCTAATAATACTTTATACAATGAGAGGAAGTGCGGTGTACAGGAACCATAACTCTATTTTACCTTAATACAGAGTTAATGCCCTTTGTTAGTTTTTCTTGTCCGGAGAATTACTTAATAACTAATAGATGGAATCTAATAAAACTGCATACAATGGTAGAGCACTATGAGAGGAAGTGCAGTGTACAAGAACCATAACTGTAATTTACATAATTACAGAGTTATTGCCCTTTGTTACTTTTTGTTGAGCATAGAATAATTTCAAAACTTACAGATGGAATTCAATAAAACTTCATACTATGATACAACACATTGAGAGGAAGTGCAGTGAACAAAAACCATAACTATTTTAGCTAATTACAGATAAATTGCCTTTTGTTGTATTTTCTTGTTCGTACAATAATTTTCATTGCCCTTTCTTACTTTTTTCTTGTACGGAGATTATCTTTAAAACTACAAGTTGGGATTTAAGGTGGGGTTTCTTAATATTCCACTACCTTTCCTATCAGGGCGACGTTCAGTGATAGTTCTAGTTGGTTTAAATAGGGCAATGTTTAGCATGATATTATTTTTCAACGTGACTGGTATTCCTGGATGCTCTTTGTGATGTGTTGTCATCTGTATCAACACTTTGATTTAGGAATGTGTGGGCATCTCTAGAACAACATTGTGGTTCATCATCATAACATGCAAGATTTTTGCATATTTTTGTCTGGATGTATTTAAAGTGTTTTGCTGCTGGTTTGTCGTATGTGGGAAAGGGTTAATAATGAATAAGAAAGCCATTCTACACAATGAGCACACCAAACCAAACAAGAATGATCCCAATAACTCAAATATATTTTGTGTAAATGATTTCCATTTTTGACATGAGGATAATTGGATTTCTTCTTTGATTTGTTTAAGATTAGAATGAAACAAGTAAAACAAAATGTCCATGAGGTGGCATGCCTATTATGAATGGAATGAGAATGAGGTTCAAGAGATGTTATACTGTTTTCTAATATTTTGGGGATTGAACTGTAGACCAATTGAAGAAAGGCTTATACTTTATATGGGAACTTGTTTTGCTTATATTGTTACAATTGTTTATCTTGTTTCTTTATAAGACACCAAGGAAGTGCTGCTTTGTCTGACTTGCAGATCATGCAAATACAGGTCAGTGTTTTTCTTTTATTGAAATGTGGCATGAACCATGATGAAAGCCAGTCGAGCTTATGTCATGGCGAATTGTGTGTCGTGAATGCGTGTGTGCATCAACTTTTTGCTTCAAACGACTTCTTGTCCCTAACCACTTGGCCAATTGGGATGAAACTTCCATGTCCTCTCCTAAATTCCTTCAATTTTGTTGGATCCATGCACAATTCTGGTTTCCATGGCAACTAAAAGAATAAACTTGTTAAAAATTATAAAATCTTCTCCTCCGAAAGTGTCGGGCCGATTTTGAATAATTTTGTAGAAATGTTCCTTGGATGACCCTCTATCAGATTCCTCCAAGCCATGTTGATTGGTTGAAAAACATGGCCACCAGGGGCGAGGCTATTTTGCCTTATATGGCTATAGTGAAAACTTAAAAAATCTTTTTCTCCGAAAGTGTCAGGCCATTTTCAAATAATTTTGTAGAAATGTTCCTTGGGTGACCCTTTATCAGATTCCTTCAAGTCATGTTGATTGGTTGAAAAACATGGACGTCAGGGGGAGGTGCTATAATGCATTATATGGCTAAAGTGAAATCTTCAAAAATCTTCTACTCCAAAAGTGTTGGGCCGATTTGCAAATAATTTTGTAGAAATGTTCCTTTGGTGATCCTCTATCAGATTCTCTCAAGCCATGTTGATTGGTCAAAAAACATGGCAGCCAGGGGGCGGGGCTATTTTGCTTTATATTGCTTTAGAGAAAACTTAAAGAAATATCTCATGAAAGAGTTTGGTAAATTTTCAAATATTTTTGTAGAAATGTTCCTTGGGTGACTCTCTATCAGATTCTACCAAGCCATGTTGATTGGTCTTACAATATGGTTGCCAGGGGCAAGGCTATTAGCCTTAAATTGGCTTTAGTGAAAACTTTTAAAATCTTCTCCTCCCAAACTGTCCGGCCGATTTTCAAATAATTTTGCAGAAATGTTCCTTGGGTGACCACTACGAGATTCCTTCAAGCCACTGTGTTTGATAAAAAAACGGGGCTGTTTGGAGATTTAATTTTTACCTTATTGCAGTGGAGCGATACTGGCCCTCTTGGGCCTCTTGTTTAACTCCCCTGAACAAGAAGTGCTCAAGGTGAGTTATTATGATCGCTTTTTGTCCGTCGTGAGTCAACAACTTCTCCTTTGTAACGAGTCTTTCGATTGGGATGAAAATTCACAGAAAGCATTCTCTCAATGTCCTCACCACAATTCCTTCATATATATCCATGCAGACTTCTGCGTTCCATGGCAACCAAAAGAAAAAATCTTAAAAGACATTCTTCTTCAAAACCGGTTTCAATAATTTTGCAGAAATGTTCATTCGGCGGGACTGTTTTGCCATATATGGCTATAGTGAAAACTGTAAAAGTCTTGTAATCCAAAAGTATCTGTTAAGATTTCCAAAATTAATGTGCATTTACAAAATATCCCTTTTAACAATTAAACACCCTCCTCCTACCACACAATCTCTGGGCATTTACATGTTTTATTTCTCTTTAATTATTCCAAATATATTGATGCGTTCACGATTTACACTGTAAACATAATAAAATTTTGAAGTCATCCATGCAAATTTCAAGGTCACAGTGACCTTGAAGACAAAAAAAGGGGGCATAATGTTTTATAAACCTCTCTTATTACAGAACAAAATTCACGAGATTGAGATGGATTCTATGAAGAGGTTACTTGAAGTGTCCCGTCTTGGAAATAGCTCAGAGCTACAGGTACTGTATTTTTAGCTGTACTGGCCAAAGGCCAGAAGAGCTTATGCCGTGGTGTGGTGTCCGTCGTCTGTGCGTCCGTCCGTAAACATAATAAAAGCCTGCATTGAATTCATCATTACCATGTCTTTTCCGGTATATTTTACGGACATTACCGATCTTTTTTAGCTCACCTATGCATTTTGTCCGGCGTCCGTCGTCAACATTTCAGTTTGTTAACACTCTACAGGCTACATTTTGCATCCAATCTTCATGAAAGTGTATCAGAACATTCATCTCCATCAAATCTTGGACAAGTTCGAAACAGGGCCATATGATGTCAAAACCTAGATCGCTAGGTCAAATTGAAGTGAAATTTTGTTAACATTCTGGAGGCCACATTTTCAACTTGAGCATATTGAAACTTTATCAGAATGTTTGTCTTGATGATATGTAAGTTAAGTTCGAACATGAGTCATGTCAGATCAAAAAGTAGGTCACTAGGTCAAATTGAAGGAAAATCTTGTTAACACTCCAGAGGCCGCAACTTTTGCTTCAGCAGTTTGAAATTTTATCAGAATGTTTGTCTTAAAAATATCTAGGTCAAGTTCGAAACTAGGTCACTAGGCCAAATTAAAGGGTAATCTTGTTAACACTGGAGAGGCCACATTTTCAACTTGAGCATGTTGAAATTTTGTCATAAGGTTTGTCTTAAAGATATATAGGTCAAGTTTAAATATGGGTCATATTGGGTCAGAAACTAGGTCACTAGGCCAAATTGAGGGGAAATCTTGTTAACTCTGTATAGGCCGCATGTTTTGCTTCAGCAACTTGAATTTTGGTCAGAATGTTGAGCTAAATAATATCTAGGCCCAGTTCGATCATGGTCATGCCGGGTTAAAAACTAGGTCACTAGGCCAAATTGAAGGATAATCTTGTTAACACTCTTGATACTGCATTTTTAACTTGAGCATGATGAAACTTTATCAGAATGTTTTTCTTGATGCTATGTAAGTCAAGTTCGATCAAGGGTCATGTTGTATCAAAAAATAGGTTACTAGGTCAAATTGAAGGAATCTTGTTAACACTAGAGGCCGCATGTTTTGCTTCAGAAGTTTGAAATTTTGTCAGAATATTTGTCTTAAAGATATCTAGGTCAAGTTCAAATATGGGTCATATTGGGTCAGAAACTAGGTCACTAGGCCAAATTGAAGGAACATCTTGTTAACTCTGTAGAAGACCTTTTTTTTTGCATAGCAGCTGGACATTTAATGAGAATGTTTATCTAAATGATATCTAAGCCAAGTTCGAATATGGATCATGTAGTCAAAAACTAGGTCACTAGGCCAAATTGAAGGAAATTCTTGTTAACACTTTGGATGCCGCATTTTTGAAATTTGATCAGAATGTTTGTCTGAATTATATCTAGGTCAAGTTCGAATATGGGTCATATTAAGTCAGAAACAAGGTCAATAAAGGAAAATATTGTTCAAACTCTGGAGGCTGCATTTTCACTTTGAGCAAGTTGAAAATTTGTCAGAATGTTGTCTTGATGATATCTAGTCCATGTTGGAATATGGGTCATATCAGGTAAAACAATATAGATCACTAGGCCAAATGAAGGAAAATCTTGTTAACACTGTGGAGGCTGCATTCAGAATAATTGTCTTGATACGTTTTGCATTGCAGTACATTGTATAATTAAGGTGGGCGATCCAGGGCCATCATGGCCCTCTTGTTTTTCTTGAATCGCGACCTAGCTTATTTTGAACCCGAATTTTAAATGCTTATTAAAGTTATCTTTTTTATCTTTTTCAATGAAAATTCTTATCACATTAGGTTTATATGACTTTTTCCTATATATTTATTGCGTACTTGAATATTATTCTTGGTTTCCTCTAAGCATGACCATTAGATGACCCCTATTGATTTTGAAGTCATCCATGCAAAGTTCAAGGTCACAGTGACCTTGAAGACACAAAGGAGGGAGCATAATGTTTGACAAACCTCTCTTATTACAGGACAAAATCCACAAGATTGAGATGTTTACTATGAATAGGCTACTTGAAAAACTCACAGAGAGAGTGTACCGTCTTGAAAATAGCTTAAAGCAACAGGTACTGTATTTTTAGATCACCATCGTCCATCCGTCGTTTACATTTAGCATTTAGATCATCTTCTCCTTAACCACATGACCAATTTCAACCAAACTTCACAGGAATGTTCCATTGGTGGACCTCTTTCAAAATTGTTCAAAGATTTAAATTCCATCGAGAACTTTGGTTGCTGCGGCATCAGAAAAGGGGAAAATTGCCGAATCTTAAATCGTTAAAAACTGCAAAAAAGTGTTACCAGTGGTCCATTTAACGCGTATTATATAAGGTGTCAATACTGTAGATAAAATGTCAAACTGATAAAAGTGATCGATACAATATCGATAGTTTCTTCCAAAACTTCGTAACTTCAACTTGTATAACATGTAGTAATGTTTTTATTTCATTATACATCAATCAGACAAATCCGTCTGTTTGGCCGTGTGATTATCCAATTTTGTATTTATGTTGATTAGCAATCTGGTACTGGGACTATTTGGTGCCAGCATTGAATTACTCATTACCACGTCATTTTACGGAAATTGCTGATCTTTTCCTTTCTTTAATTGCGACCTAGCTTATTTTGAGCCCGGATTTTAAATGCTTATTAAATTAAATTATGACTTTTCCCTACATATTTATTGCGTAATTGAATATTATTCTTGGTTTCCTTTAAGCATGACTATTAGATGACCCCTATTGATTTTGAAGTCATCCATGCAAATTTCAAGGTCACAGTGACCTTGAAGACAAAAAAAGGGGGCATAATGTTTTATAAACCTATCTTATTTCAGAAAAAAATTCACAAGATTGAGATGGATTTTATGAAGAGGAAACTTGAAGTGTCCCGTCTTGGAAATAGCTCAGAGCTACAGGTACTGTATTTTTAGCTGTACTGGCCAAAGGCCAGAAGAGCTTATGCCGTGGTGTGGTGTCCGTCGTCTGTGCGTGCGTCCGTAAACAATTGCTTGTGAACGCAATACAGTCTTCAGTTTTGATTGTATCTCACTCAAACTTATACAGTAGTTAGATATCCATGAGAGCTTGGTTCCTTTCGCAAACCAGCCAGATCCGCCCATGCAAGACTGGATTATGGCCCTTGGAATTGTCAAAATTGCTATAATAGAGTTTGTGAACGCGATACAGTCTTCAGTTTTGATTGTATCTCAATCAAACTTATACAGTAGTTAGATATCAATGATAGCTCGGTTCCTATCGCAAACCACCCAGATCCGCCCATGCAAGACTGGATTATGGCCCTTGGAATTGTCAAAATTGCTATAATAGAGCTTGTGAACACAAAAGAGGCTCCATTTACTATCTGATCTTCACCAAACTTACACAGTAGTTAGGTATCCATGAGAGCTTGGTTCCTTTTGCAAACCAGATCCGCCCATGCAAGACTGGATTATGGCCCTTGAAATTGTAAAAATTTCTTTAATACAGCTTGTGAACACAATAGAGCCTCCATTTACTATTTGATCTTCACCAAACTAAGATAGTAGTTAAATATTGATGAGAGCTTGGTTCCTTTTGAAAACCACTCAGATGTGCCCTTGCATGACTGGATTATGGCCCTTGAAATTGTCAAAATTGCTATAATACAGCTTGTGAACACAACAGAGCCTCCATTTACTAATCGATCTTCATCAAACTTAGATAGTAGTTGAATATTGATGAGAGCTCAGTTCATTTCGCAAACCAGCCAGATCCACTAATGCAAGACTGGATTATGGCCCATTAAATTGTCAAAATTGCTATAATACAGCTTGTGAACACAAAAGAGCCTCCATTTACTATCCGATCTTCACCATACATACATGCTCTGGATTGAAAATGACCAAAGAACCATACCAGTAGAGCATAGGTCCTCATGGGCCTCTTGTTTAGGGATGGCAACGAATATTCGAATATTCGAATACTATATCATGATTCGAATATTCTATGAAAATCATGAGTATTCTTCAAAATATATATATAAATTAAATTGAAGATACTTGAAATATTCACCCACACGTTTTTGTTAAAAACTGCAAGTAAAGTGTTACCAGTGATCCATTTAATGCGTATTATATAAGGTGTCAATACTGTAGATAACATGTCAAACTGATAATCCTTGCTTTGGGCTATTAAAGTGATTGATACAATACCAATTGTTTCTTCCTAAACGCAGTAACTTCAACTTGTATAACATGTAATTACGTTTTTATTTCATTATACATCAATCAGACAAATCCGACTGTTTGGCTGTGCGATTATCCAATTTCGTATTTATGTTGATTAGCGATCCGGTTCTGGGACTATTTGCTGCCCATTTTCAACAATATTTCAGTTAAAATACAGCAAGAGAAAGGTTAAATTGCTCCTAATGGACAGTGCCACATTTCTACTCAAAAAACGACATCCGCCCATAACGAGTGTAAAATTTTAGCAAAATCATAAGAACACTACTTATCAAATTACATGAAATCTTTATATCAGGTTAACCTCTTACAGATTTTGATCAAGTTATTTTTTTGATATTTTTCAATGAAAATTCTTATCACATTAGGTTTATATGACTTTTCCCTACATATTTATTGCGTAATTGAATATCATTCTTGGTTTCCTTTAAGCATGACCATTAGATGACCCCTATTGATTTTGAAGTCATCCATGCAAATTTCAAGGTCACAGTGACCTTGAAGACAAAAAAAGGGGGCATAATGTTTTATAAACCTCTTATTACAGAACGAATTTCACGAGATTGAGATGGATTCTATGAAGTGGAAACTTGAAGTGTTCCGTCTTGGAAATAGCTCAGAGCTACAGGTACTGTATTTTTAGCTGTACTGGCCAAAGGCCAGAAGAGCTTATGCCGTGGTGTGGTGTCCGTCGTCTGTGCGTCCGTCCGTAAACAATTGCTTGTGAACGCGATACAGTCTTCAGTTTTGATTGTATCTCACTCAAACTTATACAGTAGTTAGATATCCATGAGAGCTTGTTTCCTTTCGCAAACCAGCCAGATCCGCCCATGCAAGACTGGATTATGGCCCTTGGAATTGTCAAAATTGCTATAATAGAGTTTGTGAACGCGATACAGTCTTCAGTTTTGATTGTATCTCAATCAAACTTATACAGTAGTTAGATATCCATGATAGCTCGGTTCCTATCGCAAACCACCCAGATCCGCCCATGCAAGACTGGATTATGGCCATTGGAATTGTCAAAATTGCTATAATAGAGCTTGTGAACACAATAGAGGCTCCATTTACTATCTGATCTTCACCAAACTTACACAGTAGTTAGGTATCCATGAGAGCTTGGTTCCTTTTGCAAACCAGATCCGCCCATGCAAGACTGGATTATGGCCCTTGAAATTGTAACAAGAGGCCCAAGAGGGCCAGTATCGCTCCACGGCCATAAGGCAATAATAAAATCTCCAAACAGCCCTGCCCCGTGGTGGCTATTTTTTTTACCAACCACCATGGCTTAAAGGAATCTTGTAGAGTGTCACCAAAGGAATGTTTCTGCAAAATTATTTGAAAATATGCCTGACACTTTCGGAGGAGAAGATTTTTTAAGTTTTCACTATGGTCATATAATTCAAAATAGCCCCGCCCTCTGGCGGCCATGTTTTTCGACCAATCAACATGGCTTGAAGGAATCTGATAGAGGGTCACCCAATGAACATTTCTACAAAATTATTTGAAAATCGGCTGAACACTTTCGGAGAAGAAGATGTTTTAAGTTTTCACTATAGCTATATAACGCAAAAAAGCCCCGCCCCCTGGCGGCCATGTTTTTCGCCCAATCAACATTTCTTGAAGGAATCTAATTAAGGTTCACACAAGGAACATTATTTTTTAAGTTTGCTCTTTAGCCATATAGGCAAAATAGCCCCGCCCTGTGACGGCCATGTTTTTTTACCAATCAACATGGCTTGAAGGAATCTGATAGAGGGTCACCCACGGAACATTTCTACATAATTATTTGAAAATCGGCTGAACACTTTCGGAGAAGAAGATGTTTTAAGTTTTCACTATAGCTATATAACGCAAAAAAGCCCCGCCCCCTGGCGGCCATGTTTTTCGCCCAATCAACATTTCTTGAAGGAATCTGATAGAGGGTCACCCACGGAACATTTCTACATAATTATTTGAAAATCTGCTGAACACTTTTTGAGAAGAAGATTATTTAAGTTTTCACTATAGCTATATAAGGCAAAAAAGCCCCGCCCCCTGGCGGCCATGTTTTTCGCCCAATCAAAATTTCTTGAAGGAATCTAATAAAGGGTCACCCAAGGAACATTTCTACAAAATTATTTGAAAATCGGCCTGACACTTTCGGAGAAGAAGATTTTTTAAGTTCTCACTATTTTTTTCTTTCGGTTGCCATGGAAACCAGAATTTTGAATGGATCAAAAAAAATTGAAGGAATTTAGTAGAGGACATTGAGAGGATGCTTCCCATGAAGTTTCAACCAAATTGGCCAAGTGGTTAGGGAGAAGAAGTCGTTTAAAGGAAAAAGTTAACGCACGCACGCACGCACGCACGCACGCACGCACGCACGCACGCACGACGGACAATTCGCCATGACATAAGCTCGACTGGCTTTCAGCCAGTGGAGCTAAAAATTGCTTTAATACAGCTTGTGAACACAATAGAGCCTCCATTTACTATTTGATCTTCACCAAACTAAGATAGTAGTTAAATATTGATGAGAGCTTGGTTCCTTTTGAAAACCACTCAGATGTGCCCTTGCATGACTGGATTATGGCCCTTGAAATTGTCAAAATTGCTATAATACAGCTTGTGAACACAACAGAGCCTCCATTTACTATTCGATCTTCATCAAACTTAGATAGTAGTTGAACATTGATGAGAGCTCAGTTTATTTCGCAAACCAGCCAGATCCACCAATGCAAGACTGGATTATGGCCCATTAAATTGTCAAAATTGCTATAATACAGCTTGTGAACACAAAAGAGCCTCCATTTACTATCCGATCTTCACCATACATACATGCTCTGGATTGAAAATGACCAAAGAACCATACCAGTAGAGCATAGGTCCTCATGGGCCTCTTGTTTAGGGATGGCAACGAATATTCGAATATTCGAATACTATATCATGATTCGAATATTCTATGAAAATCATGAGTATTCTTAAAAATATATATATAAATTAAATTGAAGATACTTGAAATATTCACCCACACGTTTTTGTTAAAAACTGCAAGTAAAGTGTTACCAGTGATCCATTTAATGCGTATTATATAAGGTGTCAATACTGTAGATAACATGTCAAACTGATAATCCTTGCTTTGGGCTATTAAAGTGATTGATACAATACCAATTGTTTCTTCCTAAACGCAGTAACTTCAACTTGTATAACATGTAATTACGTTTTTATTTCATTATACATCAATCAGACAAATCCGACTGTTTGGCTGTGCGATTATCCAATTTCGTATTTATGTTGATTAGCGATCCGGTTCTGGGACTATTTGCTGCCCATTTTCAAGAGAAAGGTTAAATTGCTCCTAATGGACAGTGCCACATTTCTATTCAAAAATCTACTTATCAAATTACATGAAATCTTTATATCAGGTTAACCTCTTACAGATTTTGATCAAGTTTGAAACAAACACACATGGGGGTCAAAAACATGTTACTTGATCAAATCTTAACATCTTTCCACAAACAACACATCTGAAGCGGATGACATTTAGGAAAATCTCTATAAATAATTGTAGTATTATAATGGAGTTGAAGCAATTGTGATAAAAGGAGAAATTGCTGAGCAATATCTCATTTTGTTACAATGTTTTCAAAATTCATCTGATGCATGTATCTGTATTTTAAACAAAATATTCTGGTTTAATAACTGACATTCCCGAGGTGATCCAAGTGTGCATTTACAAACATCCCTTTTGACATTTCAATGAATTAACTTGTTCATTATTATGTTCATAAGTATTGTGTGAAAAAGGAAAATTGATGTATTCTTAATCTAGTCATATGAGTAGCATCTGCATCTGCACAGTTAAGACAAATTTTTCGCCTTGGTGTAGTGGTTGAGCGCCTGCTTGGGGTGGGGTGTGGGAGGTTGTTGGTTCGATCCCTGGCTTGGTCATACCAAATACTTAAAAAATGGTAGTAATGGATGCCCTTCTTGGCACTCAGGGATGCGGGGTTATCATTACGAGTGACTGGCTGGTGTCAGGATAGAAGTAATGGTAACTTATCCAGGAAATGTCCTTAAATTTTTTGAAAGGGGCGTAAAATATCAATCTTTTGTCATACAAGTATTGAAGAGAAACAGACTTATGAAGAATTATTATGATCCGAAAATATTATACAATCTGATCAAGACGGTCTTTCATTTTGAATCTTTTATCAGAAAGAATTAATTGCCAAGCAGGGGTTCAAACTCAGGACCCCTTTATTGATAGCCCTAGTTATTACAGAATAATAATACGGCTCGACTTTTTGAAACCTTCCAATGTCTGCAATTGTGTGGCGTGGTTCTTTTAGATATTAAAGCATTTTAAAAGCATCACACAAACGGTTGTCAAATTTATACATCCTCTAACAAGATGTAGCCACAATCAGCGGTTTGGCATGAACCCATCAATTTAGCATTTATACACCAATCAATTAATATGCTCAATCTCAGTATATTAGAAAAATAAAATCTCATTGTATTACATTTTTACTGCCATCTCATTTCAGAGCCTGCACGATTTCAAACAACCGTTCTTCACACCAAAACTCAGGTAAGCCTATAATTAATTGTTTGAATGAGTTTACTTATCTTACCCTTTACGGATGTATTTATGAAGCAGACAGCTATTGAAAACATTGCAGTAAAAGGAGATTTTACTCAAATTGAGCTGTTTCTGTTTGTACCAAAATGTTTTTTAACTCGATTCAATAAGGATACTTTCATTTTCAGAGAATTTCCAAAAAAAATGCCTAGATTATTTTTAAGTTGTCTATTGCAAACTAACTTTGTGGGGAAGGATTAAATGATGTCATTAAACACATTTGATATAGAACAAATCCTAAGGATTGACAACTTAACAAATTAATTGATTCTGAGATGAAGTAGAAACATGAAAGGGAATGGAGAAATTATGATAGGAGTAATATCAACCTTACAAATGTTTTCACTCTGTCCTAGAATGTTCAACAGTTTACCTGAAATGCAGTCATTATCAGTATTTTTACATTCAAATTATCCTGAAAATTTGTATGAATTATAATTTGATATACATTCGAAAGAATTCTAACCGAAAGCTAAGACTTTTGAAAACAATGTGAAACTATGGGGTTAGTTTTACACATTGACCATAATTTGGTTAGAGATTGAAATATTTGTATCGCCTGCCTGTAAATCAAGAAGACACTACAGGATCACTGTTTTTAAATTAAAAAATATGAATATTTATAAGTGAAAGAATCTGTATTGAATAGATTTGAAAATATTGTGGCAAAAGGAAAAATTGCTCATTATAAGCAATTTCTTCTTTTGCTACAATGTTTTGAAAAATTGTCAGCTGCAGATGCGTCAAACTGCCTCTGCAAGTGAGAAAGGGTTAATTGTGCAACACCAGTACTTACAGATAAGGGACATTACTATACATGTAGTGAGCTTTTTATATGCCCGTTTTGAAAAAAACGGATCGTATTATATTTTTACCTGTGGCGTACGGGCGGGCGGCGTCCAGTATGTAAGTATCAGCTCAATAACTTTAGAAGCTTTTGTCCAATCATCACCAAATTTGGTCAGAATGTGTATTGGGATAATGTCTCGGACAAATTCGATAACTAGCCATATCGTTTTAGTCAATCGAGAGTAATCGCCCTTTAATTATAGAAATTACAAAAAAATGGTCTTGTCAGCTCAATAACTTTAGAAGCCTTTGTCCAATCATCACTAAATTTAGTCAGAATGAGTATTGGCATAATATCTCGGACAAGTTCGATAACTAGCCATATCGTTTAGTAAATCAAGAGTTGTCGCTCTTTTATTACAGAAATTACCTAAAATTGGTCTTGTCAGCTCAATAACTTTAGAAGCCTTTGTCCAATCACCAAATTTAGTCAGAATTTGTATTGGCATAATATCTCGGACAAGTTGATAACTAGCCATATAGCGCTTTAGTCAATTGAGAGTTATTGCCCTTTAATTATAGAAATTACCTAAAATTGGGATTGTCAGCTCAATGACTTTAGAAGCCTTTGTCCAATCATCACCAAATGTAGTCAAAATGTGTATTGGCATAATATCTCAGACAAGCTCGATAACTAGCCATATCGCTTAAGTCAATCAAGAGTTATCGCCCTTTTATTAAAGAAATTATCTAAAATTGGGATTGTCAGCTCAATAACTTTAGAAGCCTTTGTCCAATCTTCACCAAATTTGGTCAGAATGTGTATTGGCATAATATCTCGGACAAGTTCGATAACTAGCCATATTGCTTTAGTTAATTGAGAGTTATCGTCCTTTAATTATAGAAATTGCCTAAAATTTGGTCTTGTCAGCTCAATAACTTTAGAAGCCTTTGTCCAATCATCACCAAATTTGGTCAGAATGTGTATTGGCATAATATCTTGGACAAGTTTGATCACTTACCACGTTATCTTAGTCACTACACACTTATGTCCCTCGAAATGTCTAAAACTGTACTAACAGTGTCTGCTCTCTAAATTTGCCTGATGTACAACCAATTATCACTATACTTAATTGGTCTAAAAAAAACAGTACAGGCGTATTTTGTGACATTTGTCGCTCTTGTTTGTTTTTAGCTCACCTATGCACGAAGTCCAAGGTGAGCTATTGTGATCACATTTTGTCTGGCGTCCGTCCGTCGTGCGTCGTCAACATTTCAGCTTGTTAACACTCTACAGGCTACATTTTGCATCCAATCTTCATGGAAGTTTATCAGAACATTCATCTCTATCAAATCTTGGACAAGTTTGAAACTGGGCCATATGAGGTCAAAAACGAGGTCACTAGGTCAAATTGAAGCGAAATCTTGTTAACACTCTGGAGGCCACATTTTCAACTTGAGCACTGTTGAAACTTTATCAGAATGTTTATCTTGATGATATGTAGGTCAAGTTCGAACCTTGGTCATGTCGGGTCAAAAAGTAGGTCACTAGGTCAAATTGAAGGAAAATCTTGTTAACACACCGCAATTTTTGTTTCAGCAGTTTGAAATTTTGTCAGAATGTTGAGCTAAATGATATCTAGGCCAAGTTCGAATATGGGTCATGCGGGGTCAAAAACTAGGTCACTAGGCCAAATTGATGGCAATCTTGTTAACACTTTGGATGCCGCATTTTTTAGCTCACCAGAGCACGTTTGTCCGTCGTTCGTCGTCAACATTTGCTTGTTACTACTCTAGAGGCAACATTTTGCATCCAATCTTTATGAAAATTTATCAGAACATATATCTCCATCAACTCTAGGCCAAGTTTGAAACTGGGTTATGTGGGGTCAAAAGCTAGGTCACTAGGTCAAATATAAGGAATTTAAGGAAAATCTTGTTAACACTCCTGAAGCCACATTTTAAACTTGAGCATGTTGAAACTTTATCAGAAAGTTTGTCCTGATGATATCTAGGCCAAGTTCGAATATGGGTCATGTCATGTCAAAATCTAGGTCACTAGACCAAATTTAAGGGAAATCTTGTTAACACTCTGGAAGCCACATGTTTGGCTTGAGCATGAGAGAGTTATGTCTTAAATAGCCCATTCTCAGGTGAGCGATTCCAGGGCCTCATGGCCCTCTTGTTGTTATTTCTCTTGTGACCTGCAGGTGTGCTTTTGGTAAGAACCATGATTCTAACGTGGACACTATAAAATAACTGAAATACTGTTGAAAACTGTGATCAATCCAAATCAAATAATCCTCATCTACCCACAGGTTACCTAGGAGCAGATTCCAAATGTGAAACTAGCTTTACCAGTGTTTGGTTGGACAAAATATTCTCCTGAAACAGTTTTCTTTTTTCTTTAAAAAAAATTGCCATTCAAAATTGATCAAGATATTACAGAAAATATAGTTGCCATGGCAATCAAAATCATCTGCTAAAAGTGCTTGTCCATTTTCAAAATAACTTGGCAGAAGTTTTCATTAACCCTTTCCCTCATACGACATTTCTGCAGCAGACGACTTTGAACGTATTTTGTCAAAACTTAGGAAATCTCCATAATTGAATGGATAACCTATGACAAAAAGTGGAAAACATAGTTGTAAAAGGAGAAGTTGCACGTTTTGTGCAATTTCTTCTATTGTCACTATGTTTTCAAAAAGCCGTCTGCTGCAGAGGCGTCAGAAAGCGTCTATATGAGGGAAAGGGTTAAGTTACCCTGTACAAAGACAGTTCAAGCCATATTGATTGGTTTAATCAGGGACACTATATTACAATATAGTGTCCCTGGTTTTAATCCTTTCCCACATATAGACATTTTTGAAGCCTCAGCAGCAGACGACTTTTGAAAATGTTGTGACAAAAGGAGAAATTGCTCAAAATAAGCAATTTCTCCGTTTGCAACAATGTTTTCAACCTTTATAAGTAATTATACCTTCATGTACGTAGATTTTCCATAGTTTTGCCTATATGTTTTCAAAGTCGTTTACTGCAGATTTGTTGTAATTGGGACAAGGTGAGGCCATTTTCCCCTAATATAAATGTATGTACATGTATAGTGCAATATTGATTATTCTCACACAAATGGTCCTTCGTTGACCCTCTACTGAGAAAATAATATTCTAACCTATTTATATTGTGAAAAAAATTAGAAAGGGGTTTGTTGGCCGGGCTATTTTCCCTTTTATACCCTATAGTGCTTACTTTGACAATCTTCTCCTCTGAAAGTACTGAATTTGATTTCAGAATATTATCCCTACCATGATCTTCTACAAAGTGTATCAAATTGTCTTAATTAGAACAATTATGGACCTGACTTCCTGTCAATCAAACATGATTCTGATATCATAAATATGATGTTGGAAAATTTCAGACTTAGTGTATAATAGTGTCTGAAAATCTCTTTTCAAAAGACTCATCAGTACCTCAAATACTAATTTTCATGAAAAGTGATCAAAACATTTATCTACATCAACTCTTGGTCATGATCCAAACTGGGTAATGTGGGCTAACAAAAACTGTATGAATGCTTGAGAGTCCTATTTTTAGATCACCTAGAGCCAAAGGCTCAAGGTGAGCTATTCTGATCACTCTGTGTCCGTCGTCCGGCGTCCGTCGTCCGTCGTCCGGCGTTAACTTTTAGCTTTAAACATCATCTCCTCCTGAACCGCAAGAACAATTTCCACCAAACATCACAGGAATGTTCCTTTGGTGGTCCTCTTTCAAAATTGTTCAAAGATTTAAATTCCATTGAGAACTTTGGTTGCTGCGGCATCAGAAAGGGGACAAAATGTCCAAACTTTAAAAATCTTCTCCTCCGAATCTGCCTGTCAGATTCAAATATAATTTGGTAGAAATGTTCCTTGGGTGACCCTCTATAAAAATTGTTCAAGCCATACTGATTGGTCGAAAAACATGGCAGTCAGGCGGCATAAAAAAAGGGGCAAAATGACAATACTTTAATAAAGCATCCTTATAAAAGTGCTTGTCTGATTTAAAGATAGTTTTGTAGAAATGTTCTTTCATTGATCATCTACATACTTTGTAAAGCCATATTGATTTGTTGAAAGGCATAGCAACCAAGCAGCATCAGAAAAGGAGTAAAATTAACTTTTTGCTTCAAATGACATATGGTTATTAGATTGATGGTCTAAGGGAGGTAACACTTGGCAGAGTATTATGCAAGGGCAATCTCCTTCGCAGAGTTGTCGTTCCTTACACTCACCATACACTATCAATCAGGTGATCGATTTAGGGTCATCTTGGCCCTCTTGTTTATCACATCATCATGAGGGTGCATAAGATCAGTCATGTGCAGACAGGCAACTAGGCCAAAGTTTAGAAAACCAAGGTGGTCCAAGTGTTCTTTTCCTGTGACCTGTGAAATGATTCTGACAATTCTTTTGCCCCAATTTTTTCCAACTCTATTCTATTGTATTGCTTTCATTGACAGATTTTTACCGAAATGTTTTCAGAGTCGTCCACTGCAGATTTGTTGTATGTTGGGGTTTAAATTGAACATTTTAGAAATCTTTGAGCCTACAACAAGTACAAGATATGTGATACCAGAAGAGTGATTTTGGGCCCTCATCTGCCTCTTGTTCCAATTTGTTTTCGGGTCATACCAAAGACTTTAAAAAGGGTAGTGATGGCTGCCCTTTAGAATTGCGGGGTTAGCATTACGACTGACTGGCTGGTGTCAGGATAAATGGACCAGTAGTACTGGTAACTTAATAAGGAAACGCTGTGATATAACTGAAAACATTGTTGAAAGCGGTGCTTAAACAAAACATTCAATAAATTCATTTTGTTTTTAAGTCTTCTGCTGCAGAGGAGTTAACTTTTGTCTGTATAAGGGAAAGCGTTAACCTATTTATCCCTTAATGTTTACAAAGACATTTGGAAATTAGCCTAAATATTTAATTGGAAGCATTCAGTGTTCATCATAAAATTCTAAGAATATCATCCATTATATCATTCTGTTTCCAACCCTTTTCCTGATATAGACAATATTTGACACCTGTAGCAGCTTACTTTGTTTCAAAATTATGGGATCAAATTTCCAGCTGTTGTACTTTATTTTCCTCATATGATTTCAAAGCAGAGACATTTGTTAATAACTGCATATTTGGTAAATTGTTAAATGCCTAATCTCAGATTTGGCTTCTTTATTCATCATGTAGATGATTTTGTTTATTGAGGTCTCGTACTTTTAACCCTTTCCCACAAACAATCAACCTGCAACAGTCAATTTCGAAAGCATCTTGACAAAAAATATGGTAAATGATTGTATTATTTAATTATTGAATATAGTTGAACATTTTGTGGCAAAAGTTGTCTGCTTCGATTCATCAAAATGCAAATGCAGGTGGGAAATGGTAGACATTCTCAATATATGTGTTTTCTCCTTTTACCACAATAATGTCAAAAGTGGTATGCTGTAAAGGGAGACACTCAAAATCCCCATGGCTAAAATGACAGGGTATTCAAAATCTCCACGACCAAAGTGATGGGGTATTCAAAATCCCGATGGTGTATTTCTGTGTTTATTTTTATTTGTCACAGCCAGTCATCATCATACCCCTAAATTAGATTAGTTAATTATTTTGATTGCATAATACTTTAAATAATCATGTAAATGATTACCTTTAACTCATTATTTTGATTGTATAATTGCTTAAGATCTTTTATTTTAAATAAAAATTAGATTAGTTAATTATTTTGATCTTTTATGATAATTACTTTAAATATTCATGTAAATTAATGTGTTTGCACCATGGATTTTGTGGACTTGTGAAAATGTGCTAAAATAGAATAATCAAAGCGCTAAAAGCTCTAATGGTATAGGGGCATATGTAAGTTGAAAATATATGGCATAGACAATATGGACAAACATTGTTGAAACAATAAACAATAACCTTTAAAACAAACCAAACCAAAAATGTGTGAAGCAACATTATACTGCCTGCCAATAACATATACCTTATTGATCAAAGTTTGACCCTTTTCTTGTATAAAAAAATAAATCGGGAAGGACAAAAGATTGACAAAAAAACCGAGAAGCGACGCTTATATATTGTAATCATGCTGAGAATTGAAAGACAATCGAAAGCATGCTAGAGTTATGTTTCCTTTCGCATTGCACATCTGTAGCTCAGAGTTCCCTATACACTAAGTCTTAAATTGATACATTGGACATCTATTGAGACAATAACCGAAGAAAAGAAAAAAAAGATTTTACACCTAAAAAAGCAGATCAGATTTGTGTTCAAGATATTGTATCGATCTCCTAATCCCAATGTATACGTGTGACGACTTTGAAATGGATCCGCGAAAGAGAAACAAAAAGTTGACCCATTAATGCAAACCGTAACGGACAGACGAACTGATGGATGAACACAAAGACGGACAGACAGTCAGTCGCTCCGGACAAAGTACACAGCTGAAATTAATTGAGACAATCGCTGAACTAAATAAGGAATCAAAGCACTAAAAGTGCTGTGGGACGGTACCCATTGTATGAGGGGGGGAAAAGATGGTCAACTGTTCCATTTTTTGGAAAGTTACAACACAAGTCACATATTAAATAAATTTAAAAAAATGTAAACAAAAAAGCAGAAATGCATACAGTTCAAACATTTATTTAAGACAGGGTTAACCTTATTTCCAGAGATCTATAATTAAACTCTTGAACTGTAGACAGTAGATACAGTTAGATAAACAAACACATTAAATTTTGTGATAGGTAATTTATCACATGGATAAACTCTACAGCAGATGATTTGAAAATGTTTAACTAAAGATACTGGTAAATCTGTATTGATGAAACTAAAAGTGAATAAAACATTGAGAAACCTGTCAAAATTTCTCATACCATCCATCTGTTGAAGATTAGACAACATGTGTCTGTAGTGTAGAAAGGGAAAAATAGTACCTGTAGCAAAGCTATTTATTATCTATAGTATCTAAAGAATCAACTTAATATTAACACTCTTAGTAAAGAGTCACGCAAGGAACATTTGAGAGAAATGTGGTGACTAGAGTGTTTACAAAATAGTTCTCAATATTGGCCTAGTGACCTAGTTTTTAGCCAGACCATATTCGAAGTTAGCCTAAATATCATCAAGATAAACATTCTGGTAAAGTTTCATCATGCTAGAGTTAAAAACATGGCTTCCAGATCATTAACAAGATTTTTCTTAAATTTGATCAAGGGACCTAATTTTTGACTCAAAATGACCAATGTCTAAATTTGCCTGTATATCATCAAGAAAAAATGTCTGACAAAGTTTCAAGCCGCTAAAGTTAAAATTGTGGTCTCTTAAGTGTTAAATCAAGATTGTCCTACAACTTGGCATAGTGACCTAATTTTTTAACAAACATTACCCATATTCAAAATAAATATAATAAAAACAATCATTCTGACAAAGTTTCAGCATGCTCAAGCTAAAAGTGCCGCTTCCAGAGTCTTAACCCTTTCCCTCATATGACAATTCTGCAGCAGACGACTTTGAACATATTTTGTCAAATGATACAAAACCTCTATAATTGAATGGATAACCTATGACTAAAAGTGGAAAACATTGTGGCAAAAGGAGAAATTGCTCGTTTTGAGCAATTTCTTCTTTTGTCTCTATGTTTTCAAAAAGCCATCTGCTGCAGAACGCCTCTAGAATATGAGGGAAGGGGTTAACAAGATTTTCCTCCAACTTGGCTTAGTGCCCTAATTTTTTATCCCAAATAACCAATATTTGAAATTGGCCTATCATCAAGACAAACTTTCTGACAAAGTTTCAAAATGCTCAATACAAAAATGCAGTGTCTATAGTGTTTGGCTAAGTGACCTAGTTCTTTACTGGATCTGACACATATTCGAACTTAGGCTAGATATCATACAAGCAAATATTCTGAGAAAGTTTCAACATGCTCAAGTAAAACATGCGGCTTCCAGAGTGTTAACTAGATTTTCCTATAATTTGAGCAGTCCTACAAGCAAACCAACATTGTGGACTCTGCGTAAAGTATCGATCCAGATCAGCCTAAGCATGCTACACAGGCTTACAAGGATAGACAAATTTCACCTGTGGATTTTCTGTCAAATTGACCTGTAACTTAACCAACAATGTCCAATTCTCTAATACAACCAAAATACATCAAAATTGATACTTTTTACCCCAAAACATAGGCTACACTCAGCCTATTTAGTATACAATGAGAAGAAGAGTATTAGATGAACAAAATAGTTTGATTGATTAATTGGGGTTTAACACCATTTTCATCAATCTTTCAGTCATATCACGGCAGCCAGTTCAACTACTCATATGTTTCTTGGCTTTCTCATACCAGTACTTCACACAACATACTTTCCAAGCAACTGGCTGCTTTTCCACATAGTCTGAAAGCCCATTGGTGGTAGTCATGTCAAATGTTGGAAGGAATGTAGGCCAAGCTGGTGTTCGAACTCACAACCCCTGGATTAACAGCCTGTGTCTCTACTGACTGAGCTACGGTAAACTGAGTAATAAAATAGGAAACATGCTGTACCAAAGTGAGCTTGCAAAGATATTTTCAAAGTTGTCTGCTGTAGATTGGTTAAATTTGGGTAAAGTTTTTAAAAAGAGCCTGTGATATTGTTTCCGTTTAAATATGTCTTCCAATCCTTGAAGTTTGCAAAAAAATCAACAGGTCAAAATGTACAGTTGTGTTAAAAAAATCATACTTTTCTTCCCATTACTATGTTCAACAATTGAAAAATTGGGGACATATTTTGTACATGTAAATTCTGTTGCATGATGAGTACATATCAACTTGAATATACATAGAAAAAAATAGTAAACTGACCTTTGAATGTATATAGGTTGTAGACAATAATTATGCAATAGAAAATCTTTAAACTTTATGTCAGAAGTTAAATCTCATAATGTGCTTTTTCCTTTTGTGATCAATAATTTGATTGTGAAATTAATTCTTCTTATGAACATGTACCAGTACTCTCTGGAATCTAGACAGAGAAAGCTTTGATCAGATTTAAAAAACAAAAGGCCCAAGAGGGCTAGTATCGCTCCACGGCCATTAGGCAAAAATTAAATCTTCAAACAGCCCCGCCCCCTGATGGCCATGTTTTTGACCAATCAACATTGTTGAAGGAATCTGATAGAGGACCATCCTAGGAACATTTCTACAAAATTATTTGAAAATCTGCCAGAAACTTTCGGAGGAAAAGATTTTTGAAGTTTTCACTAAAGCCATATACGGCAAAATAGCGCCACCCTCTGACTGCCATGTTTTTCGACTAATCAACATGGCTTGAAGGATCTGATAGAGGGTCTCCCTAGGAACATTTCTACAAAATTATTTGAAAATTTGTCTGAAACTTTCGGAGGAGAAGATTTTTTAAGTTTTCACTATAGCCATATAAGGCAAAATAGCCCCGCCCCCTGGCAGCCATAGTTTTCGACCAATCAACATGGCTTGAAGAAATCTGATAGAGGGTCACCCTAGGAACATTTCTCCAAAATAATTTGAAAATTTGCCAAACACTTTTTGAGGTCAAGATATTTCAAGTTTTCACTATAGCCATATAATGCAAATAGCCCCGCCCCCCCTGGCGACCATGTTTTTCAACCAATCAACTTGGCTTGAAGGAATCTGATAGAGGGTCACCCAAGGAACATTTCTACAAAATTATTTGGAAATCGGCCTGACACTTTCGGAGGAGAAGCTTTTTTAAGTTTTCCCTACTTTTTTAATTTGATTGCCATGGAAACCAGAATTTTGCATGGATCCAAAACATTTGAATGAATTTAGAAGAGGACATTAAGAGGATGCTTCATCTTAATTTGCCAAGTGGTTAAGTAGGAGAAGTCGTTTGAAGCAAAAAGTTAACGCATGCACGACGGACAATTCGCCATGACATAAGCTCGACTAGCTTTCAGCCAGAGGAGCTAATTATAATATTTCAATCACCCTTTCCCTCAAATAGACACTTTCTGACGCCTCTGCAGCAGACGGCTTTTTGAAAACATGGAGGCAGAGGAAGAAATTGCTCCATACGAGCAATTTCTTCTTTTGTCACAATGATTTTTACTCATGCCTCTTACTGTTGACAAATGCTAGTAAACTTAGTTTTACTTTTAAATTTTACATCTTGGGTCATTTAACAAACCTTTTACAACTTGGGTCATTTAACAAAACAAATGATCTGCCTGATCAAAATGATCAACAGGTTCACCCTGTGTGACACAATATGTAGTTCAAAATGATCTACTTAATGTTAGTTATCATGTACAAGTGTCTTCCTGGAAGGCTGTGTTATAGCTCAAAATGATTTACTTGAATGTCTTGTTCATAGTAATTAGTTAATTACACAGTTATCTTCCTGTATTATAGTAAACAAAAACAGATCACATTGGGCATCCTTGATTCGTGTTTGTGTCGTTTATATCTCCTAGATACTTGTCCTTCCATTCCGTTATTGTTTTCCGAGTTACCTTTACAGAATAAACACTTTCATTCAGAATACTTTTCACAACGACTCGCTGCTGTTACCAGCTTTGAAGAATGTCATTAACGTCGTTTTGTTTTTGTTTTCTACCCGTTTTGTTGCGTCCAGGACTTGCCATGTTCACCCTGTGTGACACAATATGTAGTTCAAAATGATCTACTTAATGTTAGTTATCATGTACAAGTGTCTTCCTGGAAGGCTGTGTTATAGCTCAAAATGATTTACTTGAATGTCTTCCGTCAACATTTCCATGATCTGAAACGAAACAAAAATACATACAGTTACTGATTGCACAATAAAAATAAAATCAAGATGTGTATACATGTCTGCACGAAATCATTCTTTATCAATATATATGTATGCTATGATTTGAATAATAAAATAGTCTGTTTATAATAGATACTTTGCAATTATTGATCTGCATTAAGTTATTTGGGGTTATAATGCATATGTATCCAGTGAAGACTCAGAGGAGCCTATGTATCATATTATGCAGTCTCGCCAGTCTTAACTGACCATTTACATGTAATTTAGACCTAGAAACAGCGTAGCATCACTACTTTTATGTCAATATAACTTTATAAATGACGTCAAGGCAAAGTGTCAGTTAGACATGGATTCACTAGACAATTTATAACATAACGTACACAAATATACATGTATATGTTTTTGTGTGTTAATTGAATAACATTTTTGGCAAAGCATCATGCATATGCTCCATCTACGGTAAGTAAAGACAAAATCTGGAAAATTCATTTATCAATATACATTGTATTTCTTCATTCTTTTCAATAACAAACTTGTATACATAATATCACAGGAGTCTGACGTTTTATAACAGTTTATATATATATATAAAAAAAAAAAAAACGTATACTATAAAAAAACACATATACCTTATTGATCAAAGTTTTTTTTATAGTATACGTTTTTTTTTTTTTTATATATATATATAGACTGTTATAAAACGTCAGACTCCTGTGATAATATCATCAATACAAATACTTATTGTACACACTTAAGTTTGAAAGCAGTTTTCACATCACTTAACCACTTTTGTCTCCTAAGTCCTCAAATGAGCCTAAATAGTGTATACATACAGTAACAATGATATACTTGTACAATATATGCGAATGTCTACAGGAATTGGGCTATTTTCAGACATACGTGTACACGAAATACACGTGAGCTTATTTTCATATTCGGTTACGATACAGCACAGGGCGAAAAAAAAATCCACTCCAAATTACAGTTTAATTGACAGACCTACCTCGAACGTTTTACGGATTGATGACTAAATGAACATTTTAGGCTTCCACTCCTTTCTTTCCTGTCAGTCTTCCTCAATATAAAACTTCATGTGTCTTTTCTCCATAATAACAATCTAATTATCTATCGTCAGGGCAGCTTGTCAGATTTCTACTTTCATTTTGAACGGAAGTTGCAAGTTCTCCTTCGCAGAGTTGTCGTTCCTTACCATCTCTTTCAGTAAAATGAATCGAGTGGCTAGATAATTAGTTGGGAGATAGTTTTTCATGGAAGCGTTTGGCATTATTCTTAATTCTACCAAACATCCCAAAATCACTTCTGATCTACAAGAAAATCAAAATATCACGTGATATCATCAAAATTGCCGTATTACGATTTTATATTAAACGAAATTTTAAGAAACATAATAACGTATGAATTGTAATAGTGTCAATATTATTTCGTTTCTAAAAATTAAATTCTTTCTGATTGAAACATGTAAAAAATTGGTATATATTCATACATTGTTTATGAATATATTAATTCAAACTTCAACGCAAAATTGTAAACGTAATACTTCAACCACTAATGCTGCCTTTTTACAGTCCTTTTTCAAAATTCAGATATCTTGATTCACCAATGTTTTCGAAAAGCAGTTATATTGCCTGATAATTGGCACTACTTTTTTGTTGTGGGTATAAAAAAAGCCCTCTCGGTTTTTGGTACCCAGCTTTACTCTTGTCATACTGTTTATAATCAGGGAGCCAATTGTTGTACGATTTCTCAAAATGCACATGGCTATAGACAGTACCCTTAGGGGTACCGTCCAAAAATGGAGATAACTAAAATAAACAGACCAGAGTTATGTACCTAGTACTTTGCCGTTCTCCTTATCACACGGTATAAGTTTGACCACTTTGAAATAAATCTGCCATACAGTAACAACGTGTTGACCAATACATGCAATCCATGAAGTATTGATTACAGAAGTCGTATAAGGTTAATTTACAAAAAAACAATTTAGACTACATTTCTAGTGTATTTGTCAACAGATACATCACGGACTAGATTACACGTTGACAGACGATGAGTCTTCAATTAACGCAAATGCATATATATTATAAATCCTGTCACAAAATCGCTAGAAGCGCCTCAATTATAAAATAAATAATGACCTTGCGGTTATAACTAGTGTGTATGTTGACATTTTCGGCCAAATTTCTTTCCGACGTTTGACAAAAGTCAATGCGACATGCGTCATTCGTCTTTCACCAATGGGCTAAGTCTATGTGGAAAAGCAGCCAGTTGCTTGGGAAGATTGTTGTGTGGAGTACTGGTGTGAGAAAACAAGGAAATACATTTGTAGGTGAACTGGCCGCCATGGTATTACTGAGGAAATGTTAAAAAAGGCGTTAACCCCAATCAATAAATGTTAACTTATTTCTAATTTGTAGTTTTAATTTCTATTTCCTATTTTGAATAGTGATGAAAACATTGTGGAAAAAGACAAACTTGCTGATTATCATTCATCTGTTAAGGTGAGTCAAATGTGTCTAAAAGGGGCAACGGTTAAAACAGGGTTGGCAAAAGGCCGGGTTTTACTCATATTTCCCAGCCCGGCGGGTAATACTGGGAAAACCCGTCTTTTACTGGGATTTACTGGGCAATATTGGGCATTACTGGACAATACAAATTTGACATACTGTAAACTAATTTGAAGCAAGATAAACCCTTAATAGACCTACCACCTGCTAGCTAAATTACTGTAATTATGTTCTTTTCAATGGATCCATTGATAATTGGTTTTACAGGGTAAGGTGTTAAGTTCAACAATGTTTGGCCCTAAGGGTGTTATAGTAATAACTTTAACCTAATATACCTTTATGTGAACACTTTTTACATGAAAGTCAATTTTAAGGAAAATACACCTTAATGTGAACACATTTTACATGCAAGTATATTTTTAGGAAACCACAAATGTTTCATTATCTTTGTAAACCATGAAGCCGAAGGATAACATATGGAGTTTTTTTGATGTAACTGGTGATTTTTTTCAAACTTTGGTTCCATTCAAACAAAGTTAAGAAACAGACTTGGTTTACAAAAATGTGCAAAACTAGTTTTTTGCTATCGAATGCTAAGAGGGAAAGAAGAGCTAGAGTGGTGATCTGCATGGACTAATGACACTGACAAACTGTGATTTTCAATATATACATACATGTTTTGTGTTTAGACTGTTTAGTTTGTAGTTGTAGTTGTAAATAAATGTAGAAAGTTCCATATACATTCACATTCATGATCAAAAAATCATATTGCCCACTATTGCCCAATTTAAGTGGGTAATAAGAGTAAAGTCCAGCCCGGGAAAACCCGGGTTTTACCACCTGGGTTTTCCCGGGCGGTCAATTCTTTGCCAACCCTGGGTTAAAATAATAACTGTAGACAAATGTTTTCGTTATCTAGGTTATAGAAGCAAATTGATTCATGTTTCAAAGCATTGTTTGGAAAGGAGGAATTGCTCATTGTCAGCAACATACGTATTCAACTAAGTAGCTATAACGGAAACGGTTCAACCCTTTCCCGCGTACAGTCGCTTGTGTACGCATGTGCAGCAGATAGCTGCAAAATTGTTTATCGTGACTCATTTCCTCTTTTTCCACAAAGGTTTCAACTATATATTTTTACCCTTGATGTAAGGCAACATTGCTCGTTATCATTCATCTCTAGCATGTTATTCAAAATGTGTCGAGTAAAAGAATGTCCATAGTAAAACGTTCAAATATGAAAAGAATAAATTTGAAACGTGTTTGAAAGCATTGTGTGAAAAGGAGGAATTACTCATTGTCGGCAATAGCTCCATTTTCAACAATATTTTCAATATTCGAACTGTTATAGTATCACGTAAAGGATTCCACTTCCATGGGGAGGATGTAACCATTTTCCGCTTACAGATGTGCAGCAGACGACAATCGAAAACATTGTGACAAAAGGAGAAATTTCTTATCGTAGGCAATTTCTACTTTTGCCACAATGGTTTCAACTCCTTTCAATAATTTTATTTACAGTGATTTACACATTTCTCTATATAAACTAATGGGGTAACAGCACGATCGACGTTACCTAACACCACTGACATTGAGGTCAATCATAGTTCAGAGTGTGTTTCACACGTTGGAACTATTTTGTCTCATTAAATAATGCAAGCGGAGGGTTTTTCGTGATTCGGTCGAACCAATGAAATCGTTGAAAAGGCAGATTATAACCAATCAAAACTCGATTTTGGCGTAGGAATTCAATTTGAGTGGACTGTGGTTGCAGCCGTAATCCAACTTTTCGAAAGCAGCCTGAGTATGGAATAGTGGCGAAACGCCCCTATCCCAAAAACAGTGTTAGCAGCACTTGCAGTATATGATTTATGTTGATTACAATTACAAATTATTTTTATTTGATATAACAGTTTTTGCACTTTTTCTATATTATCTATAATTTTGAGTTCTGCAAAATTAAATTAAATAATGCATATTTATGAATTAAAATGATTAAAATTGCCCATTGTTTCATTTGTCTTTCATTTTGCTTATATTAGCATATTCCCGTTCCTACATACATAAGTTTTCAGCAGACAAATTAGAAAACATCTTTCCACGTCCGGTTTTCTAATTGAACTAATTCCCCTTCTCAAAAGTCGAGGTCAATAGTTCTCTATTTCGGGTCAATAGTCATTTGCAAGGAAGAATAGTTTTTCACCATTGAACTCAAAGGGAGTAAATAGCTGTTTTATTATATATCTTCATGAAAAACGCATAATTTAACTAGTTTATTTATAAAATTATAACGCGCGTTAAAATGTTGGTTATGCACGTGCATGACGTCATTTCAAACAATAACGTCATAACAGATGAACTATTGACTCGAAAATGGACTATTGGACCTGAATTTTAGAATAAAATCGAAAAGGAGTCAAATGGTCATTTTTTATTGAATCACACGTGACTGCTTCTCGTCCAATCAAATACTTTGATTCATAGTAGGTATATAATAATATACAGCTATTTACTCCTCTTGAGGTCAATAGTGAAACACTATTCTTCCAAGTGAATGACTATTGACCCGAAATAGAGAACTATTGACCGAGACGAAGTCGAGGTCAATAGTTCTCTATTTCGGGTCAATAGTCATTTGCAAGGAAGAATAGTTTTTCACCATTGAACTCAAAGGGAGTAAATAGCTGTTTTATTATATATCTTCATGAAAAACGCATAATTTAACTAGTTTATTTATAAAATTATAACGCGCGTTAAAATGTTGGTTATGCACGTGCATGACGTCATTTCAAACAATAACGTCATAACAGATGAACTATTGACTCGAAAATGGACTATTGGACCTGAAATTTAGAATAAAAGCGAAAAGGAGTCAAATAGTCATTTTTTATTGAATCACACGTGACTGCTTCTCGTCCAATCAAATACTTTGATTCATAGTAGGTATATAATAATATACAGCTATTTACTCCTCTTGAGGTCAATAGTGAAACACTATTCTTCCAAGTGAATGACTATTGACCCGAAATAGAGAACTATTGACCGAGACGAAGTCGAGGTCAATAGTTCTCTATTTCGGGTCAATAGTCATTTGCAAGGAAGAATAGTTTTTCACCATTGAACTCAAAGGGAGTAAATAGCTGTTTTATTATATATCTTCATGAAAAACGCATAATTTAACTAGTTTATTTATAAAATTATAACGCGCGTTAAAATGTTGGTTATGCACGTGCATGACGTCATTTCAAACAATAACGTCATAACAGATGAACTATTGACTCGAAAATGGACTATTGGACCTGAATTTAGAATAAAAGCGAAAAGGAGTCAAATAGTCATTTTTTATTGAATCACACGTGACTGCTTCTCGTCCAATCAAATACTTTGATTCATAGTAGGTATATAATAATATACAGCTATTTACTCCTCTTGAGGTCAATAGTGAAACACTATTCTTCCAAGTGAATGACTATTGACCCGAAATAGAGAACTATTGACCGAGACGAAGTCGAGGTCAATAGTTCTCTATTTCGGGTCAATAGTCATTTGCAAGGAAGAATAGTTTTTCACCATTGAACTCAAAGGGAGTAAATAGCTGTTTTATTATATATATTCATGAAAAACGCATAATTTAACTAGTTTATTTATAAAATTATAACGCGCGTTAAAATGTTGGTTATGCATGTGCATGACGTCATTTCAAACAATAACGTCATAACATATGAACTATTGACTCGAAAATGGACTATTGGACCTGAATTTTAGAATAAAAGCGAAAAGGAGTCAAATAGTCATTTTTTATTGAATCACACGTGACTGCTTCTCGTCCAATCAAATACTTTGATTCATAGTAGGTATATAATAATGAAAAACTATTCTTCCAAGTGAATGACTACTGACCCGAAATAGAGAACTATTGACCGAGACGAAGTCGAGGTCTCAATAGTTCTCTATTTCGGGTCAATAGTCATTTGCGAGGAAGAATAGTTTTTCACCATTGAACTCAAAGGGAGTAAATAGCTGTTTTATTATATATCTTCATGAAAAAAGCATAATTTAACTAGTTTATTTATAACATTGCTGTCATCATTTTAATTGGGTAAATGTATGTAACATAAATGTAGATTCTAACATAAACACAGGATTATTATTGTAAATGCAGCAAGAATGCAGTATACTGTTACATGCCACGCGCGTTAAAATGTTGGTTATGCACGTGCATGACGTCATTTCAAACAATAACGTCATAACAGATGAACTATTGACTCGAAAATGGACTATTGGACCTGAATTTTAGAATAAAAGCGAAAAAGGAGTCAAATAGTCATTTGTTATTGAATCACACGTGACTGCTTCTCGTCCAATCAAATACTTTGATTCATAGTAGGTATATAATAATATACAGCTATTTACTCCTCTTGAGGTCAATAGTGAAAAACTATTGACCCGAAATAGAGAACTATTGACCTAGACGAAGTCGAGGTCAATAGTTCTCTATTTCGGGTCAATAGTCATTTGCGAGGAAGAATAGTTTTTCACCATTGAAAATGCTATTTTTCGTCCAATCAAATACTTTGATTCATAGTAGGTATATAATAATTTGGTTTATTGGTTCCCTTGTGTGACTGCTTTAGACTGGTTGGACTGTAGTTGCCGTTTTCTCTGGTTTCTTCATGAAAAACGCATAATTTAACTAGTTTATTTATAACATTGCTGTCATCATTTTAATTAAGTAAATTTATGTAACATAAATGTAGATTCGTACATAAACACAGGAGTATTATTGCAAATGCAGGAAGAATGCAGTATACTGTTACATAGCACGCGCATTAAAATGTTGGTTATGCACGTGCATGACGTCATTTCAAACAATAACGTCATAACAGATGAACTATTGACTCGAAAATGGACTATTGGACCTGAATTTTAGAATAAAAACGAAAAGGAGTCAAATAGTCATTTTTTTATTGAATCACACGTGACTGCTTCTCGTCCAATCAAATACTTTGATTCATAGTAGGTATATAATAATTTGGTTTATTGGTTCCCTTGTGTGACTGCTTTAGAATGGTTGGACTGTAGTTGCCGTTTTCTCTGGTTTCTTTAGACTGGTTTTACTGTAGTTGCCGTTTTGTCTGGTTTCTTTAGACTGGTTTGACAGTAGTTGCCATTTTGTCTGGTTTCTTTAGACTGGTTTGACTAGTTGCCGTTTTGTCTGGTTTCTTTAGACTGGTTTGACAGTAGTTGCCGTTTTGTCTGGTTTCTTTAGACTGGTTTGACTGTAGTTGCCGTTTTGTCTTGTTTCTTTAGACTGGTTTGCCTGTAGTTACTGTTTTGTCTGGTCATGCATCCATCGGTCGTATATTCTTGTCTTGACAGTATCTCGATAATCTCTTACTAAACATGATAGGAACATTAACCATTTCCTACATGCGGATGGTGCCACAATGTTTTTACCTTTATCCTTTAATTACACTTTCGTAGATAGAAATTTCCATATTTTTGTCTACACGTTTCAGTCGTCTGCTGCAGGGGCGTGAACATGAAGCCATGTACATTATAAATGACCCATGTCGGGTTAAATGGCGTGTGTGTGTTTAATTGTTAGGATGGTAATTATTGCCATGGCGATCTGAAAATAGTGATGATCAAATGCAATTTTCAGATAAAGTAGGCTTATTCAGTATCTTTTCAACCCTGATCGACTAAATAAGTATATTTCCAATAAGAAACAATAATATACAAAATACGTACGTCTTCTACCGTTATCACAACATTTTAGATACATTTAATTTGTATTTAATAACTTTTCCCCCAACTTCCTAGGCTACGCTATTTTAATTCATAGTTTTGTTTGCGGCACTGACCCCGATGAATGGCGGACATTAGCCACTCCGGACATTCTACCCTACCTTAAAGGTCAAATTACTATAGTCCCTAAAAAAAACCTTCGTTTGCGTAGAAATGAGTGTATACCATCACCAGAATGTATTGAATATATGACATTGAGTTTAAATGCATTGTGAATGTGTATAAGATGCGCTGGAAATGATTGATTTTATCACTTTTAGTATTTGATCTTGTTTGGTAGAGAATGCTAAACACCGGTTTTGTCCGGGCCCGATTTGGTCCAATTTGGGTACCATTTTCGCCTTATGAGTTCTTTCTTGCATAATGCATGACCCCAAATTTTCTTTGGATTATTTTAAAGCTAGGAGGTAACTCTTTTCAATGATATGTGGTGTTCTGCGTGAGAAACGCTTAGAAAGTGTGACAATTGAGGACTGAAACTGGTCGATTTACATGGAAACAAAGAAGGAATTGTTTTGGTGTATTGTAACCTCAAAAGTGCATAGGCGGACATTCTCCCCTTCGTCAGTTTGTGCATGGCGGACATTAGCCCCTTCACGCGCGAACATTCTCCCCTTTATCATTAATTGAACAATTTATCGGATTTCCTTTAAGAATATTTAATCCGCAATTGTTTTTTGTTTAACAGTTTCCCCAATTAACAGTTTGCCTATAATTACCTATAATAGACAGACGGTCATTAAACAATTAAATGAATAAATGTCATTTATGTTCGGACTTAAAACATGGGCCAGACTTTCACGCAGAGGTGTAAACGTTCAGTAGTCAAACATCAAGAGACTCGTCACACATTGTGTAGCCAGTACATTAAAAACAGAAGTCTTTTTCAGAGTTCTTGAACACTATTGGTTCTAACATTAGACTTTCAAAGTAACTTACGAATGTATAGATAGATGAAGCTGTGTTCTTTCCATGCGCTTAATTTATAGTGTGTGCTTATTCATATTTGAAAATAAAGTATATTGTAAAAATGTGATTAGCTGTTGTTCTTCTTTATCATGTTGTTTGTCTTTACTATTCGATAATGTTCATTGCGAGTAAAAAATATCAAAACGATTTCAGCAGAGGACTTAAGGACTTAAGACTCAAAAATATCTTCTTTTGTCACAACATTTCCACTAAGTTCACGTATTAGAATGAGGACTTTCCATACTATTGCCTTGGTGTAGTCAATGTCGTCTTGGGTATCGTGTATGTGGAATTGAGGATTAAAATGCAAACTGTTAAACACAAAACAATTGCGGATTAAATATTTTTAATAAATCCGATAATTGTTCAATTAAGCAAATAGATGTATAGGCAAACTGTTGAATGGGCTAATGTCCGCTTAATGAAGGGGCTAATATCCGCCATGTTATAATTGATGAAGGGGGGAATGGCCGCCATGCACACACTGAGGAAGGGGAGAATGTCCGCCATGAGAAAAAGACGAAGGGGAGAATGTCCGCCTATGCACTTTATGATGAAGGGAAGAATATCCGGAGTGGCAAATGTCCGATTACCGACCCCGATTCATCAAAGCTCAGAAACAAAGTTCACTCTTTCCCAACTTCCTAGGCTACGCTTTTTATGCGGGGAATATCTCCGTATATTGTCATGCCCAGCTTTCAAAAAGTGTAAATTTGTATTTTTTTTGTGCTGCCCTCTGTTTTTTTTTCAAAATGGACAATTTTTCTTGATTGCCCAGGGATCAGTTAAATCAGAGACATATAAACACATGTGTTTATATGTCTCTGGTTAAATACGTTTCATAACAAGCTTAACAGTATGCACATTATACAAAGTAAACGTACACAATGTAAAGTTTCAATCCATGAAGTTGTACATAATTTAGAAACTTAAGTTAGACATAAGGATCTTATATGTTTCTTTTAAATCTATGGAAAACGAGTAGCTTGAAAGCGGGTAGCTCAAAAACCTTTTGAGAAAATCCCTGCAATGAAAAATACGGAAATACGCTGCCGTGCATCGTCAACATTGTCCCTTGTTAACACTCTACAGGCTACATCGGATCTTCATGAAAGTTTACCAGAACTTCTTCTTCTTCTTTTGTGGTTGTTTACCCTCGCCTATCGGCATAAAGCCATTTGGCGAGCAGCTATTATTCTCTCTCCAATTTTTTTTTTATTAATGGGGGTAGACTATATATGGTTTTTTTTTCAATGTTTTTATTATAATATATTTGACTTTTGACACTGACTGCTTATATTTCATTGTTGCATATCCCGCTTTCTGTTTATAGGTTCATTATTGTATGTGGGTATATAGGTGTGTGTGTTTATAAGATATTATTTTAAACAATTGATAAGAAAATAAATGTAAAAGAAAAAGTGCAAAAAAAAACACTACCTAACAGACCTCCACAACGGCGCCCCTGATTGGCCGAATTTCAATCCGCTTTTCCGGTCAAGCTCGACTTTCACACACAAATATATGGTGAAAGGCGACTTGACCAGATTTAGCGTCCAGCCAATCACAGGCCCCGTTGTGCAGGTAACTGTTTTACCCTTTAGCCGATGTAGATGGGCAAAGGGCGAATATATATATATTTTTTTAAAGTTACACAAAAGGATAACAAAAAATTTTAAAGGAAAAAATAATTTTGTTACTATTATTTAGAACTAGAGTTTTTTAATGAAAAATATAAAACAAAAAATATGTAGAAAAACAAAAATATGTGCCAAAAAGGCACTCCCGAACCCTCCTCCACAACGGCGCCCCCGATTGGCCGAATTTCAATCCGCTTTTCTGGTCAAGCTCGTCCTTCACTCTTAATTCTATGTTAAAAGACGAGTCGACCAGATCCAGCGTCCAGCCAATCACAGGCCCCGTTGTGAAGGTATTTGGATTACCCTTAACCCCATGTAAACGGGTTAAGGGCGAACTGGTTGTGTAAATAGTCACTGACTTAAAAATGAAAGAATAGCAATTTGACTTATAAAAGACAAATAACCTATAGGAATAATATAAAACAACTTCTACAGTGTGTTGGCACAGTGTGGTTAGAACATTGATGTTTAAAAAATACATTCAATACTATGCACGCCATCCAGCAAAAACGGCCCTATAGAGACCATAAAAACTAGCGATATATACATATATACAACACTGTGCCAGCCCTGCAGGATAAATTATTTACATTGTATAACATTTTGTGGCGTAGTTGCAACACTGGAGTATATTGATATATGGGCTCCCTTATCATAATAAGTCCCACAAGCCAACCACCTGAGAGATTTTGCAGCTATGCCCCCCTGCACGCTTGCACACGCGAGGCCCCGTCCACACCCCCAACACAAGCTGACGGGGAGGACATCTTTCGTATATGACCCAGATATCGCCATCCCCCCGTCACGCAATGAAGGGCGCCGCACCCGCGCAGACGGGGACTACCAGAACTTTCATCTCTATCAATGCTTTGACAAGTTCGAAACTGGGCCATTTGAGGTCAAAAACTAGGTCACTAGGTCAAATTGAAGGAAAATCTTGTTGACACTCTAGAGGCCACATTTTCAACTTGAGCATGTTGAAACTTTATCAGAATGTTTGTCTTGATGATGTTAGTCAAGTTCTAACATCGAGTCATGTCGGGTCAAAAAGTAGGTCACTAGGTCAAATTGAAGGAAAAGCTTGTTAACACTTAAGAGGCCGCAATTTTTGCTTCAGCAGTTTGAAATTTTGTCAGAATGTTTGTATTAATGATTTCTATGTCAAGTTCAACTATGGGTCATATTGGGTTTAGAAACTAGGTCACTAGGCCAAATTAAAGGAAAATCGTGTTAACACTGTAGAAGCCGCATTTTTTACTAAGGCAGCTTGAAATTTAATCAGAAACAGTATTTAAATGATATCTAGGCCGAATTCGAGTATGGGTCAAGCCGGGTCAAAAACTAGGTCACTAGGCCAAATTGAATGGAAATCTTGTTAACACTTTGGAGGCCTTATTTTCAACTTGAGCATGTTGAAACTTTATCAGAATGTTTGTCTTGATGATATGTAGGTCAAGTTTGAACATGGGTCATGATAGTTTAAAAAGTAGGTCATTATAGTTTACAAAGTAGGTCACTAGGTCAAATTGAAGGAAATGTTTGTTAACACTCTAGAGGCCGCAATGTCTGCTTCAACAGTTTGACAGAATCAGTGTTTAAGTTCCCTTTTTAAAGAAGTTTTTATACCGTACTGGTAAGTGGGAGAAGCGTATATGTTAAATGTATATTAAACACCATATGCGAAGAACCCACTAGCTTAACACAGACATTACACTTTTTATTTTTGTACATACCCTATTTTAGATATTCAGGAGGCCCAAAATCGTATCGGTATTGCTACAAGCATTCATACACAAAACACAACAAAATAACTAAAATATCAGAAATAAAAATGGCACAGTGTGGACGTTTGTATATAGTATTTTTATAGGCACCTTATTGGGACCGTTGTTGTTATCAGAAGACATTACTTATGTTGTACATAATGTTACTTTTTACACACACTGTGCCATTAAGATTGATATACCCAAGCATATTTTTTGAACAAAATATTTCGGTCCACCCTTTGTCCCTTTGTATCAGTGTAGAAGTATACATAAACTTATGCAACTTTACGGGCAAAGGGTGAAATCCGATTTACTAAACGAGAGGAGGCTTATGATTGGCTTATCAAAACATTTGGTCAGGCTCGGCTTTTTCCTTTCAATCAAGCTTGATTGAGAGGGGGGAGGCGAGCTTGACCAAAAAAAAACGGATTGAAATTGAGCCAATCAGAGGCCCCCTATCAGACCATTGTTGGACCACTCATTTTTACACAAAATATTTTCCATATACATAGAGCGAAATAATCATATTAATCTTTAAAGGAAAGCAATTGATATACAGATAGTTATTTTATTGAAACAATATTTTTAAACTTTTGTCTTATGTACAATTATTAAAACAGAAAACGGGAGAAATGTTAAGCAATTGGAAATTAAATATCGAAAGTCAGAAATAGAATTAAATAATAGAAAATTATAAAAATATTGAAAAACTAGTCCCTATAAAAATGTTGAAAGGAGATAACGATGGCAGCTCGCCAAATGGCTTTATGCCGAAAGGCGAGGGTAAAGAAACCCAATATGATGATGATGATTCAACAGTTTGAAATTTTGTCAGAATGTTTGTAACCATGATAGCTAGATCAAGTTCGAATATTAGTCAAGCCGGGTCAAAACCTAGGTCACTAAGCCAAATTGAATGGAAATCTTGTTAACACTATATAGGCCTTATTTTCAACTTGTGCATGATATGTAGGTCAAGTTTGAACATGGCTTATGATGGGTCAAAAAGTAGGTAACTAGGTCAAATTGAAGGAAAAGCTTGTTAAAACTCTAGAGGCCGCAATTTTTGAAATTTTGGCAAAATGTTTGTATTGTTGATATCCAGGTCAAGTCCGAATATGGGTCACATTGCGTCAGAAACTAGGTCACTAGGCCAAATTGAAGGAAAATCTTGTTAACTCTGTAGAAGCATATTTTTTGGCTACAGCAGCTTGAAATTTGGTCAGAATTCTATCTAAATGACATCTAGGTCAAGTTTGAATATGGGTCATGCCGGGTTAAAAACTAGGTCACTAGGCCAAATTGAAGGAGAATCTTGTTAACACTCTGGATACTGCATTTTTAGCTTGAGCATGTTGAAACTTTATCAGAATGTTTTTCTTTATGATATCTAGGTCAAATTCTAACATGGGTCATGTTGGGCTAAAAGGTAGGTCACTTGGTCAAATTGATGGAAAGTCTTGTTAACACTCTAGAGCCACCATCCCCCGCATTTTAGTACTTTCAGTACTTTGATTTAATTGTTTGGTTTACTGTCCTAAAAAAGTTCCGGGGGATGTATTTGCCTATTTATAAAATTCAGTTGTTTTTCTAAACTTAAAATGTTCCTCCTCATACAGTTTCTTCATTCAGACTATTGTATTCTTGCTATATGTTGACCAACATGTGAACGTTTGTTTTATTATAGACTATGGTAGCCAGGTGAGCAATATAGGCACATCTTGGCCTTCTTGTTAAAAATAAAAGGACATTTGGCATTCTTGTTCAAAATAGTTACATCCTGTCTGTTTGCATATGTTATTTAGATGTACTGAACTGCATCTGCTTCCTTTAAGTCATGCATCAAAATCATGCGCGGCGTCTTTGATACTTTGCATCCAAATTCGTCTTGTTATGGCTTCTACTACTATTTTGGTTTTATTTACCCTCGCCATGCAGAATTAACTATTTGGCGAGCAACTATTGTCTTTGTTTTATCCATATTTTAAAAAATAACATATATATTATATTGGACCAAGGACCATGGGCTTATTTGATTTCCATTCTATTGATGTAATATTGAGTACATAAGTCTATATCTTGTTACTATACAGTTGTAATCTATGTTGTTTACCAATGTAGTATGCTATATGCTATATCTCCCGGAGGTATAAAACAGAATAAGAACATATAAAAAATAATAAAAACAAAATACACCGGTATCTCTGCTGTCGACAAGTACCAGGGCCACCATTTAAAAAGATATAAATAGTTACGATACATAGGTGTTTAAGATACCTCCGGGTATATATATATATCTGATATTAATCTAGATAATGTTACTATATTCTTTTTCTAGATGTTATAGTACAGACCTCCCCATTGGGCGAGACGACGCCTGCCATATTATGACGCGAATGGTCTCGCCCAATCAGGAGCCCCGTACTACATTGCACAGGTATGAGTAAAGGGTACAGCGAAGGGTTTGCGAGTTTAACCCCCCCCCTCACCCTTCACAGCACTCATCCACATTCATGGGAGCAAAGGGTAACAGTCCAGCAAAGGGTGTTTAATCCAGCACCCTTCACCACAATGTCACTCTTCACCCCCACCATGTAATTAGATTGGGGCTGTTTGTCAAACCCCTCCCGATTGGTCCAGATCTCAATCCGTTTTCTTCTTCAAGCTCCGACAATACTTTTGTGGGCTAACGCAATTTTTGGCCACCAGGCACGTAATCAGTGGAGTTGATATCCGGCATCCAATCGGGAGGAGTCAGTCTGTTGTGTTCTACCCTATATGTCATTTTAACCTTTACTCGCAATGTTTTCAATGTTGTTATGGCTTGGAAAAGCAACCTGCTTTTGGTCATGTAAACGTATTCATACGACACTACTTGGCAAAACTCGTAGTGCTTTTCTGTGACCATTTTTTTTTTCATTTTATGTGCTATTTTATTTGAATCTTCTTATCATTGTTGTTATTATTATTATCATTATAAGCATTAATATCATTATCATAAATATGAGTTCATGTGATTAAATCTTGCTTTACAAGTTAATTTATAAAGTTTTGTGATTTTCTGTAAATTCTTCATCGTCTGTCAATATGTTTAGTACTGGTTTGTTTACTCAGGGATCACGAATAAGTGAACTCGCCGTGATATAACTGAAATAATGTTGAAAATTGCGTAAAACCCAAATTAAACAAAACTGTCAATATTTTGTCTTCAAAACGAAATATCCTCATCTACTAGCCCAATGTCAAATGTACCGTAGGTTGTCTGTCGTCTAACAAAATTGCTCAAACAACTCTGACGTTTGTCGGTATAGTAGCGACACGGGCTGTCAATCCAGGGGTTGTGAGTTCGAATCCCAGCTCGGCCAACATTCTTTCCGACGTTTGAAAAAAGTCACTGTGACAAGTTTCATTCGTCTTTCACCAATGGCCTAATAATCTATGAGGAAAAACAGCCAGTTGGTTTGAAAGTATGTTATGTGGAGTACTGGTATGAAAAGGCTACGAAAAACATGAATGGGTAAATTGAACGCCGTGATTTGACTGAAACAGTTTTGAAAACGGCGTTAATTAACCCCAGTCAATGATCAATCTGATGTTTGCCCGATCATAAGTTAACGCTTTCCCACATACAGCAAATATGTAGCAGACGCCATTGAACTTATCTCAGCAAAATAGTGAAACTCTCAATAAATTATAGATCAATTATTGAATAGAGACGAAAACATTGTTACAAACGGAATGATGGCTCATTATGAGCAATTTCTTCTTTTGTCACAATGTTTTCAAAGGTCGTTTGCTGCAGAGGCTGTATATGGGAAAGGATTGAGACATGTGTCAGGTCCAACGTGGTCTAAAGTTGATTAATCTCTGGAATATTTCCCAAGTACAAATTAGTAGTATTAGTGCGAAATCGCGATGCGAAACTGCGAGACCACGATGCGAGGAGTCGATATTAATATCGTACTTTCGCATTTCGCATCGTGTTATCGTGGTTTTGCAAGGCGTTTTCGTGCTATCGCATCGCGTTTTCGTACTCTATCGCATCGCGTTTTCGTACTATCGCATCGCGTTTTCGTTCTATCGCATCGCGTTTTCGTATTATCGCATCGCGTTTTCGTACTCTATCGCATCGTGTTTACGTACTGTTGCATCGTGTTTTCGTACTATCGCATCTCGTTTTCGTACTATCGCATCGCGTTTTCGTACTCTATCGCATCGCGTTTTCGTACTATCGCATCGCGTTTTCGTACTATCGCATCGCGTTTTCGTACTCTATCGCATCGTGTTTTCGTACTATCGCATCGCGTTTTCGTACTCTATCGCATCGCGTTTTCGTACTATCGCATTGTGTTTTCGTACTCTATCGCATCGCATTTACGTACTATCGCATCGCGTTTTCGTACTCTATCGCATTGCGTTTACGTACTATCGCATCGCGTTTTCGTACTATCGCATCGCGTTTACGTACTATCGCATCGCGTTTTCGTACTATCGCATCGCGTTGTCGTACTCTATCGCATCGCGTTTACGTACTATCGCATCGCGTTTTCGTACTCTATCGCATCGCGTTTACGTACTATCGCATCGCCTTTTCGTACTCTATCGCATCGCGTTTACGTACTGTCGACCCTATGTCGAAAGCGCGATACAACGAAGGCTCTAACGGAACACCGTAATTAGCTCACATAAGTACGAAGTGCGGAATAAGCTATTTATTGTGATCAATCACCGTCCTAAACCGCTTGCTCAAAGTAAGCGAATACAAATGTTCCTTAAGTTATGAGAATGAAATATCGCTCTTTCATAACAAAATATTCTGTTTGACAGACACGTTCATGACCTTTTACACAGATGAGTCCAAAATCTTATTTAAATGACGATGAGAGACGAGTGTGACAGTAGAAAAAATTAGAGATATAGACACTGTTGTGAACGAGAGGGGAATTTGCGCAGGGACTATCCAATCGGCACGCCATATCTTAGCCCTTTCCCACATACAACACATCTGCAGCAGACGGCGTTGAAAACATCTGGTCAAAACTTTCGAACACCATATTTTAATGGAATATAATAATTGATTAGAGTTGAAAACATTGAGGCAAAAGAAGAAATTGCTCATCATGAGCAATTTCTTCTTTTGTCACACTGTTTTCAAAAGTCGTCTGTTGCAGAGGCGTCGGAAAGCGTCTTCATGTGGGAAAGGGTTAATGACGATATGAGACGTATGTAGCAGCAGTAAAATAAGAGATATATAAACTGTTGTTCCATTGAACGAGAGGGGATGGTACGCAGGGACTAGCCAACCGGCTCGCCATATCTTAACCATATAGAACATGTTTGGAACATATTCCAGAGACGTATCAACGCGAAAGCTGTCAAACAATATATCCAATCCGAGTTGATTCATGTATTAATTTACGGTAGGGCAAACAGTTTTCGTCAAGAAAGCAGGAAGCTGATACGTGACGTACACAGTTTCAACTGTCCGCGCAGGCTAATCCGGGCCGACACATTCCGTCAAAGGGAGATAGAGGTATCGATAAATGATTCCTGAAACAGAAAAAGCGAATAGTGTCTGTCCGTGTAAGCCTGTGCGGCATGCTTAGGCTGATCCGGGTCGATACTTTACGCAGTCAACAATGTTGGTTTTCTCGTGGAACGGATCATATTTATTCATTGAGAGATGTTCGATATATTTGTATTGCTGTCTTCAAAGTCGTATACTGCAGCTTTGTTGTCAAACAATTTCTTTTTTGGCAATAAATTGAGCCATGGTGAATGAACAAGACTATACAGTGTGGTCTCGTGTCAAATATAAATACAAGAGTTGCTGCAAGATGCAGCAATTGGCGCGGAAATCAGCAGTTTATGGCTTAAGAAATACTGTTTGATTCGAAAAATACGAAGACCCGCTCTTAAATATATGATATAAATATATGATAACAATAGTTTTTTAGTTAAATACGTAAAACGAAAACAAAAATACCTTTCCAACGTGTTGACCTCGATCTCCCAAAATATTGTAAACATTTGTCTGCGCATGCGCGTCATTTCCCCCCCCCCCCCTAAAGGCGTATGCTACAGTTTTTTATCAAAAAATTACCTAATCATAGAATTTCTTTATTCTTTGTATTTTGTTAGTACATACAATATCTGGTTGAAATAAGAACAAAAATAGATGTTATCAATTTAAAAAAATATATATTGGCCTGTCAATGACATGACCTATTTCATGAAAGGCACAAATATAGGCATTTTGGCCGAAAACCTAAAACACACACAAAAAAATAAAATGAAAACTACAAATCATATTAAAGTTCATATATAACTTTATATATAGAATTAAAATTATTATGAAAAGAGAATTTGTGAGAAAAATATGAAAGAAAATATATTAAGCTGTTTTTAAGGTCGAAATTGTGTCACATTTTACCCCTGAAAAAGATAGAATCATACATTGTTTCAAGACATTTTCTATTCTACATAATAGAATTTTCTGTAATTATCCATAAACACTGAACATGGTTCACTTTAATAAAAAATGCAAAACAAAAGATAGGTCACCGTACTCCATTTCTAGTAAATTAACTTTTTCCTTGAGGCAAAGCCTGCTTTTTAAGCAAAACTGCTGTATTTCTAAGAAAACGCAAGAAAAAAGTCCCTTTACTCTAAAAGGAGTACGGTGACCTATTTTTTTTTTTGCATTTTTTATTAAAGTGAATGATGTTTAGTGTTTATGGAGAATTACAGAAAATTCTATTATGTAGAATGGAAAATTTCTATGATTTTAACTTTTTCGGGGGTAAAATGTGATACCATTTCTACCTTGAAAAACAGCTTAATATATTCTTTTTCCTTTTTTTCTCAAAAATTCCTTTTTCATATTGATTTACATTCTATATATAAAGTTATATATGAACTTTGATATGATTTGTACTTTTCATTTTAATTTTTTGTGTGTTTTAGTTTTTCGGCCAAAATGCCTATATTTGTGCCTTTGATGAAATTGGTCATGTCATTGACAGTGCAATATATTTTTTTTAGATCGATTAGAAATATATTTTTTTCTTATTTCAACCAGTTATTCTTTGTACTAATACAATACAAAGAATAAAGAAATTCTATGATTGGTAATTTGTTTGTGAAATAACTGTAGCATACGCCTTTAATATATTCTTAAAATCGCAAAAGTTAGCACAATAACTTCGCATTTAACTTTGCATTCATGAAAATATTCCCATTTTCCTAATGTAACGGTAACGGGGTATAGGTTTATGTATAAATATCACTTCTACAGCCTTGCTGTGGAAGCCGGCGTTTATAGGGGCGTTGGTAGAGTGGTTGACCTTTGTGTAAAGTTAAGCAACGTTCATCGCGGTTAGTGCCTGGATGGGTGACCCGCGATGGCTTAACGCCCCTACACGTTACAAATGGTGGCAGAGGTGGGTGTTATTAAAAAAACTATGGTTTTAACTTACATTTTAATTATAAAAAAACTACTCGCATATAAATAGACTGGTTCACTAATCTAAATATTATATTGCAAACTCACAAACCAGTCTAGTGACGAACTGCTACGAAAATATCCGAGAGCTGACGGTAAAATACGGCGTATGCGCGATCAATGCGATTAACACGGCGCATGCGCAAGTCCATTGCACCAGTGACAGTTTGTTCACAACCAATGTATGCACTGGTGTTGATGCACCCGCGCAATAAGGATTACTCCTTAATGTTTACCCTTTTATAGAACCAATGCTTTTTAAATGCTCCGAACTTAATCATTATAGATGCCTGTAGACAGTCAGAAAGGTCTATTTGTCACAATGTTTGTAAAATCAGTCTTTTGTCAAAATGCGCATGTGCGAAAAGACACAAAAGAAATACTATGATAAGAAACAAAAAATAAAATATTGGAAGTCTTAACCAATGCTTGAATAAGATCCGCTCGCTCCGTCTATAGACGTCTTATCCATCGGACCTATATATAGGGACTTTATCCATCGGACAATATGGACTTTATCCATCGGACTATAGGGACTTTATCCATCGGACTAAAGGGATTTTATCCACCGGACAATAGGAACTTTACATTATTTTCAGTCATTTTAAACTAAGTCAATACTACTATGATGGTGTAGGACCGAGTGCAGGCATCATGAACCACACGTGTGATACGTTAATAATCAAGTCTTGATTTCGTCTGCGGCGTAGAAATACAGTTTTATCAATTCCATAGTTGCAAACTTATAACAGCTTTCTACTGCGTAAGAGATCATTCTCTAGCTGATATCGCAAATAATTACCGCTATTCATTTTATTAGACAAATATAACCTTTGCCATAATGTTTGGGCGGTCCTGATCTAAAGGCATTGCAAAAGTGTATTCGAATTAATGCAGTTGGCTCTAATGAAACCCTTGCTAAAATTAAAAAGTGAACGTCAGATAACTTCATTTGCCCAAGGTGACAGTGTCAAATGTTCAATACATATAACAATATATCCGTTCAACAATGCTAAGGTATTGCGCATATTAACCCTTTCTCCACATAAAGACGCTATCTGCAGCAGACGACTTTTAAAAACATGGTTGAAAAAATTTCTCATGTCGGGCAAGTGAAACCCACTGTGGCAAGGGCTTAATCACAACAAAGAAATGTCGGGAAAAATAGACCGTCCAACAAGGGCAGGTTATTTGCAAATGCATGTATACAAAAAAAAAAAAAAAAAAAGCGGGGAATGCAGACAGCACAACAGTAAATAGGGAAATTGAATGCAGCACTATTTATTAATTAATAACAAATAAATAAATATGTTAATTATACGGGTAAACAAATCGACGGCAAAGCCGTCGATGTTTCCCGTCAATAGGTAATGTGTATGAACTTTGCAAAACTTTGCTATACCGTCTTTCCAGAAAATTGTGTCCATAGAGGATTCTGCTACGTTTTGATTGGATGAAAAGAAAAACATCGACACAAAAAAATACTTCTAGAGGAAATGATTAAATATGATAATACGTACTCGATAAAGGAACGATCACAAGTAATTTTATGTGAGATCATTTGCGTTTAATAACACTCGTCGTCTATTTCTAAAACGAGTTCAAGTAAAACTCATAAGGGTTTTCTGACTTTCCGGAAATTACAAATCCAAAATCCTGTAATATGACGTCATTCTATTAGCGTAACGCAAATGATGAATAAATAACCAAAAGGAAAACGACAGAAATGATAAGAAAGGAGTTTGGCTCGTCACAAATGTAGTTCCGTAAATTATGGAATTGTTTCATTTGAAATACTTTATGAAGGGCATGTTGATTATTTGTTGTACCTCTCATCATAATTTCATGGATTTAAAAGTTAAATATATGCTTAACCTGATGATGATTTTTATTATACGCCCGTTTTTTTCAAAACGGGACGTATTATGGCGAGGCGCCGTCCGCATGAGAGAGTACTTGTGGGGGTGCGTGTTTTTCGTAAAGCCCACCTACCACCCTTATAAAGACACTTAGATAAATATTTTTATTTTTATTTTTTATAACGGGTATCTCATTTGCATATTAATGTTATTCATTCCGTAAAAGGGGGTTAATTATGGAATGAATTGCATACTTGTGGGGTGCACCCCACAAAAAAACATCAAACGAAATAATCCCACAAGTACTCTTCCATGAGTCCGTCCGTTTATCTTCCGTCCTACTCCTCCTACACCGTTTAAGATATTGATGCCAAACTTGGTAGAAATAATCACCAGCACATGATATTGTGTGCGCCCAAAAAAGAGTTAACTCCGTACCTATTTCCTAGAGTTATGCCCCTTTTTAGATTTAAAAACATTCCAAAATTCACATTTCCTTCAATATCTCTAGAACTGTTACAGATATTATTTTGAAAGTTTTATATTTATGTTTAGTATCATAAGACAACATCACCTACCAAGTTCCATAAATGTGACTGTTATTTTGACAAAATTATTCCCCTTTTTTAGACTTATGAAATTTCCCGTTCCTTAACTATGCCCCTTTCATGAGTATGCACTTCCTTTAGTGATAGTTCTAGTTTGTGAATGCATCGAGAACCATTCATAACCTTCCTGACGGGCGTATTTTGTGTCTATGGTACTCTTGTTTTCTTTGCTTAGGTCGGTATGACTCGTAAATAACTGATCGTGCTGCAATAACTGATTAGTTCACGGGGGATTATTTACCGATCACAAAAATTAATAAATGTTTACCCGAAACAGGTAGCACCTATACCGTTACTCATAGTATATATAATAGTAATGTTAATGGTAGGTTCTTACAGGGTGAGTGATATTTAATAATGTTTTAATCGGTGTAATCCTCTGATCATTTCAGAGACATACATACATGTGTACACATGTCTTTGATCATATAAAGTTCAAAGAAGTTTCATTGTTTTTCTTGGTATTCACTAATGTTTGTCATATATATCAGGGACGTAAATAAGAGGGGTAAGTAACTAACTTGTAGATTAAAATATCACCCGTCCCAACATTTGTAGCAAGTAAAACTTAAAAACTATTGAAGATATGAAAATAAGAAAGATATTTTCTGGAAGTTTTAACATTCTTCTATTGCAGTAGATTAAACTATTTTAATATACTACACGTTTTGATAATAGTGTATCCATATGGAAAAGATCAATCTATCAATTTTTAGACAAAAAAAAAAAAATCAGAAATTACAATGTCTGTCTTTTAAACCAGTCATTAGTCAAAATACAAATAAATTCCAGTTGTTCATTGTACTTCTAACTTAAGTTGAAATTTTAAGCTTTCAGAATATATGTATGTTTTGTGTAAGTGCCAAATTTCCCTTAAAAGTTTTATTTGCTACAAAATGTGAAAATTTGGACAATTTTATTTCTCCATGTGATATTTTAACCAGATAACAGGTGTACAGGTGAAGTTGCATATCCCTCTTATCTACGTCCCTGGAAAAGGTAAATAAATCCACATAAGAAGAATCATATCCCAGAAATAAAATGATTTTTGACACCTTGGCAGCAGACAACTTATGAAAACATAATAGGAAGAGAAGCAATTGCTCATGACGAGAAAAAACCTCCTTAACAAACAATGTTATGGCTAATTATGACACATCATATTCTGAGACTTTCAAAAAGTGCAAAACCTCGAAAATTCTGTATTATTGAGGAGTGCCTCATTAAGTAATTCAGTTATCGTCTCGGGGTATTAACCCTTCCTATTCCTCTTCCTATCCCTCTTATCTACGTCCCTGCATGTGTGTACAGTGATTTGTACTTTTGTTTTGTTTTTCCAGAGATCTTTAATAACATATTAGTTTAGGTCTCTGGCGTTTGTAACACAATAACAGGGGATATCTGATGAAGATGATGATGACGAGGAGGAGGATGAGGAGGCGGAAGATGGTGATGATGATGATGATGATGATGATTCAATTCAATTCAATTCAATTTCTTTATTCAAGTATTTAGGCCTCTGGCCCATATACATTACTATTTACAAATAATACAATATGAATGACACAATTGGAATGAGATATTTTACAGAAACAATTATTGAGATATATTATAGAAACAATTATTGAGATATATTACAGAAACAATTTTTGAGATATATTCTTAAAGTATTGAAATAGTTATATGACCATAAACAAACAAGTAATCTATACGTAACATTGTTTAATGATATAATTCATGATGATGATGATAATGATAATGCTAGTAATTGTGATAATGATAGTGATTACTCCTCATTTTATCAATATACATTGTAACCAAACACCATTTGAGTTTACTTACCTTGAATATAATTGTCAACGATGTGATATGGACACGGTTATCATTTGCACATCATATTCACATAGTATTCTGTGTCTGAGTATATTTATGACATAGCTCAGCCTCTAGATATCAAAAGAGTATTTTCCATGTACAAAAATCCTAAATTTGACACTTAAAAGAATATGAGAAAGATTGTTTGGGAGAGATCAGTCTTCCCCCTCTCCCTCATCTAGTTCTTTGAATTTTTTAAGCCGTGCTTCACTGCAATGTGTGAATTATATCAAAGGCAAATTTACCGAGAATAAGTGTCAATATGACAATACGTTTAGAAATCATTGTGGCTCATAATGATCAATTTCTGTTTTTGCCACAATGTTTTCAACTCTATTTAATAATACAACTATTAATCATAAAGATATTCTCAATCATTACCGATATTTCAAAATCGTATGCTGCAAAGTCTTACAGGCACATAATGCATATTCAGATTGGACTTCTGCGCGGATGAGCAGCTTGATCTACAACAGTCGCAAATACTCTAATGTTGTTATCCCTAGCTTTTGCTTTTGCCACAATGTTTTCAACTGATTTCAATAATTAATTATTATCTATGGATATAATCCCAATTTTTGATAGAGATGATTTCAAACACGTCAAAGTTGTGTTGTTAATAACAGGCACACAATGCCGAATCAGACCGGCATGCGGTGTGGACAATAGTCGTAAATGCTCTTAGGTTAGCTTTCTAGAAGTACAGAGCATATGTAGAAGAAAGGCACACGTCAAGACCCCATTGATTAAAATGCCGCATTGTAGCTTTCTATTAGCGGCAATGCCAAGACATCATTGTATTGATGTTTAGTGAATGTACGAATAAGCGCAAAATCCGAACTCGGCATTATTAAGGAAGTAAATCAGGCACATAGATGTTCCCGAGTAAAGCTAGCACAGCCAATACCAACATTTGGTTATGCATGCAGGAATGTTCCAAATCACTGGGTAATAGACGCACAAGCTCCGTCAAGATAGTTGTGCTCTTTGCAAAGTATTACGCATTACAGTATTAACTCCGTGGTCTGAGTATGTACATACAACTAACCCAGTATGCTATTCAAACAGAGCATGTTCTTCATTGGCTGTCTAGGTGGTGTAGTGGTAGAGTGTCCGCTTACACACATTCTCAGTTGTATCACGGCGTTTCATGGGTACTACTGGTCCATTTATACTGACACAAGAGGTTCAGTCGTAATGCTAATCCAACATTCGTGTTCGCCTTGTTGAGGTTGACAGCCATAGTTCCATTTTTAATGTATTTTGTATTACCTGGTATCAAACACGTGACCTCCTACACTGGATGTTCTAGGTGGTCTGTATAAGAAGTGACGGTTAAAAAACAGACTGGACGATATTTTGGTGAAATCACTAATTAAAACAGATATAACTTTTATTTTGCGGAAAGCTCTTCAGATTTGGTCAAAAGACTACACGTTTCCATTCTTAATCAGGTCAGAAAGATATTTGTTCGCGAAGCTTTAGGAATTGCACTAGTCTTTATGCAAAGTTCATGATATACACTTAATAGTACCGAGTATTACGTCGTACCCGTTACAAACCTTTCAATTCAACGCGAGATACCTAATAACATCTTATCTGAAGCGAGGCGTATTTTGACCGGTTTGTAGTTAACATTTCCCATTTGAACACGTGACTAAGACACCTAGAAACTGATGCCCGGGGATGATGGTGATGTCAACCCATATCCGAACGATATCACAACAACTGTAACATGTATCGGATCCTTTTCAGGAATAAGCCACAGCAGGTCACCTAGCCAGAGCAATAACCGCGATTTCCTAGAAAAAGGCCGACCACTCTACAAACGTCGCTATAGGTTACAATACACCAAATTATTTCCTTCTTTGTTTCCATGTAAATCGACCAGTTTCAGTTCTCAATTGTCACACTTTTTAAGCGTTTCTCATGTAGAATACCATATATTATTGAAAAGAGTTACCTCTAAGCATTTAAACAACCGAAAAAAAAATGGGGGATTCATGCATTATGCAAGAAAGAATCCACCAGGAGAAAATGGTTACCGTCATTGTTGACCAAATCGGGCCCGGACAAAACCGTCGTTTAGCATTCTCTACTTTCACTTTCAAACAAGGTCAAAATACTAAAAGTGATCAAATCAATCATTTGCAATGAGTTTAAACTCAACGTCATATATGCAGTCTGGTGATGGTATACACTCATTTCTACGCAAACAAAGTTGTTTTTAGGGACTATTTGGATTTTTGGTAGATCAGCATGACCGCGGATGTAATTGGCGTAATTTGACCTGTAATTACCTGGTTTGTATCTTTTTACCTTCAATCCATTCTCGTTACATATCTCTATACGTGTACCTACTTATATGAAAGCACAGACACTATATGTATGTTGCTCGTGGTTTTATTTTAAATATGACTAAAATAGTAAATTATTGCTTATTATTTGATAATTTCATATTTTATAAATATTTCAATGAAAGAAAATTAAGAAGAATCTATGTTTTCGGTTCTAGTGCCGGTGGTTTTCCGTATGCAATGTTGGTTTCAGTATTGCACATTAAAAACAAACCGCATTCAGTCAAGAATATTTATCTTGTGCTTCGGTAGACAAACATGTATCAAAATTGTGTTTCAATAACGGCATTGGCCTGTCTTTTTAAAAGTCAAAATGTCTCGTTTTCAGACGAGGTTCGTTTTGTTTAGGGTCGATTTTTGTCATTATTTAATATCACTCTGGAATTAACCTTTTACCACCAGCAGGGGACTTTTGAAAATATGATAGCAGAATGAGAATTGCTTATGGTGAGCAATGTCTCGTTTTAGCACAATATTTTGAGAATTGTCCTTTCATTTATGGAGATCTTCCATATATTTTATTAAATGTTTTCAAAGTCCTCTGCTGCAAATTTGATGTATGTATAGGAACAGGCTAAAACGTCGCAACGAAAGTGACACAAAAAGGTTTTGCTTTTCTACTAAATAACGCTACACCTCCAGTAGTCGGCCATGACTTCATTGCCACGGACCTAGATTAGGAAGCTTACTGTCCGGTCGGAATTGTCACCCATTTATCTTTTTGAAAGTATCTAGTCAGACGCTTAACCCATTCCTATATACATGTACAGCAAATCTGCAGCAGACGACTTTGCAAACTCAGCCGAACTTCGTTTTTTTTAATGTTCTTTTTATATTAGCCAAATAGTTTTATTTTAAATTATCTTTTTACCCTCTTTAACATGCAACAAAACTACAGCAGACGATTTTGAAAACGCCTACTCAAAATATGGATAGTGGATAGAGTTGAAATCATTGTGGCATTGTGGGTTTAACTCCAAATTATCTTTCACCCTTTTCACCCTTTCCCACATACAACACATTTACAGCACACGACTTCACAGACGATTCTGAATACGCCTTTTAAAAACTGGAAACTCGTTATGAAAGAAAGTATTATTAGTTGAAAGATGAAAACATTGTGACAAAAGAAAAAAATGATCTTGAAGAGCGAAAACTGTTTCCAAAGTTGTCTTCTGCAACATGTGTCTATATGTGGGAAATGCTTTTAAACGATAGAACTGTTACGAAAAAAGTGTTATCTTTCACTTCCTCTAGTCCCAATATATCGCCGTTATAATCCATTGTAGGATGCGAACAGTCAAAGTAAATCAAAGTACTGAAAGTACTGAAATGCGGGGGGATGTTGTCTCTAGATTGTTAACAAGATTTTCCTTCAATTTGACCTAGTGACCTACTTTTTGACCCAACATGACTCATGTTACAACTTGACCAAGATATCAAGAAAATCATTATGATAAAGTTTCAACATGCTCAAGCTAAAAATGCAGTATCCAGAGTGTTAACAAGATTTTCCGTCAATTTGGCCTAGTGACCTAGTTTTTTACCCGGCATGACCCATATTCAAACTTAGATATCATTTAAATAGAATTCTGACCACATTTCAAGCTGCTGTAGCCATAAAAGATGCTTCTACAGAGTTAACAAGATTGTCCTTCAATTTTGCCTAGTGACCTAGTTTCTGACCTAATGTGACCTAGATATCGTTAGTACAAACATTCTGAGAAAATTTCAAACTGCTGAAGCAAAAATTGCGGCCTCTAGAGTGTTAACAAGATTTTTCCTTCACTTTGACCTAGTGACCTACTTTTTGACGCATCATGACCCATGTTCGAACTTGACCTATATATCATCAAGACAAACATTCTGATAAAGTTTCAACATGCTCAAGTTGAAAATTGCGGCCTCTAGAGGGTTAACAAGATATTTCCATTCAATTTGGCTTAGTGACCTATTTTCTGACCCCAATTTGACCCATATTCAAACTTGACCTTGATATTTTTAAGACAAACATTTTGACAAAATTTCAAACTACTGAAGCAAAAATTGCGGCCTCTAGATTGTTAACAAGCTTTTCCTTCAATTTGACCTAGTGACCTACTCTTTGACCCATCATGACCCAAGTTCGAACTTGACCAACATATCATCAAGCCAAACATTCTGATAATATTTCAACATGCTCAAATTGAAAATAAGGCCTCCAGTGTTAACAAGATTTCCATTCAATTTGGCCTATATTCGAACTCGGCCTAGATATGATTTAGATAAACATTCTGATTAAATTTCAAGCTGCCTTAGTAAAAAATGCGGCTTATACAGTGTTAACAAGATTTTCCTTCAATTTGCATAGTGACCTAGTTTCTGACCCAATATGACCCATATTCGAACTCGGCCTAGATATCATTTAGATAAACATTCTGATTAAATATCAAGCTGCTTTAGTGCGGCCTCTAGAGTATTAACAAGCTTTTCCTTCAATTTGACCTAGTGACCTACTTTTTGACCTGACATGACCCATGTTCGAACTTGACTTACATCATCAAGACAAACATTCTGATAAAGTTTCAACATGCTCAAGTTGAAAATGTGGCCTCTAGAGTGTTAACTTGTCCAAGATTTGATGGAGATGAATATTCTGATAAACTTTCATGAAGATCCGATGCAAAATGTAGCCTGTAGAGTGTTAACAAGGGAAAATGTTGACGATGCACGACAGCCGTATTACCGTATATTTCATTGCAGGGATTTTCTCAAAAGGTTTTTGAGCTACACGCTTTCAAGCTACTCGTTTTCCATATATTTAAAAGAAATATTTAAGATCCTTATGTCTAACTTTAATTTCTAAATTATGTATACAACTTCATGGATTAAAACTTTACATTGTGTACGTTGACTTTGTATAAATGAATGTGCATACTGTTTAGCTTGTTGTGAAACGTATTTAACTGATCCCTGGACAATCAAGAAAAAGTGTCCATTTTGAAAAACAGAGGGCAGCACAAACAATTTACAAATTAACACTTCCTGAAAGCTGGGCATGACAATATACGGAGGTATTCAGCATAGCTGAATCCCCCGCATAAAAATGCAATAAAAACTGGACCCTAAGAGGGGTAAGGGTGAAAACGGACACATCAGAACGATTCAGACATGAACAAATTGTCACATGAAAATCTATATTTATTGATAATATTAGATCCTCTATGTAGTTTGTATACAGTTATATAGTATTTTCATATTGTACATAGGAGTACGATATTCGAAGTCTATTGGTGGAGCGAATTGTGGTCCGTGCCATTTATTTGGATCTGAGAAGAGATCTCTAGTGTCGCATTCTGCAACCAGCAACCGACCCAAGCAATCTTGGCAAGGTCATCACCGCTCTCATTAAGTGCAAGACACATGAGCATTCGCTTGAGGCGGCTGAAAATTTCACTGCAGTTATGTCTGGAATTAAGAAAGGCATTGCCCAATCAGTTTCCTCTGCCAATGATGTTCTAGATAGCAAGAACATACATGTATTACAAGGCATAATTGATAAAATTATCCTTTGTGGTAAACACAATCTAGCTATACGTGGTCGTGAGGATACAACTAGTAACTTTAAAGCACTTTTAGAATACCAAGCCAAATAAAACCCTATGTTGCGTAATCATTTGAAGAACGGTGACCCGATACACTTCACCCGATATACAACATGAAATAATCACGATAATAATGCGGGGATCAAATCAGAGAGGACATTGTGCGCAAATGCAAAAGTTCTTTGGGTTTATGGCAGACGAAGCCACTGACGCGTCTACTGTGGAGCAAAATGCGCTCTGTTTGAGGTATTTCGACCATACAACCAATTCGGTTAGGCTACGATGGAGCATCCAACATGTCCGGAAAGATCCGTGGTGTTCAAGCGAGTTCGGCAGATAATTCCCCACGCAGTGTACAACCGCTGCAAAGCTCACTGCCTAAACCTGGCTATATCATGCGTACGAGGAGCCACTTGCCAGAAACATGATGAACACCGTTCAAGAAGTGGCGTTGCATTTTAACTACTCGGGCAAACGGTTGTTGCGTTTTCATGAAACTTTAGCGAATGATCAAGTTAGCATAGAATACATGGAAAATCGGATTAAATTACAGTTGCACTTAACACTTTCAAGTGCTCGTATACGAAGGTCGTTGACAGCTTAGATGACCTCTTCCTTAACTGTGATGATGCCAAAGCCTGTGCATATGATCACTCAGTTCGGGTTCATCATTGGTCTCGTGGCTATCGAGCATGTGCTACCAGGGTTGGTGCCGTTATCCCAGTTGTTACAAAAAAACCTGTGATCTAGTTGAAACCGTGAAAGAAGCGCGAACGGTAACTCGACAGGTTGAAGCCGAACGGAAGTCCGCCAAAATGCCTCTACATTTTACTATCAATGCCCGTTTCGACCGCCACTGTAGAACGTTCGTTTAGCACTATGAGAAGGATGAAAACATATTTACGGCCAACCATTACCACCTGTAGATTATCCGGGCTTGGTTTGATGAACATTCACCGTAATCGTGACATTAACACTGATTTAGTGGTAGATGTGTTTGCAGGAAGAATGGAGCGACGACTATCCCTTCTATTTCGCATGTAGGCTTAAAAGAAAAGACCTAGTACGAATCACCTGAATGTACAGTAAAACCTCGTTGGCTCGAACATGGGAAAGGTCGAACACCCTGAAAAACTCTTCCCTCGGTCCCGACAGTCAATGTTAAAAAAATAAATTCCGAATGCTGCAAATGTTTTAAGGGTATTTTGTGTATATATATGCACATAAGGATATCAAGTAGGCTCCTTTATATGGAACGCCTAATTAATCTACATAAACTAAAATATTAAAAGAGCTCTTCAAATATTTAGAGAGCTCTTCAAATAATTAAAGAGCTATCCAATTGAATTAATGATATCATCAATTCAATTGGAGAGCTCTCTAATTGATTTGAAGACCTCTCTAATTCAATTGAAGATATCTTCAAATCAACAATTCATTTGTTGCTCTCACTAATTGAATTAGAGAGCTCTCCAAATCAATTGGAGATATCTCTAATTCAATTAGAGAAAGCAACAAATGAATTGGAGATATCTCCAATTCTTCCAAATTAAACATATCCATAATTGATTTGGAGATATCTCCAATTCAATTGCAGAGCTCTCCAATTGATTTGGAGAGCTCTCTAATTCGGTTAAATATAAAACAATACAATGTAAAGTAACAAATGCTCCCTATTTTAATTCGTATGCGCATGTGTACCGTAGAAGCGAACGCGTTTACTGTACGAGTGCAGAACAGAATGGCAGAAAATGAAAACAATGCGGTCGAAAATCCATCAGGTAGGTCCAAGAAATATATATTTTATACATTTTATCGAAATACGCCTCATAAGTCACTTTATATGATCAATAGAATATATCATGAGTGTTTATGTATAATCACGTTTAATAAACTCCTTAGCTTGAATATTACCTCGGCATAATTATTGGCGGCATTGTTATAAGGTTTACCGACGAAATTAAAATAGCTTTTTTGTGTTTCGTCATGTGATAAAAAGAATCTGACATTCATTTCATACAAAAGCTCGCTTAATAACAATTTTCTTGAACTCATTTAATAAAACTTTATATGAAATGACAACTCGTCAGATCCTATATATAAAGATGAACTGCTTGTTAAATTACGTATCTGTCATTGCTATGAACTTAATTTAAAAGTATCATTGTTTCCATTTTTTGTTTACGTGTGTAACTTACTAACCTCATATATATATTTTTTTCCCTTGACATGATTGTTAGTGCCTTTTTTATCCCCCGCTTTTTCAAAGAAAAAAAGGGGGATTATTAATTTCGGTTTGTCCGTCTGTCTGTCTGTCTGTCTGTCACACTTCGTTTCCGTGCAATAACTACCACAAATGTGAACCGTTTTTTTTTCAAACTTGGTAACAAGGTTAAATGCCTTAATGGCTAGGCCAAGTTCGATCGTCACTTTCGGCGGACTTTATTCGGTGGAGTTATGGCCCCTTATTCAACAAAAAATGTCGTTTGTTGCTTATTCCGTGCAATAACTGCCACAAATGTGAACCGTTTTGTTTTCAAACTTGGTAACAAGAGGTTAAATGCCTTAAGGGTTAGGCCAAGATCGATCGTCACTTTCGGCGGACTTTATTCGGTGGAGTTATGGCCCCTTAATTAACACAAAATATCATCTGTTGCTGTTTCCGTGCAATAACTACCACAAATGTGAACCGGTTTTTTTCAAACTTGGTAACAAGGTTAAATGCCTTATGGGCTAGGCCAAGTTCGATCGTCACTTTCGGCGGTCTTTATTCGGTGGAGTAATGGCCCCTTAATTAACAACAAATGTCGTTTGTTGCTATTTCCGTGCAATAACTGCCACAAATGTGAACCGGTTTTTTTTCCAAACTTGGTAACAAGGTTAAATGCCTTAACAGCTAGGCCAAGTTCGATCGTCACTTTCGGCGGACTTTATTCCTACAATATTTCCTGCAAGCGGGGGATATACATTTCATGAATTTGCTTGTTAGTATTTAATTTGTTGTTTCATTGCAGTTAAAATGGGACGTCCAGCAATCGTTGTAGAAAGGGAACAGGTGCAAATACTGCAAAATAGGGGATTTACAGCAAAGAAAATGGCAAAATTCTTTGGATGTTCAGATTCATCGATGTATTTTCATTTAAATAGGCTTGGAATGGGTCAAAGACGTCAATATGCAACATTGTAGAATGAAGAATTTGACCACTTGGTGTCAGATATTCATTCTAGACATCCAAATACAGGTGCCAAGGTAAGGCGTATGTAATCATTTAATTATGTTATGCTTATTTTCAATAATTTAGTAGCATCTTGTGACACCAAGGGTAGAACCAGACCGACTTGGTCATTTTATTATCTTTACATTATTATTTAGTTTCCACTGTGCATGCTTCCAAGCTAGTTCTATGAATATGACATGCTTTGTGTTTTTTTTTTGTATTTTCTGGCAAAACAACGTCATATAGAAAAGCCTAAAAAACACATTGCATTTTCCGACGTGAAATTAGGTAGGTTAGGAAGTTTAAACTTAATAAAACTCATTATTTTGAAATGAATTGACTTTTATTAATGGAGTTGAGTAAAAAATCCAATAAATAACTAATTGAAATACCGAAATTATGATGACAAAGTTATTATAATCCAAAATAAAGTATTTAATTTTACTACTTTAACCGTGTGTGTAACTGCGCACAATTAATATGTATCTGTTTATTTGGAGGTTGCTTTGCCAGAAAATGAAAAATAACACACAGCAACCTCATATGTATAGGACTAGCGTTCAAGCGTCCAAGCGTTCAAGCGAACCATACATTTACCTACCTTTTCTTAAAAGAAAAATACCCTACTATCCCTATTTGTTTGCGAAAATAATCTGAGAAATAATGGAAAAGTTTGTATTAAATACACTTTTATCCCTACTTTTTTCTAATTGGTCACTTGTTGTTGTTTGTTGACGTTGTTTACCCTCGCACTCGGCAATAATGCTATTTGGCGAGCAATTGGTCACTTGAAAGCCTGCATGTGTTTATAGTTCCAATATTCGAAGAATATGAGACCTATACTACTCCCCTTGGCGTCGGAGTCCGCGTCACACCTAGGTTAGTTTTTTTTTTATTCAAGTACATAAATAAAACATGTATTGCATCGAAACTTTCTACAACCCTACCCAACTATCCCACCTATGTAGATTATCATGTTAGATAACTCTATATCCTGCATTTTATGCAAGTTATGGCCCTTGTTTTACTTAGAAATACTGGTTAAAGTTTTGCGTGCAACTGAATTAAAAGTCCATATCTCAGTATTTACTTGATTCATTGCATCGAAACTTTATACAACCCTAACCATTTATCACACTTATGTAGATTATCAAGTTAGATAACTCTATCCTGCATTTTATGCAAGTCAATGCCCCTTTTTAAAAGGTGCTAACACAAATAGTTATAATTTTAGCCATACTCTTTGAAACATGGCATTTATTCCTTTTTAATGTTCATTTCAGATGATGACTAGTTATCTTCTTGCTGAAGGGAAAAGGGTGCAACGGCGACTAGTGAGAGATTCACTTCTTCGTGAAGATGAAAACGCTGTAAAATGTAGGAAGAGTAAAGCTATAGCTCGAAGGACATATCAAGTAGCATCTCCCAATAGCTTGTGGCATATGGATGGTCGCATGAAATTAATAAGGTAAACAGTACATACTTAAACATTGACATTCATAAGACATCATCATCAGTTCGTGTATACCACGTGACTTTTGACGTCATATTTGAATGGTCAGAGAGCAATAATTACTCTTGATAAGAATGTAAAAACAATGGTAACTTTTTTATTTCTTCACCCTTTTTAATGAAACATGGCACAGTCTACGCCGCTTACAATGTCCTATCTCCGGTTGTTTACAGGAGTTTGGTTGGTGGTCTAGTTTTTTCAAACACTTCGACGAACCTGTTCTCAAAATCCAGTTTTGATAATGCCCCGGCTGTTTTGAGGAAAGGTTCATCAAAGTGTTTGAAGAAACTAAACCACTAATCAAACTCAGTTGAAAAGACCAGAGATAGGGCTCTGTAAGCGGCGTAGACAGCGCCATGTTTCATTACAAATGATAAAGAAATAAAAAAAAGTTACCTTTGTTTTTACTTCTAAACCCAGGGACGTAGATAAGAGGGATAGGCAACTCCACCTGTACACCTGTTATCTGGTTAAAATATCACCCATAGAAATAAAATTGTCTACATTTTCACATTTTGTAGCAAATAAAACTTAGAAGTCACAATTGGCACATAAACAAAACATACATATTCTGAAAGCTTAACTTTTCAACTAAGGTTATAGATACAATTAATAACTGGAATTTCTTTGTATTTTGAACAATGACTGGTTTAAAAGACACAGATATTGGTTTTTTTTAATTATATTATTTTTTTCCAAAAATTAATAGACTGACATTTTTCATACGGATAACATATTATCAAAACCTGTAATATATTAAAATATTTTTATTTACTGCAATAAAGGAATGTTTAAACTTCCAGAAAATATATTTTTTATTTTCATATCTTGAATAGTTTTTGAGTTTTACTTGCTACAAATGTCGGCACGGGTGATATTTTAGTATATAATTGAGTTACTTATCCCTCTTATCTACGTCCCTGCTAAACCGAAGTAAAATATTTCTGTCCGCCGTAGCATTTGTGACGTCAAAGTCACGTGGTATACACACACTTAGTATAGACTGTGATATCTAGATCAATGTAGGGAGCATATGTAACATACACTGAATAATTTCTAATCGGTCACCAACATTTGTTCTGATTTGCAACGCGTTCAGAAATGTAGAAACGAAAGCTGAACATCTCTTCAAGCAGATGTCAAAGTTTTAAAATGATTGTTAGATCACCTGAGCCAAAGGCTCAAGGTGAGCTATTCTGATCACTTTTTGTCCGTCGTCCGTCGTCCGTCGTCTGTCGTCCGTCGGCGTTAACTTTTAGCTTTAAACATCATCTCCTCCCAAACTCCAAGGACAATTTCCGTGAAACATCACAGGACTGTTCCTCTGGTTGGCCTCTTTCAAAGTTGTTCAAAGATTTAAATTCCATTGAGAACTTTGGTTGCTGCGGCATCAGAAAGGGGGCAAAAGGTCCAAACTTTAAAAATCTTCTTCTCCGAATCTGCCTATCAGATTCAAATATAATTTGGTAGAAATGTTCATTGGTTGACCCTCTATAAAAATTGTTCAAGCCATACTGATTGGTCGAAAAACATGGCAGTCAGGTGGCATCAAAAAAGGGGCAAAATGACAAAATTTGAAAATTCCATTTTTATGCAAATGCTTGTCTGATTTTAAGAAAATATAATACGAATCTTACTGTTATGATCCTATATTTAATTTGTTTAAGCCGTTTTGATTGGTTACACAATCATAGCAACCAGGCGTCATCACAAAAGGGATAAATTTAACTTTTAGCTACAAATGACAACCATCTCCTACCATTCCAATAGACCAATTACCACAAAACATCACAGGAATGTTCCTTTGGTGGTCCTCTTTCAAAATTGTTCAAAGATTAAAATTTCAATAAGAACTTTGGTTGCTGCGGCATCAGAAAGTGAGAAAAAAAAAAAAACTTTAAAAATCTTCTCCTCCGAATCTGCCTGTCAGATTCAAATATAATTTGGTAGAAATGTTCCTTGGGTGACCCTCTATAAAAATTGTTCAAGCCATACTGATTGGTCGAAAAACATGGCAGTCAGGCGGCATCAGAAAAGGGGCAAAATGACAAAATTTGAAAACTCCATTTTTATGAAAGTGCTTGTCTGATTTTAAGAAAATATAATACGAATCTTACTGTAATGATCCTCTATTTAATTTGTTTAATCCGTTTTGATTGGTTACACAATCATATCAACCAGGCGTCATCACAAAAAGGGTAAATTGAACTTTTAGCTACAAATGACAACCAACTCCTACCATTCCAATAGACCAATTTCCACAAAACATCCCAAGAATGTTCCTTTGGTGGTCCTCTTTCAAAATTGTTCAAAGATTTAAATTCCATTGAGAACTTTGGTTGCTGCGGCATCAGAAAGTGAGAAAAAAAAAACAAATTTTAAAATCCTTTTTCTCCATAATCTACTTGTGCGATTGCAAGATAATTTGGTAGAAATGTTTCTTAAGTGACCCTCTAAATAAACTGTTGAAGCCATATTGATTTCGTTGAAAAACAGGGCAGTGATGCGGCATCAGGAAAGGTGCAAAATGACAAAAACTTTACAATTCCATTCTTATTAAAGTTCTTGTTAGATTTCAAGATATAAATGGCCTTTACTGATAAGCTGTTTCTTGAGAAGTGTCCACTCCTTTCAGTTTCATTTGCACTCCCTGATAAAATTTTCCAGATATTTGCAGTTAAATATTTGCTACTAATTTACTATCAATTAGGTGATCGATTTAGGGCCATCTTGGCCCTCTTGTTTATTGATTGTTAGCATATTGATTAGCATACTAAAATGTCAATAAATTTCAACGACGATTCCTGTAAGAAATCAATAGATGTTTTAAAAACTGCATGCCAATTAGTTACAACTTTTAAGATAATTTTCTTTACAAGCCTACAAACATATTGGAATTTGAAGTGACCAATTAGAAAAGTTGTCAAGTGTATATACCTCTTGGTGTGCAATTCAGCCAGAATATATCAATCAAAGGTGTATGTGTTTTGAATAATTAGTTATTAATGCAAATATCTTTAAGCAGGTTTTCTTATATGTCCAGAAAATAAAGCAAAAATAGGCATGAATTGTTAGAAAATGATCATTGTAAACTAATCTTATTTGAACAAACTTGCATCAATTAAATTGTTTGCTTTGTTGAAGAAACTATGACAGCCTTATGGGTATGTAGCAGTTGATCAAATGCAATAAATGTGCCAGATGATTGATTTTTAGCTTAACTATTTAAAGAATAATGAGAGCTATACTACTCACTCTGGCGTCGGTGTTACACTTTGGTTAAGTTTTTGTGTGCAAGTTCATATAACACCATATCTCAGTTACTACTACAGACAAATAATGGCCCTTATATTTCGACTTTGAAATTCTGGTTAAAGTTTTGCGTGCAAATACATTAACGTTCATATCTCAGTAACTGCTCGATGTATCGCATTGAAACTCCTAACCACCACACTCTGTTTTAGGAAAGTATTGTTACTACTGCATAAATTTACACAAATTTATAGAAAATTCACACAATTCTTAGCATGCACCATTCTTGCTTATTATCACAGTGTTCCCTATGCGTTTCATTCACAACTGTGCAATTCTTTAACTCAAAAGCGGTGGAATAGTCGAGCGCGATGTTTTGCATACAGCTCTTGTTTGTAAGGCAATGCGGTAGATCATTGACCATGATTTAAATAATTGCGAAGAGTTAACCTTATGAAAAAGTATCATTTCTTTCATCTAGATGGGGAATCACAACACATGGCTGCATAGACGGCTTTTCAAGATTGATAGTGTTTTTAAAGGCATCAACAAACAACAAAGCTTCAACTGTGTTTAGTTGATTTCTTGGAGTAACACTAGAATTTGGCTTACCTTTTATGGTTCGATCCGATCATGGAGGTGAAAATAAACATGTTGCCTTATTGTTTAACATTATAAGAGGAATGAATCGCTACATCACAGGGAGATCTGTGCACAACCAACGCATAGAAAGATTATGGCGTGATGTGCACACCCAAGTGACAGAAACATTCTATAAAATGTTTTAAAAGTTGGAAGATGAGGAAAAGTTGGACATAAACAATGAGGATCACATATCTGCATTACAACTTGTGTTTGTTCCTGAAATCAACAGGCGCCTTGGAACATTTCAGTGTGGCTGGAACAAGCATGCTATAAGGACTGCTAACAATAGAACTCCGTAGCAACTATGGATGGAGGGCTGCTTGGACAATGCACAAACAGATAGCACTGCCATGAATAGTATATTCTGTGATGAGCCAACCATTGAACAACAGCTAGAACAAGGCTTGCAACGGTATGACCTAAGCTTGCAGCAGTTTGATGTTGAAGCAGAGAATGAAGATGATGTTGACCTGAGGTTCTCAGACATTCTAGAACAGGACATTAGAATGGATAACCTATGACAAAAAGTGGAAAACATTGTGGCAAAAGGAGAAATTTCATGTTTTGTGCAATTTCTTCTTTTGTCACTATTTTTTCAAGCCGTCTGCTGCAGAGGCATCAGAAAACGTCTGTATGAGGGAAATGGTTAACTTAAATTAAACCTGTAAATTAGCTAATAGATGTGCTTCTTTGTAGAGGGTCACTCAAAGAACATTTCTACCAAATTATCTTGGAATCGGACAAGAAGAATATGGAGGAAAAGGATTTTAAAGTTTGGGTATTTTTCTCACTTTCTGATGCCGCGGCAACCAAAGTTCTACACAGAATGAAAGTCTTTGAATATTTAGAAAGAGGACCAACAAAGGAACACTTCTACGATTTAGTTGTGTTTTACGGCACCGCAACACAATTTAAGTTATATGGCGCCATGACAGGAGAAAAGTCGCTTGATCCACATCGAGATAAAAATATGGGGTATGAATCCAGAAACTGAACACCTGCTGGAGAATCAGAGATGCAGATACTTCAGATTCACGTTAGACCCCTATCAGTCGCCTCTTACGATCATGCAAGGGGTGGGCAGTGGTCCCAATTATTGTGCCATTCAGGCACGCCCCAGAACAACATGGGGCACACTCCTGTGAAGTTTAGTTGGTCAAGTGGAATGGTAGGAGTTGTCATTTGTAGCTAAAAGTTCAATTTACCCCTTTGGTGATGACGCCTGGTTGCTATGATTTTGTAACAAATCAAAACGGATTGAACAAATTAAGTAGAGGATCACTGAAGTAAGATTCCTATTCGATTTTCTTAAAATCAGACAAACACTTTCAAAAAGTGGAATTTACAATGTTTGTCAATTTGCCCCTTTTCGGAGGCCGCCCGACGCCATGTTATTCAACCAATCAGTATGTATTTAACAATTTTTGTAGAAGGTCACCCAAGGAACATTTCTACCAAATAATATTGTAATCTGACAAGCTTATTAAGAGGAGAAGATTTTTAAAATTTTGACATTTTGCCCCCTTTTTGAGGCCGCAACAACCAAAGTTCTAAGTGGAATTTAAATCTTTGAACAATTTTGAAAGAGGGCCACCAAAGGAACATTCCTGTGGAGTTTGGTTGAAATTTGTTATGTGGTTAAGGAGGAGATGATGTTTAAAGCTAAAAGTTAACGACGGACGGACGAACAGAGAGTGATCAGCATAGATCACCTTGAGCCTTCGGCTCAGGTGAGCTAAAAAGGGAATATTATAAAAGAAATACTTGTTTAAAGACCAGTCACTGTAACTTAACTCATTAATTTTTTGCATTTTCTTTCAATCAATTGAATCTGCAGCAGACAACTTTGATAACAGAGTGACAAAAACCTGAAACTTTCCATAAATGATAGTTTAATTGTTAAATAAAGTTGAAAACATTGTGGCACCTTTGGCCACAATGTTCTCAAAAGTCGTTTGCTGCTATTGCGTCAAAATGCATCTGCAGGTGGGAAAGGGTTAATAAAGAAATTGATAACTCATCATAATTCATTTTGCAAAACGGACAGTTCCTTTGAAACATGATTTGACCATAGCTATGAATGCCGTACATTGCATAAATTTCTTTAAAAGAAAATATCTGAACATTTCTCCATTTGCAACAATCTTTTCAACTACTCAATTTTAAAGTAATATATATATATGTTTTTTTTTTTTATTACATTGTAGTATGGATAGATGTAGTAAAAATTGTATTAATGATGATATATACATGTTTACACCTGAACCGGACACATCTGTACACGAAACGATCAGGGCCCGTATTCACCAAACTTTTAAATTTAGACTTTTGACTAAATCTAAATCTAAATATTTAGTTCACTTTTTGGATTCCCGGAGATTTAGATTTAGTCCGTATTCACCAACGCGTTTTAAACCGATCCTAATTTAGTCCAGTTTGTAAATGTCGTAAGCGGCCGCGCACCGACTCTGGTTCCCCGAATATGCATAAGCTCGGAAAGATACGGAAACCAATAAGACTCTCGTCTGTCAACTGTCAGAATGGAAAAATGTAAACAGTATAGGTCGAGGTGGAGTCAGGCGGAGGAGTTGGTATTGATCCAAGCAGTGATTGACCGCGAGGAATCACTGTTTGGATCAATGTCAGGTAGTGGTGCTGTGAAGTCCTCCGTCTGTAATAAAAGCATGGACTGAGGTCGCCTCAGTGTTAAACAGGTAAGAGAAATTATGAAAAAGAATATTACTCTCTCTCTCTCTCTCTCTCTCTCTCTCTCTCTCTCTCTCTACGTCGTTGCATATTGCACTGGATGCGAACAGTCAAAATATAAAATCGCATTTCAATGGCATAAAGTGACTACCACCCTCATAAACGGCTCTGTCTCTGTACGTCTGTCCGTCTATCTATCAATATCTCTCTCCTCAATACCTCCAACCCAATACACCCTCCCTCCGTAGTTTATAAGCAGAGCCGCGCTGTCTCTGTACGTCTGTCCGTCTACATATCTATATCTCTCTCCTCCCTACCTCCAACCCAATACACCCTCCCTCCGTAGTTTATAAACAGAGCCGCTCTGACCGTCTACCTATCTATATATATATATCTCCTCCATACCTCCAACCAAACCACCCTCTCTCCGTTTTGTATAAACAGAGCCGCCATTTGTTCATAAAAATAAAGAACAAATATGATGTAAACAAACTTAATTGTTTTGACTGTTAAAGGGAAGTAATTACACAAAGTGACATCCTTACAACATATTTGGAGCACATGACTTCAAAACATATGAACGAACCATGTTCTTTATCATTTAAACTTAATTAAACAGTTCACAACACTGTAGGAGGATGATATCATCTTGTGCAGCACAAGTAATGTCTTTATTTATACCAATGATACCTGCTGTAGAAGCAAATAAAGATGACCGCTTATATATCACATCTTTTATTTTGTATTTTGTACATGTATTAGCCTATAATTATAATTTATATTATATTTTCACTTGTTAACAGTGATACATAAGGAACAATAGCAATAATTGTTTCACATGGATATTGAAATTGTAGTTAAATATTTAAAACAGTTAAATGTCAATTTTCATAGATATTGTCATTCACATTTTCTTCAGCCAATTCTTCTCACAAAAGAGAGATGACAAAGATTGTAAGAAGAAATTTTCAAACTTCAAAAGCAAAAGTAAGTCATTATTGTTTACATATTATGATAACATGTTCAATGTACCAGTACTTACTATTTTATAACAATATGTAGAGCTATTAGGTTTGATTGATTGGAGTTTAATGCTGTTCTCACAGTATTTCAGTTATATCACAGTATTACAGTTATATCAAAGAATTTCATTATCACAAAATTTCAGTTATATCATGGCGGCCTGTTCACCATACATGTGTTTCGAGGAAGCACTCCACACAACATTCTTCCCCTGTAACTGGCTTTCTTCCCACATAGACTATTTAGCCTGAAGGGGAATGCATTTCTACTTTATTTGTTGTGCACATACATACAGAGCTCTTATAAACAACAGGTTTGTATCAAGTGACTGAAAATATCTTGACTTGAGGTATTTAAGAAGTATATAAATTTATATAAATGAGACTTTTAGTTATTAGTCATAAATTTATCTTTTTATTGTTAAAAATTAGGTTTTGTTCATAATAAACATGTATACATTTTTTATTTCATGATTTGAAATCATTTAACATTTATGCCTCAATGTTTTCAATTATTTATGTCTGCTGCAGATTTAAAAAAAAAGTAAAAAATATAGATCACATGTTATTTATTGATTTATTTCAACAAAACTAAAGTTAGATATGAAGAATAAAACTGGTGGGGGTCCTGCTGAGACCTTTAACCAAGGAGAGGAGCTGCTGCTTCAGCACATTGGCAGCAGGGCCTCCACCAGTGGACTGGATTGTCCAGTGGACACAGATGGTGAAGCGTTGGGGTATGTGTTATGATTTCAAATTCATAAATATATTTAACCCTTTCCCTCATACATCAATTCTGTAGCAGACGATTTAGAAAACATTTCTGCAACACTATTGAAAACCCTTGAAATGAATCATTAATCATTCGATAGAGTTTGAACACATCGTGGCAACAGAAGAAATTCTCCTTTTGTCAAAATATTTTCAATATCGTTTGCTGTTGAGGCCATAGAACACGTCTATATGTGGAAAAGGGTTACAGAATCAACTGCAGTATTTTCCATTACGTTTTTAATAGTGGTTTGCTCCATAGATGTCAAACATTGTCTGCAATTGGGAAGGGGTAAAAATGGTTTATATTTTTTTCATAATATATGCCACAACATGACAAGAAAGTTAATAGTTTAACATTCCGTTTGAATCAAATAGAAGTAATGAAAAATATAGAAACATTTAATTTCTAAAATAATGTAAATTTTACAGGATGGTTACTTGAAGTGTTACTTTTTACTTGATATAACACTTTCAGTGTATTCTGTATTGTAATTAATTAAGGGTGCAAATTAACAGAACAATTATATATTTTATAATGTGTGAGATCATTGGTTCAAAACAAAAGGAACGATTCTTCAATTCCATACATTCCTCCTTTCCTGCAATGTTTTCCAAAGTCATCTGCTTCAAAGGCATCACAATCTGTTAGTAACAAAAATGTAACTTTCATAAATACTGTCTGCTATTACAGTGAATCGTCTGATGGTACTGATGCCATTGTGCCAGTCACGAGCACTGAAATTCCCCCTGGTGAATTACTGATCATATCTGGACTAAGTAAGTACATGTATAGAAATAAAATACTGTTTTAAGTCATTTATCTCAATAGATATTTTGAGGATTTTTTTCAAAGATCAGCGGCTTCTATAAATGTTAAGTTTATCACTGTTTGTCTGTAGTGTCTGTTATGTTTTATGTTATTGTTTCAAACGACACCTTCTTCTAAGCCACTGAAACAAATTCAACCAAACTTCACATAAATGCTTCTTTTGTGGTCCCTTTTCAAATTATTCAAAGGTTGGAAAATGGTTTCCTTTAAAAAGAAAAATTGGAAAATCTTATTTTGTGCAAGTGCTTGTCTGAGAGCAAATTCATCTTTATGACTGTATTTGAATCGAAATGCTTACAAGGCATTGAAAGCTCTTTCTCTTTGTACTTGTAGATGATCAACCACCCGAACTAAAAAAAAAAAAACCTTACTGCCGAGACCAGCGAAAATGTAAGCTTTTTCAGAACACCGCAAAGTGTTCAAGGTTATTTATTGTGATCATCCTATGGCCGATTTGTATGGAATGCCAAATCTACATAAACTCAAATATTTGAAGAGCTCTTCAAATATTTAGAGAGCTCTCCAATTGAATTGATGATATCATTAATTCAATTGAAGAGCTCTTCAATTGAATTGGAGAGCTCTCTAATTCAATTGAAGATATCTACAAATCAACTTAATTGAAGATATCTCCAAATCAATTAGAGATATCTTCAAATCAATTGGAGAGCTCTGCAATTAAATTGGAGATGTCTCCAAATCAATTATGGATATGTTTAATTTGGAAGAATTGGAGATATCTCCAATTCATTTGTTGCTCTCTCTAATTGAATTAAAGATATCTCCAATTGATTTGGAGAGCTCTCTAATTCAATTAGTGAGAGCAACAAATGAATTGTTCATTTGGAGATATCTTCAATTGAATTAGAGAGATCTGCAAATCAATTAGAGAGCTCTCCAATTGAATTGATGATATCAGTAATTCAATTGGAGAGCTCTCTAATTATTTGAAGAGCTCTCTAAATATTTGAAGAGCTCTCTAAATATTTGAAGAGCTCTCTAAATATTTGAAGAGCTCTTCAAATATTTGAGTTTATGTAGATTCGGCGTTCCATAGACTTGCTAAGATATAACTGAACATGTTCTTGAAAGCTTGACTTAGTAATAGTTGTAATGAAAATGGACAACAAATAAGACAAACAGGGTTATTTTCATTCCATATCAATTCTTTAGTATGCATGTAACTAAATTTTGGACAGAAAAATTCTTGGAAAAAAAAATGTTCCAATATTGAATAATAAATATTCAAGTGTTTTCTGTTAAAGAAACATGTGTAACATATCATTAACTGAATTGCATGAAAACATACACATTTCACAACCCTTTCTCTGATAAAGACAAATTTGGAAGCATTGTCGGAAAATGAGATACTGGTAATAATGAGCAATTTCTCCTTTTGCAACTATAATTTTCTAATCTTTTCAATCATTTAATTTTCCCTTATTGAAATTTTCCATAATTTTCCCTACATGTTTCTCATGTCGTCTGCAGCATATTTAATGTTTGTGAGAAAAGGTAAACTCTTTCACACATACAACATGTTTATGGGGCCTCTATAGCAGACAACTGTTGATGTCTGGCGGCATTGCAACTTTTCAACTGTTTAGATTCTAATCTACTTTCCTTTTCAATTTCAGGCACAAAAAGGAAAGGCCAACTCTTGGTAGAAGAGACGCTATCACTTGACAAGGAGAGAATAATAATGGAAAAGGAGAAATTGGCTTTAAAAATGGATTTGATGAAGGAACAAATCTTACAAACACAATTAATCAATAAGAAGACTGCTTTAGAAATAGAGTTTCTTAATCAACAGAAGGAAGTCATCAGCATTAAAAAAGAAGTGCTAAGCATGAAATTGAAAGGCTTTTTAGATTTCAATTTTTCTTAGTACTATTTCTTCCTTAATGTCTTGCAAATTATTTTCTTACTTCAATCGTTTTAATGTATTCTGTTGTCAGATGTTTTCAAAAGAAGTTACTCTAAACAATGTTTGCAAACATTGGGAGAAAATGAGAAATTGCTCGTAATGACCAATTTCTCCTTTTATCACTATGTTTTCGACTCAATTCCATTATTATTCAATCACACAGAAAGATTTCCCATATATTTGCAAAGATGTTTTCAACTCAATTCCATTATCATTCCAATTTCTCCTTTTATCACTATGTTTTCAACTCAATTCCATTATTATTCAATCACACAGAGAGATTTTCCATATATTTGCAAAGATGTTTTCAAACTCAATGTTGACAAAAAATATTGTGGACACTATTTCTTTCATAAATTTGACATGATTAGTATTAACCCTTTCCCTCTCACGCCTGCGCAGCAAACGGCTTTTTGAAAACATGGTCACAACAGAAGAAATTGCTCGAAACGAGCCATTTCTCCTTTGGTCACCATGTTTTGAACTGAATTCAATTATTTGTTTTTTGTAGTGGGAAAGGGATAATTATCATATTATATAATATTAAGTAATATTATTTAGATTATCTTTAATGAGCTATTGTTAAAAAGTATGAAAGTGCTACATTATTAGTTTTGAATTGGCAGCTATATTTGCATTCAGAGTTGCAAACATCCTGGAAAAAGATTAATCATTTTGAGAAAAATATAATTTTTCAAAAGTTATTTCAATATGACACTTTAAATGATTAATACTCTTTAATTATCGAATTTTCGACCACTTGGTCTATATAGAGATAAAAAATATACAACAGAATATTTCTGTTGTATATTTTTAATCTTGATGAAGACCAATTGGTTGAAAATTCGATAATTAACAAGTTTTAATCATATAAAATGTACTACAGACTTTCTTCCCTTTGGAAGACATAATATACAAAGTATTTCAATATGTGTTTGTATAGCCCTTTCCCCACCTATAGACGCATTTTGACGCATGTGCAGCGAAAGACCTTAGAAAACATTGTGACAAAAGGAGAAATTGCTCAAAACGAGCAATTTCTCATTTTGCCACAAGGTTTTCAACATTTTCAGCAATTATACCTACAATTATAGAGATTTTCCATTTTCTAAGTCGTCTGCTGCAGATTGGTTGTAAGTGGGAAAGGGTTAATATCATTTTAATGAAGATTTTGAATTCAATTGAATTCATTTCACATTATCTACATAAAAACATGCTTAATTTCTCCTTCACAAAAAGTGTTATTACTGTTATCAGTTCACTGTTATTGTTATCACAAGTAACATGAATGAAGCATGCCTTTGTTAAATTTAATACAGAGTTGAAAGCATTTTTGGAAACATGAGACTTGGAACAATATCTTGTTTCCAAGAATGTTTTCAAATGTAATTAATAACATGAAAATTGAATGTCAGTGTAATCAGAGACATATAAACACATGTGTTAATATGTTTCTGGTGCAAGTTGTTTACATTTTTGGAACAAACCTATTTGATAGGTTTTAACAATTTCTCATTTTCTATAATGTTTTCAAATGTCAAAAAACTACAATAAAATAAGGTCATGACTCATGATGTCTGTATAATTTTAAAAAATTAGCTGCAATCATTATAGAAACAGAAGACATTGAAAAATATTATCTTAAACCCTTTTCCATATGAAGATGATTCCTGATGCCTCGGAAGCAGGGGAACTTTGAAAACATTGTGACGAAATGAGAAGTTTTCTTCTTTTGTCAGAAAATGTCATGGTTTTTTTAATAATTATCCCATCATTTATAAAAAAAAAAATCTATATTTTTTAACCTTAATGTTTTTCAAAGTTGTCTGCTCCAGAGTTATTGTTTGAAGGCAAGGGTTAAAGGTAAAAAATAAGATGTCTGAATTATGGAAAGGTCTAAAGCATAGGAATCATAAGTAGGTCTGGAGAAAAACATTAATATTCTATGAAAGCACATGTATGGTTATAAAAACAACATGTATGTGTTATTTTTATATAGAGTTGTAGATAATAAATGAAAAGGAGGTTCTGATCGTTTCGGACAATTTTTCCTATTCCAAATGTTTTCAAAATTCAAGGTTCAACATGTATATGTAAACAAGATGCAGAGTTGCAAACACTTCGGGAATAGGAGACTTTGAAAACTTTGGACATCATATCCTTTTCCTGAAACTTTGAAAACATGTTTGTATTTGAAAATGTTCAAGAAAGTGGAAATCAGTTTGTAAAACACACAATTCACGATAAAATATAGCTTTTTTGCATTAGACTTTAGGATAATGTGATGACAATATCCCATTGACCTAAGGAATCCTGTTGCTAACATTCAAGTATAATATAACTCACAGTGCAATTATTTTTAATATTAAGTTTAATACTAAACAAGAGGGCCAAGATGGCCCTAAATCGATCACCTAATTGATAGTAAATTAGTAGCAAATATTTAACTGCAAATATCTGGACATTTTTATCAGGGAGTGCAAATAAAACTGAAAGGAGTGGACACTTCTCAAGAAACAGCTTATCAGTAAAGGCCATTTATATCTTGAAATCTAACAAGAACTTTAATAAGAATGGAATTATAAAGTTTTTGTCATTTTGCACCTTTCCTGATGCCGCCTTGCTGCCCTGTTTTTCAACGAAATCAATATGGCTTCAACAGTTTATTTAGAGGGTCACTTAAGAAACATTTCTACCAAATTATCTTGCAATCGCACAAGTAGATTATGTAGGAAAAGGATTTTAAAATTTGGGTATTTTTCTCACTTTCTGATGCCGCAGCAACCAAAGTTCTCAATGGAATTTAAATCTTTGAACAATTTTGAAAGAGGACCACCAAAGGAACATTCTTGTGATGTTTTGTGGAAATTGGTCTATTGGAATGGTAGGAGTTGGTTGTCATTTGTAGCTAAAAGTTCAATTTACCCTTTTTGTGATGACGCCTGGTTGATATGATTGTGTAACCAATCAAAACGGCTTAAACAAATTAAAAAGAGGATCATTACAGTAAGATTCGTATTATATTTTCTTAAAATCAGACAAATACTTTCATAAAAATGGAATTTTCAAATTTGGTCATTTTTCCCTTTGCCGCCTGACTGCCATGTTTTTCGACCAATCAGTATGGCTTGAACAATTTTTATAGAGGGTCACCCAAGGAACATTTCTACCAAATTATATTTGAATCTGTCACGCAGATTCGGAGGAGAAGATTTTTAAAGTTTGGACATTTTGTCCCCTTTCTGATGCCGCAGCAACCAAAGTTCTCATTGGAATTTTAATCTTTGAACAATTTTGAAAGAGGACCACCAAAGGAACATTCCTGTGATGTTTTGTGGTAATTGGTCTATTGGAATGGTAGGAGATGGTTGTCATTTGTAGCTAAAAGTTCAATTTACCCCTTTTGTGATGACGCCTGGTTGCTATGATTGTGTAACCAATCAAAACGGCTTAAACAAATTAAAAAGAGGATCATTACAGTAAGATTCATATTATATTTTCTTTAAATCAGACAAGCATTTGCATAAAAATGGAATTTTCAAATTTTGTCATTTTGCCCCTTTTTTGATGCCGCCTAACTGCCATGTTTTTCGACCAATCAGTATGGCTTGAACAATTTTTATAGAGGGTCACCCAATGAACATTTCTACCAAATTATATTTGAATCTGACAGGCAGATTCGGAGGAGAAGATTTTTAAAGTTTGGACCTTTTGCCCCCTTTCTGATGCCGCAGCAACCAAAGTTCTCAATGGAATTTAAATCTTTGAACAACTTTGAAAGAGGCCAACCAGAGGAACAGTCCTGTGATGTTTCACGGAAATTGTCCTTGGAGTTTGGGAGGAGATGATGTTTAAAGCTAAAAGTTAACGCTGGACGGACGGACGGACGACGGACGACGGACAAAAAGTGATAGGAATAGCTCACCCGAGCCTTTGGCTCTGGTGATCTAAAAACTATACTTTAATTGTGTAAAGTGTATTAAAAAAACTGATTTGCTATTTGCAGTCTTATCTGGTTACCAGTGTTGCCTTGAACAACTGGCATTTCATCAATGTCTTCAACTGCCAATTCATCTAACATATGATTATCCATTATATCTCCCTGGTCAATCCCAATGTTATGTAACACAACACAAGATGTTATGAAGTTTACTGCAACATTGGGAGATGACCTAATCCCAAAGTGTAACACTGGGAACCTCCTTTTCATTATACCAAATGTCTGTTCAATTATTACGCGGGTTCTGCACAGGCTTGCATTAAATCGTTCCTGATTTCTGGTAGATGGATTTAAAAAAGGCGTCATGAGGTAATTCCTACAGGGATATCCTGAGTCTCCTAAAATAAAGCCATTGTGTAGTCCTGAAATTGAAATGATTGCAATAAGATAAGAACATAACATTTTCACACACGCAGAAGCATTTAACCCTTTCCCTCATATAGACGCCTCCGCAGCAGACGGCTTTTTGAAAACATAGTGACAAAAGAAGAAATTGCTCAAAACGAGCAATTTCTCCTCTTGCCCCAATTTTTTTTCAATTTTTAGTCATAGGTTATCCATTTTATTATAGAGATTTTCCATTTTTGGACGAAATATATTCAAAGACACCTGTTGCAGAATTGTTGTATGAGAGAAAAGGTTAAAGATGAAGACAACGAGTTTTGAAAACATTGTGAAAATCTTTTCTGTTAACTGGATTCAGGAAAGGTGTTATGAGGTAGTTTTTACACGGATATCCCGAGTCCCCACCCAAAAAAAAACATTGTGTAGTCCTGAAATTATTGCAATAAGATTCAGCTCATAATATCTTCACACACGCAGAAACAATTAAATGTGTATGCAGCCTATGAGTTTTGAAAACATTGTGAAAAAAAGAAAAACATGCACATTTAAGCTATGTTGTTGTTGTTGTTTGGCGTTGTTTACCCTCGCGCTCGGCATTAATGCCATTTGGCGAGCAAATGCACATTTAAGCTATTAAATTGTCTAAGTTAATTATATCATATATATACGACATTGCATTTGGCTTCGACTCAAAACCAAATCATACGTGTTCACACTATGAGGCACTCAAATATTAGCCACTTGATGCACTTACAGAAATAACGTCCATTTTGATGTGAGTACTTTAGGTTACTTGGACATGATGGATATTATTATATTCAAGTAGTTAAAGGGAGGTAATTAAACGACATCTGGTAACATTACTTGAACGTTGTAACTTCAAATTAGTGCAGAAAACATTTTAAGAGAAGAAGCAAATTCTTATTGTGAGCAATTTGGTATTTTTCAAAAATATTTCCTGCTGCAGATCCATCATAATTTGTCTGCCTCATGCTTCGATCCTGAACTTGTTGATGCTTTTCCGAAGAAAAATATATTATTCAGGGATATAGATAATTTGTCATTCCTCTCATGGAACAGCCTTTATTTAACACATTTACATAAATTAATATTTACCATTTTCAAACTCCGTCGACAAGTTACAGTCCCTCCATATTCTCGCATCATGAGTACTACCTGGCCATTTTGCCACCAAACTTGTAATCTTAAAATCGTTGTCACATATCATCTGCAATGCAGTAAACATGTTTTTAACTCCAATGATTGATACAACTGCACATCAAGCATACTCTTAATGTGTTCATTAATTTTTACTCTATGTGGTTTTTTTTTGTTATTAACAAAGGTTGGTTAATATTCAAGTTCAATTTCTTTTATATTTGCATAACATTTTACATGTTATTACAACATATACATTATACACATTTGTAAAGCAATACATATAGTATTGTTCAGTAGATGACAACGTGATATATAATATTCGCGAAAAGTGCGATTAGTATTAAGTAGTATGTGTTGTTAAATTGATTGCAAGAAGCTATATCTCATTACCTATGTTATTTTAAGGTAATTTTTAACAAACCAGATAAAGATTAGTCTGTGCAAATGTCCCAATCATATTCCTTAACAGGGGATGCTTTTTCACCCATATGGACTCAATCGGTAGAAAATAATACATATAACATATAGTACAGTGGATGTATTATTTAATATACATAAAACATCGTTAAGCTGCTTGTGATATTTATACAGTCATGTTTACATCTGTTAAAGACAAATAGTAATTTTCCTTTTTCTTGTTAATAATAAACAATATTTAAAAGTTGACATATAACTGTTTGATAAATATTAATTCGTGTAACTACATTGAGGGAGTGAAACCCTTTTCTGTTAACGTAATCCACTTCGTCATTTGCTGGTTTCGTGATCCTTAGATGTGTGCAGTCAATACACCCAATAACATTGGGGAATCCTGTTGTGAGTAATAAAGGGATATATTTATATTTATACTGGTCTCAATTTCTAGTGATTTTAGAACTGGGAACAGTTCTTTATACAAAAATAAATGACTAATTATTTAAAACTGCTTTGGATAACTTGAAACAAGATGGCCCTATAGATCGCTTACCTGAGTTACCTGAGTTATGCAATGAGATTTATAATGCAAAGTACATGTCAAAGTCTCAAACTGCTGAAATAAAAAATGCAGTCTTCAGCAGTGATGAGAGAGATTTTCCTTCAACTTGGCGTAGTGACCTACATATCACCAAGACAAAGATTCTGATGAAGTTTCAATATGTTCAAGATAAAAATGCAGCTTCCATAGTATTACCAAGTATTTTTGTTAATAATATGTATATATAATGCATGCACCCTCAACATTAATTGATGACTACAATATTTGTAAGAGGTGTGTGTTGATGTCTACATTCGTTGATGTAAACAGTGTTTTATATCTCGGTTATAACGCCAAAATGATGTTACTCTATCATTTCGGTGTGTATGAATTTATATGAAGCTGTGGAATTCTGAATACTCATACCGTCATTCTTACAATACAGTATTTGGGAAGTATGCATAAATATAATCGTGATTATGGACATTCTTAAATTAAAATTACACAACATTCCAAAGCCTATCGTACAAGGATGTTTTGCGAATAATAGCAGTGCACATATCTTAATAACACCATTGTGTTTTATTTCTTGATAGATACTTTAATACATTATTCAGATTCACGCTTTTTAGAATATGTATAAGCCAGATAGATATATATTTTTTAAAAAGGGAGGTAATTAAAAAAAAAATCTGTTGCTTACCGCCTATATCTTTCATCGCTCTTTTAACGGCACCTAGAGCATTTCCACGGGGGAAATGAACCCATCTTCGTCTGATGACGGATAAAGCTTCAGCTACTCTTCGACAGGTCCTTGAAACAGTCGGCTGCGAGGCCCCAATTAAATCGCCAACTACAACTTGGAAACTTCCAGTTGCAAAAAACCTTAGGGTTACCAGCAGCAGTACTGGTAATGGCGAGTTCCTGGCGCTACCATAACGTAATCTTTCGTAAACCATTTCGCAAATAAATACAATGGTCTCCGGACGAAAGCGGAAGCGAATGAAGACTTCGCCAGACGTCAGGGTCTCGAGAGGATTTTGCCTATCGGCAATAATCCTCTCAGGACCAATGACGTCTGCTACAGCTTCCAAAACCAACAACCTATGTGCGGCGGCCATGTTGATCTTAACATGCTCTGCAGTAGAATCGATTAATGCTCCCGGACGGTGGTAAATAATCAGCCATGTCAAGAAATATGTTGATGATCACGATCTTGTATCCCTTACATATTTAAACCAATCTGACGACTACTTTTAAACAAGAGGCCCATGAGGGCCTATGCTCTACTGGTATGGTTCTTTGGTCATTTTCAATCCAGAGCATGTATGTATGGTGAAGATCGGATAGTAAATGGAGGCTCTTTTGTGTTCACAAGCTGTATTGTAGCAATTTTTACAATTTCATGGGCCATAATCCAGTCTTGCATGGGCGGATCTAGCTGGTTTTCAAAAGGAACCAAGCTCTCATCAATATTTAACTACTATCTAAGTTTGGTGAAGATCAGATAGTAAATGGAGCCTCTATTGTGTTCACATGCTCAATTATAGCAATTTGGACAATTTCAAGGGCCATAATCCAGTCTTGCATGGGCGGATCTAGCTGGTTTACGAAAGGAACCGAGCTCTCATGGATATCTTACTACTGTATAAGTTTGGTTGAGATACAATCAAAAGTGAAGACTGTATCGTGTTAACAAGAAATTGTTTACGGACGGACGCACGCACGCACGGACGACGGACAAATCGCCACGACATAAGCCCTTCTGGCCTTTGGCCAGTAGAGCTAAAAACGGTTTGGCTAGTGCAGATTTGTAAATTTTTTTTAATAAAATAATATCTGTAAAATAAAGGGAACAAGGGTTAATGACTAGATAAAACTAGAATATTTGCTTGTAAATCAATTTTTTTTATGCATTTTCAACCACAAATTTGACAGAAAAACCACTAGTGAATTGAAACGGTTTTACTTCATTGTATTTTGTTATAGATCCGTGTTTTAACAAATAATCTCAGACAAATTCAATCAGACATATATATATTAACAAAATTTATATTAAACCATTATCAAGTCTTAGACAAGGAGTGAAATAATAACCATTTCGACTGTTTTATGAAAATGAAGACTTTTGACACCATACATCATTTGAAATTGTGTTCAAAATTTACATATTTATCAAAGACATATAATGGGGTTGAAGCCATTGTGGCAAAAGGAGAAACTACTCATGATGGGTTATTTCTCATTTTGCAACAAAGTTTGCAAAAGTTGTCTGCAAAAGAAAACATTATTTCCTCAATTTTCAACTAACTTTTCTAAAAATATCTTTACAAGCCGGCTAAGTCTTGTTTGAATAGAATCTGCTGTTAGTGAGAAAAGGCCTAGCATGCAAAACTTCAACCCAACATTGCAACTTCACAAAGTGTCATATTTTATAATAAATTCAGTCAGGAGTTACGTAATCTGATTGTTTGATACCTTTAAAGACTATATTAAAGCTTTAAATCAATCTCTGAGTGGTAACGGAGATATGTGCATAATTGTGCCATGCATGCAAAACTTTAACCAGATTTTAAAGTAAAACAAGGGCCATAATTTGTACTAAATTCATACACTAACTTGACTGTCTTACACCCCTGAAGACATGAATGAAGTTTCAAGTCAATATCATTAGTGGTTACAGAGATATATCCATGATAGTACCTTGCATACAAAACTTTAACCAGAATTTCTAAGTAAAAAAAGGGCCAGGATTTGCATTATATGCTGGAAAGAGTTATGAAGTTTGAAAGCAATAGCATCTGTGGTTTTTGAGAAAAAGCCTTGCATGCAAAACTTTAACCAAAATTTCTAAAGTCCGAAAAGGGGCATAATTGTGTCAAAATTGGATATAGAGTTATGGGACTTGTCGTGCAAGGTCATTTGATGATGTCCAATAAGTGTGTGAAGTTTCAAAGCAATAGAATATGTGGTTTTTGAGAAAAAGCCTTGCATGCAAAATTTTAACCAAAATTGCAACACCAACGCACAAGTGACTGTATTAAATAGCTCTCATATTCTTCGAATAGTCAAGCTAAAAATGTGTCTATATGCAGGAAACTGTTAACATAAAAGAATAATTAATTATAAGCATACCAAAGTCTACTACAGTAAATAACACTTTCCCCAATAAAACAATTATGCAGGAGACAGTTTTGTCCAGAGATTTTCCATATGTTTGTCTAGATTCAGATGCCTCAGAAATTGTCTTTTTCAGGGTAAAGGCCTGTTTAGGGTTAAACCTAGCACATCTCTATTTTACACAACATTTCCATGTTTATGTCACTTCTTGTAAAGTTCTCAGGATATTACAGGCACTTGTTTTCACACCATACTGCCTAACATAGCATTTCTTATCATTTTAATAGTGTTATTGTTATATAACAGAACCCTATTCTACACGAATATAGGCATATTTAAATACAGCTCAAGCAGTCCTATGCAGATGAATTTTGAAAAGAATGTGACAAGACGTGAAACTGCTCACAACGGGCAATTCTGCGTTTTGTCACAATTTTACTGAAATTATGTTAAATGACAACAGATTTATAATATTTTCACCAGTTAATCTTTTCCTACTGTCAAAAGCTTAACTGTTACATATCTCTCTGCTTTAAATTGATAAGAGTTTTCAACTGATGTTGTAAAAAATATCCTTTTTTATATTCTGGTCCACACATGTCTCCGACATCCACAGAGTATCTATAGGCCTGTTTATGGCTGGCAGTTATCCCATCTCCTAGAATTCAGGAATTCTGTATTATTTCTGTCAAAAGCTTAAATGTTACATAATTATCTCTCTACTTTAAATTGATTAGAGTTTTCAACTGATGTTGTAAAAAACATCCTTTTTTATATTCTGGTCCACACATGTCTCCGACACCCACAGAGTATCTATAGGCCTGTTTATGGCTGGCAGTTATCCCATCTCCTAGAATTCAGGAATTCTGTATTATTTCTGTCAAAAGCTTAAATGTTACATAATTATCTCTCTACTTTAAATTGATTAGAGTTTTCAACTGATGTTGTAAAAAACATCCTTTTTTATATTCTGGTCCACACATGTCTCCGACATCCACAGAGTATCTATAGGCCTGTTTATGGCTGGCAGTTATCCCATCTCCTAGAATTCAGGAATTCTGTATTATTTCTGTCAAAAGCTTAAATGTTACATAATTATCTCTCTACTTTAAATTGATTAGAGTTTTCAACTGATGTTGTAAAAAACATCCTTTTTTATATTCTGGTCCACACATGTCTCCGACATCCACAGAGTATCTATAGGCCTGTTTATGGCTGGCAGTTATCCCATCTCCTAGAATTCAGGAATTCTGTATTATTTCTGTCAAAAGCTTAAATGTTACATAATTATCTCTCTACTTTAAATTGATTAGAGTTTTCAACTGATGTTGTAAAAAACATCCTTTTTTATATTCTGGTCCACACATGTCTCTGACATCCACAGAGTATCTATAGGCCTGTTTATGGCTGGCAGTTATCCCATCTCCTAGAATTCAGGAATTCTGTATTATTTCTGTCAAAAGCTTAAATGTTACATAATTATCTCTCTACTTTAAATTGATTAGAGTTTTCAACTGATGTTGTAAAAAACATCTCTTTCATTTTTCTGACCCAAACACGTCTCAGACATCCACAAAGTATAGATCTGTTTATGGCTGGCAGTTATCCAATCTCCTTGAATTCAGGAATTCTGTATAATTTCTGGCCCCAATCAACACTGAAATGAAAAGAAAAATGCAAGGGTCATACATTATCATGTTGAAATGATACAGTTAATGATTGAATGAGAAAAGAAAACATCAAGGTCTGTAATACATGCTTGCACAATGAAATGTATTCTAAAATTGACAGATTAAATCAACACAAGTATACATATCCCGGTGGTGCTAATCTAAATAATCGAGGAAATGCTATGACAGTTAAGCTTCTGTTTTTTTAGGCATTTCATTTTTCTGACAGTATTACCAGGGACGTAGATCTACGTCCCTGGTATTACACAATCTCTTTTAGATAATGATTAATGTAATAATATGTATGTTAACCCTTTCCCTCATATAGACGCTTTCTGACCCATCTGCAGCAGACGGCTTTTTGAAAACATAGTGACAAAAAGAAGAAATTGCACAAAACGTGCAATTTCTCCTTTTGCCACAATGTTTTCCACTTTTTGTCATAGGTTATCCATTCAATTATGGAGATTTTCCATGTTTTGACAAAATACGTTCAAAGTCGTCTGCTGCAGAATTGCCGTATGAGGGAAAGGGTTAACATTGTTATAAAAATGTATGTTAATGTGCTTTTGACAGACTAAAGCCTTTTGTATGTTTTAAATTCGTTACATTGTTTTGATAATGTAAAATAATATGATTATTATTTTCTGTATGGGTGTTAATGTTTGAGTAATAATTGTATTAAAAGTCTGTTTTAAATACTTAATGAATACGTCTATTCTAATCAATAGTAAATTGAATAATTGATTGTTATTTACACATCTATTGATGTTTTTACTTTCTGTTTCCAAAGTATGCGGCTTACCTTTTGTGCAAAATGTCTCCCTTTTCCATTATGTTTTCAAAGTATGCGAAAGATTAGTAGTATTTTATACTTTCCCCTATATGTGTTCAAAGTTTTTCTGCCACGATGTTTTCAAAGTAGCGGCCTACTTATCATGTAAAATTTCCCCCTTTCTCACCATGTATGTGCAATATCTATCCTGTAAAATGTTCCTCTTTCTCACAATGTAACCAATTCCTACAAAAAAAATAAAAAGTTTTCTGCCATGATGTTTTCAAAGTATGCAGCCTACTTATCATTTCAAATACAAAATTATATATCATGGTTTTCAAAGTAGACAATTCTCCCTTTTCTCACAATTTTCCTAATTCGTTAATATAATTATACCTAAGCGAGAAGCCAACCTATCATATGCATATTCTCCTTTCCTCACCAAATGTTTTCAGTCGTCTGCAGCAGATTAACTATTTAGAACACATCAAGATCATTTAAATAATCAATCAACAGGTAATCAAGTGCATCATACCGCTTTTGTTTTATGACACTTGTGCGTTAAGCCATCCATTCACACCTATAAATAAACCGATAATGGGGTCGCCTAAAACTGGGGTTAACTATTCTTAGGAAACTGGGGTCGAGAATTCTTGAGGTCGAGATTTCTAACTACCATATGCAGCACCCATGCTCAGGCTATGGATAAATTATTAATATTCAGATAAAAATAGAAAATATCCAAACAACAGACAATAAAAAATCTTACCACAGTCATTACAATGATACGATTTTTGTCATTGATCTCACTGCAAACATTTATAATCAAACAAAAAACAAAGACACTCGACTGTCTGATATGAACAGTCCCATTTTAAATGATGTCCTCTTCAAGTCATGCAAATAAAATGCAGGTGAAACAATTGGCAGTTTGCTATAAGATAATCAACCCTTGACACAATCCAAGAGCAACAGATTATTAAATCACCCCACCCATTGAATTGTAAATTGATGGTTTCATTGAAAAACTTACCAGTGTGAGATTGGCCGCTTTAGGATTAATGTTGACTGTACGAACATTGTAGACATGCCCACGTTGTCTCTCTTGTCGGTCTTTCGGATAACATGATCATTGAAATACGTTTCTTGAATTTCTGAATGCTAATCACGACACGAGTTCACATCATTTTCGCCCACTCGAGATTGTTTGTTTGTAATCCGACATCTTTGATTATACATATCCTTCAATTGTATCCAACTTTAGAGGTTTTTTTCACTGTATAATACACCTAAGTGTCGCTTTCTGCCCCGAAAATATCAACAATCCAGCATTAGCGAGTGTCTGCTACATCAAAAAGTGAATTTTTGCAACATTTTACTTAAAAGTGTTTCTAGAAACATAACGTAACTTATAGTTATTATAGATAAGACGGAAAACAATCTCTGTACAGAATATGACAGTTTAAGTAACCGTTTTCGGCAGTTTGTTTACATTTCTTCGCTCTACCGCTACACTTATTTTACATTATGTCTAAACACTGACGAAGTTTTTCTTCTACATACGATGCTTCTGTGTAGTTTAATAATATTTACCTTCCGTCCAAGTATTATTATTATCATAACTTTATTAATTGACATAAAAAACACAATTTTAAAGCAAGAGTACTCACCAAGTTTATCATTCGAACGAATAGTGCCCGCAACAAAAACGGCTAGTTGTTAGAAACGCATATTTATTGCGGCTAGTAGCCGCTTAGCATCATCACCGTGATTTATATGTAAACAATAAAAGGTATCATTAAAGGAAATGAATTCAAAAAGAGTGTGTTATGTGATAAATTGAATATATAAATCTAGCAATATTGCGAGGTTAAACTATCGTAGACGGGTTCATTTTCTTATAGACAAACGCCTACTGTACCAGTCAAAATCCTGTAGGACAAATTATCACATGTCACGTGCCTATATACTGATGTCATTAAAATATTTTTTACTCGTACATATATGTAAAAAATAAAAGGTATCATTAAGGGAAAATAATTCAAAAAGAGTGTGTTAAATTGAATATATAAATCTAGCAATATTGCGAGGATGAACTGGTTCAATTCCTTATAGACAAATGCCTACTGTACTAGTCAAAATCCTGTCGGGCTAATAGCTAATCTTGGCTTATTGACCCGACGATCGGGTGAATAGTCAAAAGAACCTTATTTACCCGACGGTCGGGTGAATAGTCAGAAAAACCTTATTTACCCGACGGTCGGGTGAATAGTCAGAAAAACCTTATTTCCCCGACGGTCGTGTAAATAGTCATTTCCAAATTTCAAGTTGATAAACGCGCTACGATTGGTTTATCGAAACGCGGTTAAGTGAGGGAGAAATCATTATATCAAACCTCTCCAATTGATTTGAAGATATCTCTAATTGATTTGGAGATATCTTCAATTAAGTTGATTTGGAGATATCTTCAATTGAATTAGAGAGCTCTCCAATTCAATTGAAGAGCTCTTCAATTGAATTAATGATAATCATCAATTAAATCATATTTGTCAAACGTTAAGCCCACTATTAAACCACTTTTTGGTTTTATAAAACAAAGAATAATTGACCAGGGTCTTCAGGAACAACATGCAAATATTTCAGCATCTCCAAAATTAACATTTTTTCAGAATGTTTACATAATGAACGAACGTGCAGCTTATGATGATGCTTTACGAAATAGATCAGATCGATCCTCATTATGTAAATTAAGAGTAAGTGCTCATAACCTTGTCATTGAAAGAGGAAGATATTTTAAAGTGCCCAGGAGTCAAAGAATTTGTGAAATCTGCAAAAGTGATGACATTGAAAATGAACAGCACATGCTACTACATTGCAGAGGGTACTCCAATATCAGAGAGACTTTTGAATTCAAATTGTCCAAAATTTCTCAAAAAAGTAACACTTATATTAATGTGCGATATGTATAAAATAAGGCTTATACTTAATAATAAATCTTCCACGGCACTTAAACTATCTTCCTCTTTCGTAACAAATTGTTTTATTGTGAGAAGTAATCTATTGCAATAGATTTTCATTATACATGTATTTTATATTCACATAAATGTTTGCATTTTATAACCATTTTTAACCATTCGGTCATTACCATTTATTGTAAATGCGTTTGTGCCAATAAAATATTGTATTGAATTGGAGAGCTCTCTAATTATTTGAAGAGCTCTTCAAATATTTGAGTTTATGTAGATTTGGCGTTCCATACATTTAGATATTGTGAAATATACGTCAGAAGTCACCTGAGCCCATATAGACGATTTTTTTCCCGGGGTGCATGCCCCCGGACGACTTTAGAATGATGCGTATTCCATATTTCGACCCAGCTACGCCCCTGAAATATCCTATTACAGAAACCTGGATTATTACTTCCTCATGTAACGAAACAAGACAAAACGTGTTCAAAATGACGTGTCCCTAACGAGATAACGTGCCATGAGATAACATTCATTTGAAATTGATATTAAATGTGATTATCAGATAACATGTATCCTTTAATAGATTTGAAGTAAGAAAATAAAGAATTTTGTGTGTTTATTTTCGTTGGAAAAACGATACATTTGCGTCTTTTAATTAAGATTGTTTCTCTCAAAATGTTATATTACAGTGAACTCGACAGTTCCGGTTTATCGACAATGTTTCTTTAGTTTCTACGAACTTTACTGTATGTCTCATCACTAGTAAGATTTGGGGCATGAGAGGCTTCTGTGGGGCCCAAATTGTTTTAACTCAAATTGTATTCTAATTTTGATCAATATAAATTATAACTTCGGTATCTGGACAAGCTGCATGAAGGCATTGTCAGTGACAGCTCTTGATGTTAACTTTTGTCACGTGACCCGGAAATTACAGCATGCTATTGCAGAAAGGTAGTCTGGTGCTTAACCGCCAGAAAGCATCTGTATGTGGGAAAGGGTTAAAGAAAAACATATTTACATTTTAATGATTTACCAAAAAACACGTCTCCTGATATTCTAAGAATATAAGAATAACAGTGACACCTGACCTATTTTCTATTTAGAGGAAGGGAATGCTGCTATTTTTAATTCCTGTTTTGGTGCTGAGTAATGAACAATCACAAGTAAGTTAATTTAGTCTTTAGTACATATTTTTTGCTTAATAGTCTAATTTGATTGATTCAAAGTTGTCAGTTGCAGATTAGCAGTATGTTGGAAAGGGGGGGGGGGGGGGGGTTAATCAACTAAGTTGAAACATGAATATTAGATTGAAATTGTCATTGTTTAGGCAGATGGGCATCAGACTGTCACTCATTTCCATTCAAAAGCTTTTAAAATTTAACCTTTTCCCACATACATACGCTTTCTGAGGCACCTGCTGCAGATACAAGAAAGATATAATTATCAATTGAAACATTTAATTTGACCTAACAATAACATATAATTATATATTCCATATCAATTTTAAGATTATTTTTTTGGGGGGGGGGGGGGGATATCAATTGAGCAAGAGGTTACATCCCTTGCCATGAATGCAGCATCACAGAGGAATAGATAAGGAGGAGTAAACTGGTATTTTTCCAACATTTTCTCTCTTATGACAAAATTGAACTCTAAAAAGAATCATCTCACTGATTGATGGTCAAATAAGGATTTAGGGATGTGAAATTGAGCAAGAGGTTACATCCCTTGCCATGAATGCAGCATCACAGAGGAATAGATAAGGAGGAGTAAACTGGTATTTTTCCAACATTTTCTCTCTCATGACAAAATTGAACTCTAAAAAGAATCATCTCACTGATTGATGGTTAAATAAGGATTTAGGGATGTGAAATTGAGCAAGAGGTTACATCCCTTGCCATGAATGCAGCATCACAGAGGAATAGATAAGGAGGAGTAAACTGGTACTTTTCCAACATTTTCTCTCTTATGACAAAATTGAACTCTAAAAAGAATCATCTCACTGATTGATGGTCAAATAAGGATTTAGGGATGTGAAATACTCTTCTTATCTAGAGCTATATGGCATCATGTCTATAAGACATTGCTCAAGATTTTGCAATTCATCCCACAAAACTCGTTTAATACCTGACAAAGTTCATATTTTACACTTCTCTATACGTTTTTTTAAGGATCACCCTAATGACAAAATCCATTTGGACTGCTTTGTGACATTTAAACATCCACACCTTGAGGGTGGTTGTAATGAAGTTTGTAATGTAATAAACATTTGCTTTGACATATTACTTGAAGCATTGTAATGTAATTTGATCACCTGGAAGCCTTTTATAGGTATTCCTGATAATGAAAGGCTGCAGAACATTTTCTATATGATACTGAGAATTAAATTAAACCTGGTCAAGGATTGTTGAGCGTCACAAAGTTTTTCAATTCTCAACAAATTGATCATTTATAAAGCTACCTGGAGCATTGATTTATTTTTAGATCATCTGAGCCAAAGGATCAAGGTGATCAATTCTGATCACTCTCTGTCCGTCTTAGAATTATAGCTTCAAAATATATCTCCTTCTTAATCACAGGAACCGAGCCCCGATAGATCAGTTGGTATCAACGTGGGCTGTAATTCCAGGGGTTGTAAGTTCGAACCCCAGTTCTGCCAACATTCTTTCCGACTTTTGACAATTTTAGTCACTGTGACAAGCGTCTCATCTTCCACCAATATGCTTTTAGTCTCTGTGGAAAAGCAGCCAGTTGCCAACTTCTGGTGTCAGGAAGGGTTACCAGCTTCTGGTGTAATGAGGGGATACCAACTTCTGGTGTCACGAAGGGGTACCAGAGATTGAGAAAGCATCTATATTTTAGAAAGGGTTAAAACATGTACTAGTAGTACTGGGAAATGCCATACTAGAACTGAAATACTTTTAAAATGCATGTAACACACTAATAAAATAAACAAAAATATTGTAAGCCTTGATTTTTAGCTCCAATGGCTTACAGCCAGTTGACCTTATGTCATGTCTGGAGTTGTCCATTGTGCATCTGTGAGTGCGTAATTTTTTAGCTTAAATGACTTCTCCCCTGTAAGGCTTTAAAATTGGTAGTAATGGCTGCCCTCCTTTGCACTTAGGGTTGCTTGGTAAGCCTTACAACTGACTGGCTGGTGTTGGGATAAATGGACCAGTAGAAATGGTAACTTACCAAGGAAATATGTGATATAACTAAAAAATTGTTGAAAGCGGCCTAAAACACCAAACAATCAACTCAAACCCTAAAGTATGATGCAGATTATCGAACAATTTTGTAGAAATGTTCCTTAAGGTGACCCTAAATGAGAGTCCTTCAAGTCATGTTGATTGGGCAAAAAACACAGCCACCAGGGGACGGGGCTTTTTTGCCTTATATAGCTATAGTGAAAATCTGGCAAATTTTAAAATGATTTTGAAGAAATTATCCTTGCATATCACTCTGTGAAATTCCTTCCATCCATGTCAAAAACATGGCCACCAGGGAGCAGAGCTGTTGTGCCTTGTGTGTTTAGTGAAAAGTCTTCTCCAAAAGTATGTGAAGATTTATGATGAATTTGTTGAAATGCTCCATGGGATACCTTCAAACCATGTTCATTGGTTGAAAAATATTGCGACCAGGGGCATTATGTGGCTATAGTGAATTAATTGTTGCATAATGCAGTACGTGGAGCGATACAGCTAGGCCTTCTTGTGCCTCTTTTAGTAATTGCTGATAATCTCATTGATTTGCTATTGTTTAAGGGGACAGAAGGGATACCTGCTGTTTGTGATACACAAACTAAAAAGGACATGGATATCAAGTCAGAGGAAGGTCTAAAATTTAATGAGTGGATACAGAAAGCACTGGCAGAAGCAATGGCTGACAAAGACAAACAAGATAGTAAGTGATATTAACCCTTTCCCTCAGTCATAGAGACATTTTTCTGACGCCACTGTAGCTGATGAGTTTTTAAAAACATAGTGACAAAAGAAGAAATTGCTCAAAATGAGCAATTTCTCCTTTTGCCACAATGTTTTCCACTTTTAGTCAAAGGTTATCCATTCAATTATAGAGATTTTCTATTTTTAGCTCAACTGAGCACGAAGTGCTCAATGTGAGTTATTGTGATCGCCTGTCAACTTCTCCTCAGTAACCAGCGGATTAATTGGGATGAAACTTCACAGAAAGCATCCTCTCAATGACCTCACCAGAATTCCTTCAAATTGTTGGGATCCATGCAGAATTCTGGTTTCCATGGCAACAAAACAAAAAAAACTTCAAAATTCTTCTTCTCCCAAACTGGTTTGCAGATTTACAAATAATTTTGTAGAAATGTTCCTTGGATTACCCCTCTATCAGATTCATTCAAGCCATGTTGATTGGTCGAAAAACATGGCCGCCAGGGGGCTGGCTATTTTGCCTTATATGGCTATAGTGAAAACTTAAAAAATCTTCTTCTCCGAAAGTGTCAGACGACTTTTGAAAACATTGTGACAAAAGGAGAAATTGCTTAAAACAAGTAATGTCTCCTTTTTCCACAATGTTTCCAACTCTAATCAGCAATTTCTCCTTTTGCCACAATTTTCAGTAATTTTACCTTCATTTATAGATGTTTTCCATGTTTATGACTAGATTTTTTTAAAGTCGTCTGCTGCAGATTTGTTGTATGTGGGAAAGGGTTAATCCATTTATTTGTATGCCATTTTAGACAACTCAATAAAGAAACGCATATTGAAAAAATAAGAATCTAGACGGATAAAAAATAACATTGTGACATAAATAAAAGTGAAATTGCCCATGGAAACAAATCTTTACTTTTAATTCCCACAATTCTTTCAAATAAACGTTTTCGTTATTAAACTCCAATTAACTCCTTATTTGACCCTTAAGTACTATGTTGTGGGTACTCAAACTAATCCTCTCAGTGAGACGATTCAGTTGAGCACCCACAACACAGGGTTTGCTTTAACCCTTTCCCACCTGTAGACACATTTTAATGCATCTGCAGCAGACGACTTTTGAAAATCTTGTGGCCAAAGGTGATATTGCTCATGATAGGCAATTTCTCCTTTGGCCAGAATGTTTTCAACTTTATTTAACAATTAAGCTATCTTTTATGGAGATTTTTCAGGTTTTTGTCACTATGTTTTCAAAGTCGTCTGCTGCAGATTTTTTATATGAAGTAAAGGGTTTAAAGTAATAAGAGATATACTGGGTTGTAATATCAGTTTATTCTTACTTATCTAGACCTGTAAAGGATAATGTATATATATCTGTTTCAGCAATTGTCGTACCCACACCAAAACAGAGACCGAAGAAGAACTATGCATCAAAGAGACCGAAGAAGAACTATGCATCAAAGAGACCGAAGAAGAACTATGCATCAAAGAGACCGAAGAAGAATTATGCATCAAATAGACCGAAGAAGAACTATGCATCAGCTGAGTGTGTGGCTAAGATTCTAGCTTTTAACCCAGAATCTACCAATCCAAAAGGACTACTGAATTCCAATAAAGATGATTACATGTTAAACCCATGTAAAGTGAAGAAATGGTAGGTCTGTCTTTCCATACCTGGGTCTGCGTTGTAATTGATGAAACTGTGCTAAACCATTTACCACATACAACAAATCTATAGAGGAGCAGAGGACTTTGAAAACATCTAGATAAAATTATGAAAAATTTCGAAAAGTGAAACCTTAATCATTGAATAGAGTTTAAAGCAGTGCAGCAAACAGAAAAAATGCATATTATGAGCAATTATGAGCAATTACTCCTTTTGCCAGAATGATTTCAAAAGGTGTCTGCTGCAGATGCGTCAAAATGGGCCTGTAAGTGGGACAGGGTTCATATGTGTTATTACTGTAGAACAAATTACTATATTTATGACTTGGAGATATTAATGAAATTTACATAAGTGTTATCACTATAATGGTTCATTTAGCAATCAACAAATACATCCTTTTGTGTAGTATATAAAAGATATTTTATCTTTTACATGTCAGAACTATCTTCTTCAGTGTTGCTCTGTATGATATCCTACAAAAAGCTAGTAGTGTAGCCTCGCTATTTTCATTTCAAATCATGCAGACACATTTTGACGCAATAGCAGCAGACGACTTTTGAAAACATGATGAGCAATTTCTCCTTTGGCCACAATGTTTTCAACTTTATTTAACAATAAAGCTATTTTTTATGGAGATTTTTCAGGTTTTTGTCACCATGTTTTCAAAGCCGTCTGCTGCAGATTTATTGTATGTGGGAAAGGGTTAATGCTTCGATGCTTTGACTCCAATTGTAGCAAATGGGGAAAATGCTCATTATGGGAAACCATTCCATTTGCCAAAATGTTTTCGAAAGTTGTCTGCTGCAGAGGCATCAGAAAGTATCTGTATGTGGGAAAGGGTTAATCAGATATAGTATCATCACAGTCCTCTTGTTTTTCAGGAAGACGAAAGTTCAGAGCATTAGATAAGGGGCGTTTTGCATTTTCTTGAATATATTGTATGACCCCCTTGCCCTGTGTTGTGGGTACTCAAAAGAATCGTCTCAATGAGACCATTCTTTTGAGTATTCCCATCATAGGGCTTTGTTGGATAATAAAAGAGATATTTTTGGGGAAAGAGCTGTATACCCCTCAATATCTGGATCTCTGATATATTGTTACAAATTAATAAAAAAAAATTGTATTTCAGGGTAGTGATAGAGCTCTGTGAGCCAATACAAGCCCACTCTATAGATATCGCCAGTCTAGAACTGTTTTCATCCCAGCCTAAACTGTTCAAAATATATCTCAGTGACAGGTAAACATCTTACTGTCTAGTGTTGTTTTTGTTTCCCTGTCCATGGCAGGGTGACATTTAGGACTTTCTTCTCTGACCATTGTCTTGCAGAGCTCTGGTAGCTCAGTAGTGACACAGGCGGGCCATCCAGGGGTTGTGAGTTCGAACCCCAGCTTGGGCTATAGTCTTTCCAACGTTTGACTAAACTCACTGTGACAAGCGTCATTTGTCTTCCACCAATGGGCTAACAGTCTATCTGGAAAAGCATCCAGTTGCTTGTAAAGTCTGATGTGTGCTGTACTGGTATGGGAAAGCAAGGAAACACATGAGAAGGTAAACTAGCCACTGTGATATGACTCAATTGTTTAGTAAACCCTAATCAATCAATCAATTGATCTGTCCTATGTCCATCAGGCTTTGGTGTAATTGGTCATTTATTTGTTTGTTTTGGTAGGCAAACCATGTTGTCCTTCCATAGTAAGTGTGATTAGTCTGACAAATAATTGAATTGTTCATATTTCATGGTCTTAAGAGTCATTAGATAAACACCCTGACCAAGTTTTATAGCCCTGACTAGCAATTTAGAAAAAGAAATATGACACTTTTTTAATTATGTCTCCTCCCTCCGGAGGAGACATATTGCTTTTGCCTGCGCCGTCTGTCTGTCTGTCCGTCTGTCTGTCAGGGCGTCCACATTTCTTGTCTGTCTGTCAGGGCGTCCACATTTCTTGTCCGGCCTTTATCTCACAACCCCTTGGCCACATTTCTATGAAACTTCACAGGAGTCATTGGTACAACGTCTAGTTGCGCATATTACGAGGGCGTTTAATTTGACCTACTTTTGGATGAGTTATTGCCCTTTCTTAAAATTGCCATTTCATTCTTGTCCGGCCTTCATCTCACAACCCCTTTGCCACATTTCTATGAAACTTCACAGGAGTCATCGGTACAACGTCTAGTTGTGCATATTACGAGGGCGTTTAATTTGACCTACTTTTGGATGAGTTATTGCCCTTTTTTTAAAATTGCCATTTCATTCTTGTCCGGGGCGTCCACATTTCTTGTCCGGCCTTTATCTCACAACCCCTTGGCCACATTTCTATGAAACTTCACAGGAGTCATCGGTACAACGTCTAGTTGCGCATATTACGAGGGCGTTTAATTTGACCTACTTTTGGATGAGTTATTGCCCTTTCTTAAAATTGCCATTTCATTCTTGTCCGGCCTTCATCCCACAACCCCTTTGCCACATTTCTATGAAACTTCACAGGAGTCATCGGTACAACGTCTAGTTGTGCATATTACGAGGGCGTTTAATTTGACCTACTTTTGGATGAGTTATTGCCCTTTTTTTAAAATTGCCATTTCATTCTTGTCCAGGGCGTCCACATTTCTTGTCCGGCCTTTATCTCACAACCCCTTGGCCACATTTCTATGAAACTTCACAGGAGTCATCGGTACAACGTCTAGTTGCGCATATTACGAGGGCGTTTAATTTGACCTACTTTTGGATGAGTTATTGCCCTTTCTTAAAATTGCCATTTCATTCTTGTCCGGCCTTCATCTCACAACCCCTTTGCCACATTTCTATGAAACTTCACAGGAGTCATCGGTACAACGTCTAGTTGTGCATATTACGAGGGCGTTTAATTTGACCTACTTTTGGATGAGTTATTGCCCTTTTTTTAAAATTGCCATTTCATTCTTGTCCGGTCTTCATCTCACAACCCCTTTGCCACATTTCTATGAAACTTCACAGGAGTCATCGGTACAATGTGTTGTTGCGCATATTACGAGGGCGTTTAATTTGACTTACTTTTGGATGAGTTATTGCCCTTTTTTTAAATTGCCATTTCATTCTTGTCCGGCCTCCATCTCACAACCCCTTTGCCACATTTCTATGAAACTTCACAGGAGTCATCGGTACAACGTCTAGTTGCGCATATTACTAGGGCGTTTAATTTGACCTAATTTTGGTTGAGTTATTGCCCTTTTTTTAAAATTGCCATTTCATTCTTGTCCGGCCTTCATCTCACAACCCCTTTGCCACATTTCTATGAAACTTCACAGGAGTCATCGGTACAATGTGTTGTTGCGCATATTACGAGGGCGTTTAATTTGACTTACTTTTGGATGAGTTATTGCCCTTTTTTTAAATTGCCATTTCATTCTTGTCCGGCCTTCATCTCACAACCCCTTTGCCACATTTCTATGAAACTTCACAGGAGTCATCGGTACAATGTGTTGTTGCGCATATTACGAGGGCGTTTAATTTGACTTACTTTTGGATGAGTTATTGCCCTTTTTTTAAATTGCCATTTCATTCTTGTCCGGCCTCCATCTCCCAACCCCTTTGCCACATTTCTATGAAACTTCACAGGAGTCATCGGTACAACGTCTAGTTGCGCATATTACTAGGGCGTTTAATTTGACCTAATTTTGGTTGAGTTATTGCCCTTTTTTTAAAATTGCCATTTCATTCTTGTCCGGCCTTCATCTCACAACCCCTTTGCCACATTTCTATGAAACTTCACAGGAGTCATCGGTACAATGTGTTGTTGCGCATATTACGAGGGCGTTTAATTTGACTTACTTTTGGATGAGTTATTGCCCTTTTTTTAAATTGCCATTTCATTCTTGTCCGGCCTTCATCTCACAACCCCTTGGCCACATTTCTATGAAACTTCACAGGAGTCATCGGTACAATGTCTTGTTGCGCATATTACGAGGGCGTTTAATTTGACCTACTTTTGGATGAGTTATTGCCCTTTTTTAAAATAAATCACTAACTGACAAAATACAGTCAGCCAGACAAATACCCCTTGGGGGAGACATATGTTTTTCCCAAAAACAACCTCTAGTTTCTATTGAGGTTCATTGGTTCAGTGGAGAACTACAGTCCCTTATTGAAAGACAAATTTGTAATACAGCAAGCAACATTTAGAAAATGTGGGGAAAGAAGAAATGCTAAAAGGGAGCAATTTCACATTATTCATAATTCCAATAAAACATTATCTGCCTTAATCTGCAAATGTTTTCAAGCATAAGACATGCAAAATGTACAGATCAAAAGCCTTTTAATTATTAATATATTTAATTCAATTTTAATCAGTAATCAATGGTATGATATATTAATTATACCCCCAAAAAACAAAGTTTTGGGGGGGGGGGGGGTATATAGAAGTCACTGTGTCGGTCGGTCGGTCGGTCGGTCGGTCGGTCAGTCGGAAGCCATATTTTGTCCGGCCTCTTTCTTACAAACCACTGGATGGAATTCAATAAAAGTTTACATGAAGCTTCTATACTAAGAGGAGATGTGCATATCCTAAAGGGGTTACAATTGCATGATATTTCAAAGAGTTATGGCCCTTTTACTTATTAAGCTGTTGGTCATATTTTGTCCGGCCTATTTCATACAAACCACTGGGTGGAATTCAATAAAATTTTACATGAAGCTTCTATACCAAGAGGAGATGCGCATATCATAAAGGGGTCACAATTGCATGATATTTTACAGAGTTATGGCCCTTTTATTTATAAAGTTGTTGGTCATATTTTGTCCGGCCTATTTCTTACAAACCACTGGGTGGAATTCAATAAATTTTTACATGAAGCTTCTATACCAAGAGGAGATGTGCATACCCTAAATGTCTTACAATTGCATGTTATTTTACAGAGTTATGGCCCTTTTACTTATTAAGTTGTTGGTCATATTTTGTCCGGCTTATTTCTTACAAACCACTGGGTGGAATTCAATAAAATTTTACATGAAGCTTCTATACCAAAAGGAGATGTGCATACCCTAAAGGTCTTACAATTACATGTTATTTTACAGAGTTATGGCCCTTTTACTTATTAAGTTGTTGGTCATATTTTGTCCGAAGTCATATTTTGTCCGGCCTATTTCTTACAAACCACTTGGTGGAATTCTATAAAATTTTACATGAAGCTTCTATACCAAGAGGAGATGTGCATACCCTAAAGGGGTTACAATTGCATGATATTTTACAGAGTTATGGCCCTTTTATTTATAAAGTTGTTGGTCATATTTTGTCCGGCCTATTTCTTACAAACCACTGGGTGGAATTCAATAAAATTTTACATGAAGCTTCTATACCAAGAGGAGATGTGCATACCCTAAATGTCTTACAATTGCATGTTATTTTACAGAGTTATGGCCCTTTTACTTATTAAGTTGTTGGTCATATTTTGTCCGGCTTATTTCTTACAAACCATTGGGTGGAATTCAATAAAATTTTACATGAAGCTTCTATACCAAAAGGAGATGTGCATACCCTAAAGGTCTTACAATTACATGTTATTTTACAGAGTTATGGCCCTTTTACTTATTAAGTTGTTGGTCATATTTTGTCCGAAGTCATATTTTGTCCGGCCTATTTCTTACAAACCACTTGGTGGAATTCTATAAAATTTTACATGAAGCTTCTATACCAAGAGGAGATGTGCATACCCTAAAGGTCTTACAATTACATGTAATTTTACAGAGTTATGGCCCTTTTACTTATTAAGTTGTTGGTCAGTCGGAAGCCATATTTTGTCCGGCCTATTTCTTACAAACCACATGGTGGAATTCAATAAAATTTTACATGAAGCTTCTATACCAAGAGGAGATGTGTATATCATAAAGATTTTACAATTGCATGTTCCTTTACAGAGTTATGTCCCTTTTGTTGGTCAGTCGGAAGCCATATTTTGAGTCAAAGTGCTGTTTTGGGGGTATTTATCACCTTCAGTGATATTTCTAGTTTTATACATGTTTTGACTTTTATTGAAGTTCTGTTAACTCTTTCCCATATACAACAAATCTGCAGAAGACAATTTTGAAAACATACTCGAAAAAAATAGAAACTCACTTTAAATAAAAGGAAAATAATTGAATAGAGTTGAAAACATGGTGACAACAGGAGGAATTGCTTGTTTTGACCAATTTCTTCTTTTGTTGCCATGTTTTCAAAAAGCCACTTGCTGCAAAGGCATCAGAAAGTGTCTATATGTTGTAAAGGGTTAAATCGGGTGAACCATATAGAACTATTGATGATCGTGGCCCACTAAGTGACTTGTTCTTAAGTTGTTTTCAAAGTTGACAACCCTAATATTAGTAAGGTTAACAGTTACAAACGTGTATTTTAGATATCCTCCTACCAAGAACTGGAAGTTTGCATTGGAGACATCTTTAAAAGATGAGAGGGTCGTCCAATCATTTGACCTTTTAACTGAGTCACATGACTATTTTGCCAAATTTGTTAAGATTGAACTTGTTGACCATTTTGGAGATGAGCATTTTTGTCCTTTAACTATACTCAAGTAAGTAAACCCTTTCCCTCATATAGACACTTTCTGACTTTGAAAACATCTAGTGAAAAACACAGATCTTTTAGCTCTACTGGTCAAAGGCCAGAAGAGCTTATGCTGTGGCATGGTGTCTGTGCGTCCGTGCGTGTGTGTGTGTGTGTGCGTCCGTCCGTTCGTAAACAATTGCTTGTGAAAGCGATAGTCTTCATTTTTGATTGTATCTCAATCAAATTTATAAAGTAGTTAGATATCCATGAGAGCTCGGTTCCTTTCGCAAACCAGCCAGATGTGCCCTTGCATGACTGGATTATGGCCCTTGAAGTTGTCAAAATTGCTTTAATACAGCTTGTGAACACAATAGAGCCTCCATTTACTATTCAATCTTCACCAAACTTAGATAGTAGTTAAATATTGATGAGAGCTCAGTTCCTTTTGCAAACCAGCCAGATCCGCTCATGCAAGGCTGGATTATAGCCCTTGAAATTGTCAAAATTTCTATAATAGAGTTTGTGAACACAATAGAGGCTCCATTTACTATCTGATCTTCACCAAACTCTGATATTAGTTAAATATTGATGAGAGCTTGGTTCCTTTCGCAAACCAGCCAGATGTGCCCTTGCATGACTGTTTTATGGCCCTTGAAATTGTCAAAATTGCTATAATACAGCTTGTGAACACAATAGAGCCTCCATTTACTATCCGATATTCACCAAACTCAGATGGTAGTTAAATATTGATGAGAGCTCGGTTCCTTTCGCAAACCAGCCAGATGTGCCCTTGCATGACTGTTTTATGGCCCTTGAAATTGTTAAAAGTGCTATAAAACAGCTTGCGAACACAATAGAGCCTCCATTTACAATCCGATCTCCACCATACATACATGCTCTGGATTGAAAATGACCAAAGAACCATCCAAGTAGAGCATAAGCCCTCATGGGCCTCTTGTTTTATAAATGAAGGTTTAATTACTGAAAAAGTTGAAATTCTTGTGGCAAAAGGGGAAATTGCTCATCATGCCACAAGGTTTTCAAAAGACATCTGCTGCAGAGGCTGAGTTCACTGTGAACCTAACTTTTTCCTTTACCTTTGACTCCAACAGTTCTCCTATACTATGATCAACTGAACTTTCCAATATAGCAGCATACATAATAGGATTGGGAGTATCATAGACCACAACAATGTCACAGCGACCTTGACCATTGACCCACCTGAATAAAAACCTTTGTTTTTGGCCCTCTTGTTTCCATACTAGTTACCATATCAAACTTCCTATAGACCTTTGGGTCATGAAAGAACACCATAACTCACATACAGCAAATCTGTAGCAGATGACTTTGAAAACATTTAGTCAAAAATATGGAAAATCTTTAAAATGAAAGAACAATTATGTAATAAAGTTGAAAATGTTATGGCAAAGGGAGAAATTACTCATCATGATCAATTTCTTCTTTCGCCACAATGTTTTCAAAAGTTGTCTGCTGTAGAGGCGTCAAAATATGTCTGTATGTGGGAAAGGGTTAAAGAAGACTTCTGTATATATATTAAAATTCATCTGAATTGGGAAAGATTTAACATATAGAGCTCATTCTCTTTTCATTGTACTTGTTGTTATAAATGTTTTCAGGGTATTCGGCATTGCGGTTACTGATTATGAAGATCTAAATCAGGAGGAACCAGAACAGTACAACATGGATGATGATCAAGTGCTCGGTGGTGACATGGAGGATTCCAAAAACCTGTTTGACAGTGCCAGAGGTTAGTTTAACTATCCAGAAAGCAGACAACTCTCTGAGATTTGGAATTGTCTGCTTCGAAAATTTGAAAAGCTCTACCTTTGAATTATAGTTGAAAACAAAGATGGAAAAGGAAAATCGGGAAATGCATATTTTAAAAAGTTAATAGCTGCAAAAGTCCCATTTACCTGTATTAGGGAACTTGATTCACTATTGTATAATGATTTGTAACTTGTTTTTATATGATTGTCAATCTCAATATTTTGTTGTATTATAAAATACAGAGCCACAAATAGCTGACAGTCGGGATTCCCAAAACACAGACTCGGTCCAAATTAATCCCTGTCCAACATCAACTGTTTTTGACAGTGATATACAGGAAAGCTGGAAACCAGACACCAAGGATGTCTTAGAAACAGACACACAGTCTGAGTCAGAGACATTTATTCAGGCAGACAACAAGTTTACTAAGGTATTTCATTTGTTTTTACATACACAAACAACATTCAGCCATTTCCCTTATAAAGATGGCTACATGTTATGCAGGATAGAATTTCCCTGTTGCCCACAATGATTTGAACTCTTAATATGTATCCAATTTTCCAGATATTACACTTTTAAACACAAATATTTTTAAAGCAGACAACTAAAAATATACAATACCAATTAAATGTCTGACCAGCAGGAAATAAAGATCCCTTTATAGTACAAGTAAGATTTCAATTAAAAATGCGTTAACTGATAAAGAGTTTTTTGAAATTCATCTATATGCAATTAACCCTTTCCCACATACATCAATTTTGCAGCAGCTGCCTTTGAAAACTTACCAGAAAAAGATTGGAAACTCCCTTAAAATGAAAGTACAATAATTGAATAGAGATAAAAACATGGTAACAAAAGGAGAAATTGCTCTTTTTTAGTTATTTCTTCTTTTGTCGCCATGTTTTCAAAAAGCTGTCTGCTGCAGTGGCGTCAGAAAGCATCTATATGAGGGAAAGGGTTAATAGAGCACATCTACATTGTAAATTACATTTGCCATATATATGATACAGATATATATATATATATTGTTAAGAGAGTTTATGTTTGAATCCCAATTAAAGTACAAAATCCTGCATTGGATTAAAAAAGATAAGCATCCTTTTGCTCCTTTCTTTAGTTATAACCGTTTTCCTCATACAGACACTCACTTACGCCTCTGCAGCAGATGATTTTTTAAAATGTATTGGCAAAAGGAGAAATTGCTCATGATTAACAATTTTTGCTTTTGCCACAATATTTTAACTCTATTTTAATAATAAAACTCGAATTCATGGAGATTTTCCATGATTTTGCCAATAGGTTTTCCAAGTCTTTTGCTGTAGATTTGTTATATATGGGAAAGGGTTAAGTCTCTCTGGGAAGTATTCAGATTCTTTGATTTTTAGCTCGACTATTCGACTCACCCCGGCGTCGGCATCCACATCACACATTGGTAAAGGTTTTGCATGCAAGTACTTAAATACTTCATGTATTGCATTGAAACTTTCTACAACCCTACCTAACTATCAAACCTATGTAAACAATCAAGTGTGATAACTCTATCCAGTATATTTTTCAAATTATGGCCCTTTTTGTCTCGCCCACGATAGTGGAGTGAGACATAGCAGTCACTTTTCCGGCGACAGCGACGGCGGCCGCTTTTACAAATAGCTATATCTCGGCAACCCCTGCTTGAATTTTTCTGAAACTTTGTTAGCTGTATTGTTTGGTCATGAGACATCTGTCAACGTCAAAATGTTCAGGGTCAAGGTCATAATTGTGCAGAACTTGACCTTCGTTAGGTAACTTAACCTCAAAACGTAACCTTTCTTATATCTCAGCAACCCCTCCTTGAATTTTTCTGAAACTTTGTCAGATGTATTGTTTGGTCATGGGACATCTGTCAACGTCAACATTTTCAGGGTCAAGGTCATCATTGTGCAGAACTTGACCTTTGTTAGGTAACTTAACCTCAAAACTTAACCTTTCTTATATCTCAGCAACCTCTGCTTGAATTCTTCTGAAACTTTGTCAGATGTATTGTTTGGTCATGGGACATTCATCAACGTCAAAATTTTCAGGGTTAAGGTCATAATTGTGCAGAACTTGACCTTTGTTAGATAACTTAACCTCAAAACTTAACCTTTCTTATATCTCAGCAACCCTTGCTGGAATTTTTCTGAAACTTTGTTAGCTGTATTGTTTGGTCATGGGACATCCGTGTCAACATCGTGTGACATAGCAGTCACTTTTCCGGCGACAGCGACGGCGACGGCGGCCGCTTTTACAAATAGCTATATCTCGGCAACCCCTGCTTGAATTTTTCTGAAACTTTGTTAGCTGTATTGTTTGGTCATGAGACATCTGTCAACGACAAAATGTTCAGGGTCAAGGTCATAATTGTGCAGAACTTGACCTTCGTTAGGTAACTTAACCTCAAAACTTAACCTTTCTTATATCTCAGCAACCTCTGCTTGAATTCTTCTGAAACTTTGTCAGATGTATTGTTTGGTCATGGGACATCCATCAACGTCAAAATTTTCAGGGTTAAGGTCATAATTGTGCAGAACTTGACCTTTGTTAGATAACTTAACCTCAAAACTTAACCTTTCTTATATCTCAGCAACCCTTGCTGGAATATTTCTGAAACGTTGTCAGATGTATTGTTTGGTCATGGGACATCCGTGTCAACATCAAAATTTTCAGGGTCGAGGTCATAATTGTGCAGAACTTGACCTTTGTTAGGTAACTTAACCTCAAAACTTAAACTTTCTCATATCTCGGCAACCCCTGCTTGAATTTTTCTGAAACTTTGTTAGCTGTATTGTTTGGTCATGAGACATCTGTCAACGACAAAATGTTCAGGGTCAAGGTCATTATTGTGCAGAACTTGACCTCCGTTAGGTAACTTAACCTCAAAACTTAACCTTTCTTACATCTCAGCAACCTCTGCTTGAATTCTTCTGAAACTTTGTCAGATGTATTGTTAGGTCATGGGACATCCGTTAACGTTAAAATTTTCCAGGTCAATGTCATAATTGTGCAGAACTTGACCTTTGTTAGATAACTTAACCTCAAAACTTAACCTTAGTCCTATCTCAGCAACCCCTTATGGAATCTTTCTGAAATGTCAGATGTATTGTTTGGTCATGGGACATCCGTAAACATTTTAAGGCCAAGGTCATAATTTTACAGAACTTGACCTTTGTTAGGTAACTCAACCTTGGTTATACCTCAGCAACCCCTACTGGAAGTTTTCTGAAACTTTGTCAGATGTATTGTTTGGTCATGGAACATCTGTCAACGTCAAAATTTTCAAGGTCAAGGTCATAATGTTACAGAAATTGACCTTTGTTAGGTAACTTGATCTTGGTTATATCTCGGCAACCCCTCCTGGAATTTTTCTGAAACTTTGTAAGATGTATTGTTTGGTCATGGGACATCTTCAAGGTCAAGGTTGATAACAATGCATTGACAGACACTTACCTTTTCACATTTTATCAACTTTACTTTCTTTTTGCATAGTGATACCATTTAATATCTGATTTTCTTAGAAGGGCGAGACACCCTCAGCCCGAGGTCTGGTTTTACCTAGAAATTTGGTTAAAGTTTTGTATGCAACTATGTACCGGTATGTAGATTATCAAGTTAGATAACTCTATCCTGCATATTATGCAAGTTATGGCCCTTTTTTACTCAGAAATTCTGGTTAAAATTTTGCGTGCAACTAAATTAAGAATCCATATCTCAGTATTTACTTGATGCATTGCATTGAAACTTTATACAACCCTACCCAACTATCACACCTATGTAAAGTATCAAGTTAGATAACTCTATCCTACATTTTATGCAAGTTATGGTCCTATTTTTACTTAGAAATTCTGGTTAAAGTTTTGCGTGTGCAGCACAACTAAATTATTAGTTCATATGTCAGTATTTACTTGATGTTTTGCATTGAAACTTTATACAACCCTACCCAACTATCACACCTCTGTTAATAATCAAATTAGATAACTCTATCCTGCATTTTATGCGAGTTATTGCCCTTTTTTATACGGCCGTTTTGAAAATACGGATCATATTATAGTTTTACCTGCGGCATCCAGTATGTTGTCAGCTAAATAACTTGAGAAGCCTTTGTCCCATCATCACGAAATTTGGTCAGAATGTGTATTTGCATAATATCTTTGACAAGTTCGATAACTAGCCATATCGCTTTAGTCAATCAAGAGTTATCGTCCTTTAATTATAGAAATTACCTAAAATTGGTCTTGTCAGCTAAATAACTTTAGAAGCCTTTGTCCACATCACTTAATTCAGTCAGAATGTGTATTAGCATAATATTTTGGACAAGTCCGATAACTAGCCATATCGCTCTAGTCAATCAAGAGTTATTGCCCTTTAATTATAGAAGTTACCTAAAATTGGTCTTGTCAGCCCAATAACTTAAGAAGCCTTTGTCCAATCATCACCAAAATTGGTCAGGTAGTGTATTTGCATAATATCTTGGACAAGTTCAATAACTAGTCAATCAAGAGTAATTGCCCTTTAATTATAGAAATTACCTAAAATTGATCTTGTCTGCTCAATAACTTTAGAAGCATTTATCCAATCATCACTAAATTTAGTCAGAATGTGTCACTCTAGAGTTATCACCCTTTAACGACAGAAATTACTTAAAATTGGTCTTGTCAGCTCAATAACTTTAAAAGCCTTTGTCCAGTCACCACTTAATTTGGTCGGAACGTATATTGGCAAAATATCAGCCATATCGCGTCATTCACTGGATGGAGAGTTATTGCCCTTTAATTATAGAAATTACTTCTAATTGGTATTGTCCCATCAATAACTTTTGAAGCTTTTATCCAATCATCACCAAATTTAGTCAGAATGTGTATGGGCATAATATCTCAGACAAATGCTATAATCAGCCATATCGCTTTAGTCATTGTATTTGATCATCATCAATTTAGACAATATGTTGATGAGCAGAATATCTTGGTCAGGTTCGATAACTAACCACGTTATGTAAGTCACTCCACACTTGTATCCCTCGAAATTGCCAAAACTATATCAACAGTGTCTGCTCTCGAAATTTGCCTGACGTACAACCAATTATCACTATACTTGGTCTCAAAAAAATAGGACGGGTGTATTTTGTGACATTTGGCACTCTTGTTTGCAGATTAGAAAACATTGTAGCCATTTTCTACCTTTTGTGCAATTATTTGACAGATTAGAATACATTGTGGGTAAAGGATAAAGTATACTTTATGAGTGATTTCTATTTCAGCCATAAGAACATATTGTTGGTAGAGGAGATACTTATCTTTCATTATGAGCAGTTTCTACATTTATATACAATGGTCGTAAAACTGTCTGATGCAGAGGTTTAACTCTCAATAATTATGCAGCAGACGACTTTGAAAACATTTACTGGTAGTCAAAAATATAGATAATATTTTATAAATGAAAGAACAATTATTGAATAGGGTCAAAAGTCATCTGCTGCAGACGCATCAGAAAGTGTCTGCATGTAGGAAAGGGGGTTAATCAAGGTATCTGTATCAAGAAACGGTTAAACCCTTTCCCACCTGCAGATGCATTTTGACACATCTGCAGCAGAGGACTTTTGAAAATATTGTGCCAAAAGGAGATATTGCTAAAAAAACCAATTTCTCCTTTTGCCACAATTGTTTGTTTTTTTGGATTTTTTCAATAACAATACTTTAATTGATAGAGATTTTCCTTTTTTTATACACCCGTTTTGAAAAAAACCGGATAGTATTATAGTTTTACCTGCGGCATACGAGTGGGCAGGCTGGCGGGCGGTCGGGCGGCGACCAGTATGTTGTCAGCTAAAAAACTTAAGAAGCCTTTGTCCAATCATCACCAAATTTGGTCAGAATGTGTATTTGGATAATATCTCGGACAAATCCGATAACTAGCCATATCGCTTCAGTCAATCAAGAGTTAACGACCTTTAATTATAGAAAATACCCTAAATTGGTCTTGTCAGCTCTATAACTTTAGAAGCCTTTGTCCAATCATCACCAAATTTAGTCAGAATGTGTATTGGCATATTATCTTGGACAAGTTCGATAACTGGCCATATCGCTTTAGTCAATTAAGAGTTATCGCTCTTTAATTATAGAAGTTACCTAAAATTGGTCTTGTCAGCTCAATAACTTTAGAAGCCTTTATCCAATCATCACCAAATTTAGTCAGAATGTGTACTGGCATAATATCTTGGACAAGTTTGATAACTAGCCATATCGCTTTAGTCAATCGAGAGTTATCGTCCTTTAATTATAGAAATTACCCTAAATTGGTCTTGTCAGCTCAATAACTTTAGAAGCCTTTGTCCATATCATCACCAAATTTAGTTAGAATGTGTATTGGCATAATATCTTGGACAAGTTCGATAACTAGCCATATCGCTTTAGTCAATCAAGAGTAATGGCCCTTTAATTTTAGAAATTACCTAAAATTGGTCTTGTCAGCTCAATAACTTTAGAAGCCTTTGTCCAATCATCACCAAATTTGGTCAGAATGTGTATTTGCATAATATCTCAGACAAGTCCAATAACTAGCCATATCGCTTTAGTCAATTAAGAGTTATCGCTCTTTAATTATAGAAGTTACCTAAAATTGGTCTTGTCAGCTCAATAACTTTAGAAGCCTTGATCCAATCATCACCAAATTTAGTCAGAATGTGTACTGGCATAATATCTCGGACAAGTTTGATAACTAGCCATATCGCTTAAGTCAATCGAGAGTTATTGGTCTTTAATTATAGAAATTACCTAAAATTGGTCTTGTCAGCTCAATAACTTTAGGAGTCTTTGTCCAATCATCACCAAATTTGGGTCAGAATGTGTATTGGCCTAATATCTCGGACAAATTCGATAACAAGCCATATTGCTGCAGTCGATAGAGAGTTATTGCCCTTTAATTTTAGAAATTACCTCAAATTGGTCTTGTCAGCTAAATAACTTGTGAAGCCTTTATCCGATCATCACCAAATTTAGACAATATGTTGATAGGCAGAATATCTTGGTCAGGTTTAATAACTTACAACGTTATTATAGTCACTACACAATTATGTCCCTTGAAATGGCCAAAACTGTACTAACAGTGTCTGTTCTCTAAGTTTGTATGACGTACAACCAATTATTACTATACTTGTTCTCAAAAAAACAGGACGTGTGTATTTTGTAACATTTGGCGCTCATGTTTGACTTACAAATTCAGGTTAAAGTTTTGCGTGCAACTAAATTAAGAGTCCATATCTTAGTATTTACTTTATGCATTGCATTGAAACTTTATACAACCCTACCCAACTGTCACATATATATAGAACATCAAATTAGATAACTCTATCCTGCAATTTATGCAAGTTATGGTCCCCTTTTTTAACTTAGAAATTCTGGTTAAAGTTTTGCATGCAATTTCTGGTTAAAGTTTTGCATGCAACTAAATTAAGAGTCAATATCTCAGTATTTACTTGATGCATTGCATTGAAACTTTCTACAATGCTTTCCAACTACCACACCTATGGAATTGATAAAGTTTGATAATGTATCCTGCATTTATTGCAAATTATGGCTTTTTTTTACTTAGAAATTCTGGTTAAAGTTTTTCGTGCAACTAAATTAAGAATCCATATCTCAGTTTTTACTTGATGCATTGTATTGAAACTTTATACAACCCTACCCAACTATCACACCTATGTAAATTAATTATCAAGTTAGATAACTATATCCTGCATTTTATGCGCAAGTTATGGTCCTCTTTTTACTTAGAAATTATGGTTTAGAGACCACATCTTAGTAGCTACTTGATGCACTTGCATTGAAACTGTATAAAACTCTTCCCAACTATCACACCTATGTAAACAATCAAGTGTGATAACTCTATCCAGTATATTTTTCAAATTATGGCCCTTTTTTTACCTAGACATTTGGTTAAAGTTTTGTATGCAACTACATTATGAGTCCATATCCTATAGTATTTACTTCATGCATGGCTTTGAAACTTTAAACAACCCTTCCCGACTATCATAGCTATGTTGATTTTCAAGTTAAATAACTCTTATCCTGCATTTTATACAAGTTAAGGCCCTTTTTGGACTTAAACATTCTGGTTAAAGTTTTGCATGCAACTACATTGAGGGACCATAATTATCTTAATAACTACTTAATGCATTGCATTGAAACTTTATACAGCCCTTCCCAACCATCCCACCTATGAAAAAAATCAAGTTAGATAACTCTATCCTGCATATAATGCAAAGTATCACCCTTTAAGAAATCCTGGTTAATGTTTTTGCATGCAACTACATTAGAGTCCATATCTCAGGAACTAATAAGCGATGGAATAGTCAAGCGTGCTGTCCTCCGACAGCTCTTGATTTTTAGCTCTACTGGCCTTATGCCATGGCGTTGTGTCCGTCGTGTGTGTGTGTGTGCGTGCGTAAACAATTGCTTGTGAACTCGATAAAGGCTTCAGTTTGATATATCTCAACCAAACTTATACATTGTTGCTGCATTGGCATTTAAGATTTTCTGTATTCAGCAAAAAGTACAAACTCAACTAACAAACTCATTTCATTTTACCTGAATTTCTGGTAATGAGTAATCTCTATATTTAATAACATTTTAATTGCCATCTATGATCTAATGATATTTTGTAGTAGCATATGACTTTAAAAGCATAATGGCGAAAACATGATTTTGATATACACTCAGGAGAAATTGCTAACAATGAACAGTTTCTCATTTTGCCAAAATATTTTCACCTCTATTTAATTATTATGCCCCCTTCGAAGAAGAGGGGTATATTGCTTTGCACATGTCTGTCGGTCGGTCCGTCGGTCCGTCTGTAGACCAAAGCTTGTTCGAGTGATAATTCAACAATGCCTGGACCTATGGTCCTCAAACTTGACTTATAGGTTGGGCCTGACAAGTAGATGAACCCTATTTATTTTGTGGTCATTTGGTCAAAGGTCAAGGTCACAGTGATCTTGAACATTAAAACCTTTTTTAAGCTTGTCAGAGTGATAACTCAACAATGCCTGGACCTATGGTCCTCAAACTTGACTTGGGGGTTGGGCCTGACCAGTAGATGAACCCTATTTATTTTGAGGTTAAAGGTCAAGGTCACAGTGACCTTGAACACAAAAACATTTTTTAAGCTTGTCTGAGTGATAACTCAACAATGCCTGGACCTAGGGTCTTCAAACTTGACTTGGAGGTTGGGCCTGACCAGTAGATGAACTCTATTTATTTTGATTTCATTGGGTCAAAGGTCAAGGTCACAGTGATCATGAACACAAAAACCTTTTTTAAGCTTGTCCAAGTGATAACTTAACAATGCCTGGAACTAGGGTCCTCAAACTTGACTTGGGGGTTGGGCCTGACTAGTAGATGAACCCTATTTATTTTGAGGTCATTGGGTCAAAGTTCAAGGTCACAGTGACCTTGAACACAAAAACCTTTATTAAGCTTGTCCGAGTGATAACTCAACAATGCCTGGACCTGGAGGATACATGTTTATCTGCAAATATCAGTCATCATCTCAATGTGATTAAGAACTGTACCTACCATCCTCAAACTTTGAATGAACGTTGTTCATAATCTTATAACTGACTCATAGACATCCAATGTGAAATGACAAATCAGCTGGCATTTCGATCCATGCAAATTTTATTCAATTGTCCAAATATTCCTGACAACATGGCGCTCAGGGGGGGGGGGCATAATGTTTGACAAACATCTCTTGTTATACTTTCATTTACAGAGATATTTCATGTTTTCGCCATTATGCTTTTAAAGTCATCTAGTCATGCGTTGTATGAAGGAAAAGGTTTAAACTAAAACTGCTTTATTGAGAATACGAATTCCGTTGAATTATTAGCTTTCCCTTTTCTGCAATGTTTTCAAAATAAAGAGAGTGTATATCAAAATCCCCATGCTCAAAATCCCCATGGTTCAAAATTGGCATAGTACTCATAATCCCCATGGCTAAAATGACAGGGTATTAAAAATCCCCATCTCAAAAATGACAGGGTATTCAAAGGTGTTGAGTAGGGGAATTAGAAAACCGGACGTTTCATTATACATCAGTCAGACAAATCCGTCTGTTTGGCCGTGCGATTATCAAATTTCGTATTTATGTTGATTAGCAATCCGGTACTTGGACTATTTAGTGCCCATTTTCAACAATATTTCAGTTTTAATACAGCAAGAGAAAGGTTAAATTGCTCCTAATGGGCAGTGCCACATTTCTACTCAAATAACGACATCCACCCTTAACGAGTGTCCTTGTCCGATTTGTCATGTTTTGAAAAGATTTGAGAATTGGTAACATTTCATGTCATTTTCAACAGTATTTAAGTATACATGGTAATCAGAACTACATGTTTCGTAAAACAAGAACAAAATTAAGAAAGTTAACAATTAATTAAAATCTGAACACTTTACTGACAAGTTTTTCACTAACATTGTTTACTTTCAAATCCAACGGTTGAATAGACATGTAAAGGCGAGTCCTGGATCTTGAACAAAATAAGACAACAGTCAGATAAATTAACAGCAAATAACCTCCTCAGTAACCAGTTGGTCAATTGGGATGATACTTCACACAAAGCATCCTCTCAATGAACTCACCAAAATTCCTTAAACATTTTGAGATCAATGCAGAATTCTGGTTTCCATGGCAACGAAACAAAAAAAAATTTAAAATTCTTCTTCTCCCAAACTGGTTAGCAGATTTTCAAATGATTTTGTAAAATTATTCCTTGGATGACCCTCTATCAGATTCCTTCGAGCCATCTTGATTGGTCGAAAAACATGGCAGCAAGGGGGCGGAGCTGTTTCGCCTGATATGGCTATAGTGAAAACTTTAAAAATCTTCTTCTCCGAAAGTGTCCGGCCGATTTTCAAGTAATTTTGTAGAAATATTCCTTAATTGACCCACTATCAGATTCCTACAGGCCAAGTTGATTGGTCGAAAAACATGGCCGCCAGTGGGGGCGGGGATTTTTGCCTTTTATGGCTATAGTGAAAACTTAAAAATCTCCGAAAGTGTCAAATAATTTTGCAGAAATGTTCCTTCAAGCCATGTTGATTGGTCGAACAACATGGCCGCCACAGGGAAGGGCTATTTTGCCTTATATGGCTATAGTGAAAACTTAAAAAATCTTCTCGTCCGAAAGTGTCTGGTCGATTTTCAAATAATTTTGTAGAAATGTTCCTAGGGTGACCCACTATCAAATTTCTTCAAGCCATGTTGATTGGTCGAAAACTGTGGCCGCCAAGGGGCGGGGCTAATATGGCTAAACAGAAAAAGAAAAAAATAAGGTCAGCGATTCAGTGCCATCATGGCCCTCTTGTTTGTCTCACCTGCCTTATTTAAACCTTTCCCACATTCAGATGCTTTCTGATGCCTCTGCAGCTGGCGTCTCTTGAAAAAATTGTGGCAAAAGGAGAAATTTTATATTATAGTTAAATCCTGATTAATGGTTTCAAAGTCGTCTGCAAGAAGATTTGCTGTATGTGGGAAAGGGTTAACCAATCAAAACTTTTCTATATCGGATAAGGGGCGCGGGATATATTTTATGCTTCCAACTTTCTGGATTTTACAACCTTGTACTTATATGTTTCCAAGTAGGATTTTGGTTTTATTAGGCAGGAAATGTGCCTTGCCCAATGGCTCCACACCACAACTCAAAATCAGGTAAATGATGATAACACTTTTTTTAAAAATCATTTCAGGTGACAGATCGACAAATGATTGCGATATTGATTGGAATTCTTATCGTTGTGGTTATATCCATCATAATGAGTAGATGGGGAAGGAAAGAGTCCTTATCACCCAAGGATAAACAGTTGATTGAATCAATGCCTTCCAAAGCTCCCCTCCACTTGATGCATAGAAGAAATTCTATATCCGGACTGGCAACACCATCCAAAACATATACTAGTGTTATGGATTCGAATTATTCACTGCAGTCTAGCTTGCTCATTCTGCCAAGCAAATGGGGAAGGAAAGAGTTGTTATCACCCGAGGTTAAAAAGTTATCCGGACCGGCAACACCATTGAACAAAGATACCAGTGTTATTGATCCGGGAGGGACACCCAATAAATTCCCTAGCGACACTTCATTAGGTATGGGCTTTAATTGTATTTAATTTTAACCCCCCTTTTACAAGTATAACAAATCTGTAGCAGACGACTTTGTAAACATTTAGGCAAAAATTTGGAAAATCTCATTAACTGAAATCAAAGTTAGTGAATAGAGAGGAAAACATTTGTTGTGAAAACCGTATTGACAAGACTATATATTTTTTTATTTATAGTGTGAAAATGACAAACATAAGTAAAATCACTGAACAATGTATTCGAATACAGTCTACTTTTTATGCTATTTTGATTTGAAGATATTTCGATTTTAGCTGTACTGGCCAAAGGCCAGAAGAGCTTATGCCATGTCGTTGTGTTATCTGTGCGTGCGTCCGTAAACGATTGCTTGTAAATGCGATAAAGTCTTCAGTTTTGGTTGTATCGCAATCAAACTTATACAGTAGTTAGATATCCATGATCGCTCAGATCGTTTCGCAAACCACAACAGAGGCTCTATTTACTATCTGACCTTCACCTAACTAAGATAGTAGTTAAATATTGATGATAGCTCGGTACCTTTCGAAAACCAGCCAGATCCGATTATGCATGACTGGATTACGGCCCTTGAAATTGTCAAAATTGCTATAATACAGCTTGTGAACACAATAGACCTTCCATTTCTTATCTGACCTTCACCAAACTTAGGTAGTAGTAGTTAAATATCGATGAGAGCTCGGTTCCTTTAGAAAACCAGCCAGATCCGCCCATGCATGACTGGATTATGGCCCTTGAAATTGTCAAAATACATACGTGCTCTGGATTGAAAATGAACAAAGAACCATGCCAGTCATGGGCCTCTTGTTATAATTGTGTTAAGCTCAACATTAAAGTTTTGTTATTTTACCTTTGTCTTTTACACTTGCATTGATAGTCAAAGCGGGGGACAGCGAGACATTTAATTACGCGTAATTCTTGTTTCATTTTTTGTTACATTGATTTTAATTTTTTTCCAAACAATAAAAACATAATGTACTTCAACATATTATGAATATCTTTAATCTGATTGTGTTTTGGGGTTCAAGGTCACTGTTACTAAAAATAAGTAAACAGTAATATATTCAATATCTTAAGTTATAGTTGACTTAATGTAACCATAGTAAGTATTTTTTTAAGATCATAAATGGTATTGTGTTTTTAGGCTACTGGGGTCAAAGTCACTGTTACATACTTTCATTTGCCTGTCTATACACGAGACTCAGCTTATGATATTGACTGATTGTGACAGCCATCCGACGTGAAGATCTTTCTTATCATGTATATGAGCTTGGATTTATTTGCACACGGAATATCTTTTTTCAATACTTGAAAATAGCAGTCGTAAATATGTAAATATTCATTCCGAACTTGAAGATTTTACCAACTTTATCAAATACAGAAAATGTTAATGGGAAATTGGGAAATACTGATCCACCTGAGTATGAAGATGATGCCACTGTGAGTTTGCTATCCAAGGGGCCTGTAAAGACAATCCACATTAGGAGCATCAACAGGGATGATGTAAGCACTCCAGAGACTGGTGTAAATCACCCATGTACAGAGGAGAGGTATGAATTGTGATTCTAACTTGTTTAAACCTTTCCCAACACTAATGGCAAATCTGCAGCAAATGCCAAAAATATGGAAAATTTCTTTCAATGAAAATCCAATTATTAAATAGGTTTGAAAACATTGTGGCAAATGGGTAACCTTTTCTTTTTGCTGCAAGTTTTCTAGTTGTAGAGAAAGAGTTAATCTTTACCTGAATTCTAATTAGGAGAAGTAAAGGGATCTTTTCCTCACAATATATCTCTTATAAATTTACCAACCAACCCTTAAATTGTTTTAATTATCTCTAAGTGAGACAATTCTTTTGAGTACCCGCAACATAGGGTTTGAATGTCAATAAAGAATTTTAGACTGTGATATACGCATGTTATCTACAGCTCAGCCTGATATAAGATTGTAAGAATTGTCTGCTTTGTAAATATCTCGGTCAAAAAAATAAACTTCTGGAAAACTGAAACTTTTATCATTTAAATAAACAACTGAAATCTTTATGGAATGAACAGAAATTGCTTATTTGTTAGTAGTCATCTATATCTGTCTTCGGGATATAAATAAACAGAATATTTATGAAACTGTTTTTGAATAGGGAGTTTTGAGACCATGTGAGCCTAAGATGCAAGGTGATCTATTTGGTTCACTCTCCATCCCCGTTCCTTCAATCATTTACTTTTAACTAGAAATATGCCTTAGATGACCCACTACAAAAATTGTGCAAGCCATATTTAGCATGATATTATTTTTCAACATGACTGGTATTCCTGGATGCTCTTTTTTTTTTTTTTTTTATATTCTATTTTTTATTTTTGTTTAAACAATATTTTCAACATTTTATGTAGTACATTTATAATAATAAAATAGCCCCAGCAAATAAAGGCTTAAAGAGATACATAAGATTCAAGATCAAGAGAGAGAGAGAGAGAGAGAGAGAGAGAGAGAGAGAGAGAGAGAGAGAGAGAGAGAGAGAGAGAGGGAGAGGGAGAGAGGAGAGAAGAGATACATAAGATTCAAGATCAAGAGAGAGAGAGAGAGAGAGAGAGAGAGAGAGGGAGAGGGAGAGAGGAGAGAGAGAGGAGAGAGAGAGAGAGAGAGTCTGAGTGTTGATTGAGTGAGTGAGTGTTTTTATTAATACACTAAACCGATGTTATATTTTGGAGTTGGTGATGTTGGGGTATTTCTGCACGATTATAGGTTGTCGTGAAACCTGGTGAGGAAATAGTCGTTCGTACACTTAATGTTTTCGGTTACTTTCCAAAGATAGTTAAATTCTTGTTTAAAAAGTCTATATATGTCATACGATTTTGTTCTGCTATCGCTAAGGAAATATGCTTTATATATATGCAGAAACAATATAAAGAGAGTATGACATTAAGATAATAATAATTGGATTGGGATAACTTATATCCCATTAACACTGTTTGCATAGAGCATAAGTTTTGTCTATTCCACACAAAAGGAGCAAATTGTGTAATTTTAACCAATTTGCTGTTACTGTCGGACATCTTATAAATAAGTGTTCGTAACATTCTGTTAAATAACAGATGTTGCAGCAAGGAGAAGAAGACATTTTCCATTTGAAACGCACTTCTTTCGACGGGATGATTTTGTGTATTAACTTGTACTTGAACTGTTTAATTCTATTGTCATACAAAGTGTCATTGAAAGTATATATTAATGACCAGTCAGTCTTTTGTTTGAATAATTTATCCCAGTTATCGTGTACATAAGGTACACTGAGCTGTTTATTTATTAGAGATGTATAAACATGTTTATTACTATAACAAGTCAAGGGTTTATCAAAAATGTTAAGGTCGAGTTTTGTTTTGACCTTTGTTTTAACGGACGCTTTAGTTGTAATAATATTTAACCAGATTTTTGGTATACAATGTTTTAACGAGTTTATTTCAGCTATCCAGTTAGTTTTTACCTTTAATTTATCGTATATTGTTTTGACACAGAATATGCCATTTTCGTCTATGAGATCATTTATGAATAGTATGTTACTATCGATCCAATTTTTAAAAAATAAACCTTTTTTGCCAAGTTTTATATATCTATTGCCCCAGATTACTTGTTTTCTTATATCATAGAACGTTTTTGTATTTCCTTGAACGTAATTTGTTGTTTTAATCCATAGTTCGAGGATATTTCTGTAAAATTCACTCAATTTGACTGTATCTAGGCTTTTTATTGAGTCTATGTTCATACAAAATACCAAATAATTGCTTCCGTATCTATTTAAAAAGTATCTGGGAATAATTTGCCAGTGGGCGTCAGCATTTTGTTCTTCTGTGAGCGACTTAATCCATTTTAACTTTATTGAAGTGATGTAAAAATCAAGTTGAATTAGCTTAAGCCCGCCTTTCGACTTTGGACCTGTGATAACAGATCTTTTGATTTTATCTTTTTTGTTATTCCATAAAAATTTAAATATCATTGTATTGATTTCTTTTATAATCGGCTCAGTTACGATTAATGAGTGAAATAAAAATGTAAACTTTGGAATAATGATGCTGTTTATAACCTGGATTTTACCGTAAATTGTTAATTTGCGTTTAGTCCAATTTTCAATAATGCTTTTACATTGTTGTATTTTATTGTTCCAATTCAGAAGATTACAATCTTTAGGATTTGTTCCAAAATAAATACCAAGGGCTTTAATTGGACTTGAACTCCACGAAACATTTCCTGGATGCTCTTGTGATGTGTAGTCATCTGTTTCAACATTTTGGTTTAGGAATGTGTGGGCATCTATAGAACAACATCGTGGTTCATCATCATAATATGCAAGATGTTTGCATATTTTTGTCTGGATGTATTCAAAGTCTTTTGCTGCTGGTTTGTTGTATGTGGGAAAGGGTTAATAATGAATAAGAAAGCCATCCTACACAATGAGCACACCAAACAAAACAAGAATGATCCCAATAACTCGAATACATTTTGTGTAAATGATTTCCATTTTTGACATGAGGATAATTGGATTTCTTCTTTGATTTGTTTAAGATTAGAATGAAACAAGTGAAACAAAATGTCCATGAGGTGGCATGCCTATTATTATGGAATGAGAATGAGGTTCAAGAGATGTTATACTGTTTTCCAATATTTTGGGGATTGATCTGTCGACCAATTGAAGAAAGGCTTATACTTAATTTGGGGACTTGAACTTGTTTTGCTTATATTGTTACAATTGTTTATCTTGTTTCTTTATAAGGCACCTAGGAAGTGCTGCTGTGCCTGACCTGCAGAGCATGCAAAAAAAGGTCAGTGTTTTTCTTTTATTGAAATGTGGCATGAACCATGATGTTTCAAGCTTATGTCGTTGTGAATGTGTGCATGCGTCAACTTTTTGTTTCAAATGACTTCTCTTCCCTAACCACTTGGCCAATTGAGATGAAACTTCATAGGCAGAATCCTCTCAATGTCCTCTGCTAAATTCCTTTAATTTTGTTGGATCCATGCAAAATACCATGGCAACTGAAAGAATAAACTTGTTAAAACTTAAAAAAATCATCTCCTCCGAAAGTATCTGGCCGATTTTCAAATAATGTTTGTAGAAATGTTCCTTGGATGACCGTCTATCCGATTCCTTCAAGCCATGTTGATTGGTTAAAAAAACAGGGCAGCTAGGAGTCAAGACTATTTTGACTTATATGGCTATAGTGAAAACTTAAAAAATCTTCTTCTGAGAAAGTGTCTTGCCATTTTCATATAATTTCGTAGAAATGTTCCTTGGGTGACCCTCTATCAGATTCCTTCAAGCCATGTTGATTGGTCGAAAAAAAATGGCCACTAGGAGGCTGGGCTATTTTGCCTAATATGGCTATAGTGAAAACTTAAAAAATATTCTTCTCCGAAAATGTCAGGCAGATTTTCAAATAATTTTGTAGAAATGTTCCTTTGGTGATCCTCTATTAAATTCCTTCAAGCCATGTTGATTGGTCAAAAAACATGGCAGCCAGGGGGCGCGGTTATTTTGCCTTATATGGCTATAGTGAAAACTTAAAAAAAAATCTCCTGAAAGTGTTTGGTCGATTTTCAAATATCTTTGTAGAAATGTTCCTTGGGTGACTCTCTATCAGATTCCACCAAGCCATGTTGATTGGTCTTACAATATGGTTGCCAGGGGCAGGGCTGTTAGCCTTAAATTGACTTTAGTGAAAACTTTAAAAATATTCTCCTCCCAAACTGTTTGGCCGATTTTCAAATAATTTTGCAGAAATGTTCCTTGGGTGACCACTACGAGATTCCTTCAAGCCACTGTGTTTGATAAAAAAACAGGGCCACCAGGGCACGGGGCTGTTTGGAGATTTATTTTTTCCTAATTGCAGTGGAGCAATACTGGCCCTCTTGGGCCTCTTGTTTAACTCCCCTGAACAAGAAGTGCTCAAGGTGAGTTATTGTGATCGCTTTTTGTCCGTCGTGAGTCAACAACTTCTCCTCTGTAACCAGTCTTTCGATTGGGATGAAAATTCACAGAAAGCATTCTCTCAATGTCCTCACCACAATTCCTTCATATATTTTTTATCCATGCAGACTTCTACGTTCCATGGCAACCAAAAAAAAAATCTTAAAAGACATTCTTCTTCAAAACCGGTTTCAATAATTTTGCAGAAATGTTCATTGGGCGGGACTATTTTGCCATATATGGCTATAGTGAAAACTGTAAAAGTCTTGTAATCCAAAAGTATCTGTTAAGATTTCCAAATGTGCATTTACAAACATCCCTTTTGACAATTAAACACCCTCCTACCACACAATCTCTGGGCATTTTCATGTTTTATTTCTCTTTAATTATTCCAAATATATTGATGCGTTCACGATTTACACTGTAAACATAATAAAAGCCTGCATTGAATTCCTCATTACCATGTCACTTCCGGTATATTTTACGGACATTACCGATATTTTTTAGCTCACCTATGCACGAAGTTCAAGGTGAGCTATTGTGATCACATTTTGTCCGGCGTCCGTCCGGCGTCCGTCGTCAACATTTCAGCTTGTTAACACTCTACAGGCTACATTTTGCATCCAATCTTCATGAAAGTGTATCAGAACATTCATCTCCATCAAATCTTGGACAAGTTCGAAACAGGGCCATATGATGTCCAAAACTAGATCACTAGGTCAAATTGAAGTGAAATTTTGTTAACACTCTGGAGGCCACATTTTCAACTTGAGCATGTTGAAACTTTATCAGAATGTTTGTCTTGATAATATGTAAGTTAAGTTCGAACATGAGTCATGTCGGATCAAAAAGTAGGTCACTAGGTCAAATTGAAGGAAAATCTTGTTAACACTCCAGAGGCCGCAACTTTTGCTTCAGCAGTTTGAAATTTTGTCAGAATGTTTGTCTTAAAAATATCTAGGTCAAGTTCGAATATGGGTCATATTGGGTCAGAAACTAGGTCACTAGGCCAAATTGAAGGGTAATCTTGTCAACTTGAGCATGTTGTAATTTTGTCATAAGGTTTGTCGTAAAGATATCTAGGTCAAGTTTAAATATGGGTCATATTGGGTCAGAAACTAGGTCACTAGGCCAAATTGAAGGGAAATCTTGTTAACTCTGTAGAAGCCGCATGTTTTGCTTCAGCAGCTTGAAATTTGGTCAGAATGTTGAGCTAAATAATATCTAGGCCAAGTTCGAATATGGGTCATGCTGGGTTAAAAACTAGGTCACTAGGCCAAATTGAAGGGTAATCTTGTTAACACTCTTGATACTGCATTTTTAACTTGAGCATGATGAAACTTTATCAGAATGTTTTTCTTGATGATATGTAAGTCAAATTTGATCAAGGGTCATGTTGTGTCAAAAAATAGGTCACTAGGTCAAATTGAAGGAATCTTGTTAACACTAGAGGCCGCATTTTTTGCTTCAGAAGTTTGAAATTTTGTCAGAATGTTTATCATAAGAATATCTAGGTCAAGTTCAAATATGGGTCATATTGGGTCAGAAACTAGGTCACTAGGCCAAATTGAAGGAACAGCTTGTTAACTCTGTAGAAGACCTTTTGTGTTGCATAGCAGCTTGACATTTAATGAGAATGATTATCTAAATGATATCTAAGCCAAGTTCGAATATGGATCATGTATGGTCAAAAACTAGGTCACTAGGCCAAATTGAAGGAAAATCTTGTTAACACTTTGGATGCCGCATTTTTGAAATTTGGTCAGAATGTTTGTCTGAATTATATCTAGGTCAAGTTCGAATATGGGTCATATTGGGTCAGAAACAAGGTCAATAAAGGAAAATATTGTTCAAACTCCGGAGGCTGCATTTTTACTTTGAGCAAGTTGAAAATTTGTCAGAATGTTGTCTTGATGATATCTAGTCCATGTTGGAATATGAGTCATATCAGGTAAAAAAATATAGATCACTAGGCCAAATGAAGGAAAATCTTGTTAACACTGTGGAGGTTGCATTCAGAATAATTGTCTTGATGTGTTTTGCATTGCAGTACATTGTATAATTAAGGTGGGCGATCCAGGGCCATCATGGCCCTCTTGTTTTTCTTGAATCGCGACCTAGCTTATTTTGAGCCCGAATTTTAAATGCTTATTAAAGTTATCTTTTTTATCTTTTTCAATAAAAATTCTAATCACATTAGGTTTATATGACTTTTTCCTATATATTTATCGCGTACTTGAATATTATTCTTGGTTTCCTCTAAGCATGACCATTAGATGACCCCTATTGATTTTGAAGTCATTCATGCAAAGTTCAAGGTCACAGTGACCTTGAAGACACAAAGGAGGGAGCATAATGTTTGACAAACCTCTCTTATTACAGGACAAAATTCACGAGATTGAGACTATGAATATGCTGCTTGAAAGACTCACAGAGAGAGTGTCCCTTCTTGAAAAGAGCTTAAAGCTACAGGTACTGTATTTTTAGATCACCGTCGTCCGTCCGTCGTTAACATTTAGCATTTAGATCATCTTCTCCTTAACCACTTAACCAATTTCAACCAAACTTCACAGGAATGTTCCATTGGTTGACTTCTTTCAAAAATTGTTCAAAGATTTAAATTCCATCGAGAACTTTGGTTGCTGCGGCATCAGAAAAGGGGAAAATTGCCGAATCTTAAATAATCTTCTTGTCCAAAAGTACTGGCCCTATTTGAAAATTATTTTGCACAAATGTTCCTTGGGATACCCTCTACCAAGATTGTTCAAAGATTTCCGATCTGTTGAAAAACATGGCCGCCAGGGGGCGGAGCTTATTTTCCTTATATGTGCATTGTTAAAACTTTCAAAATCTTCTTGTCCAAAAGAACTGGCCCAATTTGAAAATTATTTTGCACAAATGTTCCTTGGGGCACCCTTTACCAAGACTGTTCAAATATTTCCAATCCGTTGAAAAACATGGCCACCAGGGGGCGGAGCTTGTTTTCCTTATATGTGCATTGTTAAAACTTTAAAAATCTACTTGTCAAAAAGTACTTGCCCGATTTGAAAATTATTCTGCACAAATGTTCCTTGGGTCACCCTTTACCAAGATTGTTCAAATATTTTTGATCTGTTGAAAAACATGGCCGCCAGGGGGCGGAGCTTGTTTTCCTTATATGTGCATTGTTAAAACTTTAAAAATCTTCTTGTCCAAAAGTACTGGCCCGATTTGAAAATTATTTTGCACAAATGTTCCTTGGGACACCCTTTACCAAGATTGTTCAAATATTTCCGATCCGTTGAAAAACATGGCCGCCAGGGGGTGGAGCTTGTTTTCCTCATATGTGCATTGTTAAAACTTTAAAAATCTTCCTGTCCAAAAGTACTGGCCCGATTTGAACATCATTTTGCACAAATGTTCCTTGGGGCACCCTTTACCAAGATTGTTCAAATATTTCCGATCCGTTGAAGAACATGGCCGCCAGGGTTGCTGCAGAATCAGAAAGGGGGCAAAATGTCCAAACTTTAAAAATCTTCTCCTCTGAATCTGCATGTCAGATTCCAATATAGTTTGGTAGAAATGTTCCTTGGGTGAGCCTCTACAAAGATTGTTCAAGGCATACTGTCTGGTTGAAAAACATGGCATTCAGGAGGCATCAGAAAAGGGGCAAAATGACAAAATTTCAGGTGATCGATTTAGGGCCATCTTGGCCCTCTTGTTTAGGGATGGCAACGAATATTCGAATATTCGAATACTATATCATGATTCGAATATTCCATGAAAATCAGGAGTATTCTAAAATATATAAATATAAATCAAATTGACTATACTTGAAATATTCACACACGCATTTTTGTTAAAAACTGCAATAAAGTGTTACCAGTGGTCCATTTAACGCGTATTATATAAGGTGTCAATACTGTAGATAAAATGTCAAACTGATAATCTTTGCTTTGGGCTATAAAAGTGATCGATACAATATCGATAGTTTCTTCCAAAACTTCGTAACTTCAACTTGTATAACATGTAGTAACGTTTTTATTTCATTATACATCAATCAGACAAATCCGTCTGTTTGGCCGTGTGATTATCCAATTTTGTATTTATGTTGATTAGCAATCTGGTAATGGGACTATTTGGGGCCAGCATTGAATTACTCATTACCACGTCATTTTACGGAAATTGCTGATCTTTTCCTTTTTTAATTGCGACCTAGCTTATTTTGATATTTTTCAATGAAATTTCTTATCACATTAGGTTTATATGACTTTTCCCTACATATTTATTGCGTTATTGAATATTATTCTTGGTTTCCTTTAAGCATGACCATTAGATGACCCCTATTGATTTTGAAGTCATCCATGCAAATTTCAAGGTCACAGTGACCTTGAAGACAAAAAAATGGGGGCATAATGTTTTATAAACCTCTCTTATTACAGAACGAAATTCACGAGATTGAGATGGATTCTATGATGAGGAAACTTGAAGTGTCCCATCTTGGAAATAGCTCAGAGCTACAGGTACTGTATTTTTAGCTGTACTGGCCAAAGGCCAAAAGAGCTTATGCCGTGGTGTGGTGTCCGTCGTCCGTGCATCCGTCCGTAAACAATTGGTTGTGAACGCGATACAGTCTTCAGTTTTGATTGTATCTCACTCAAACTTATACAGTAGTTATATATCCATGAGAGCTTGGTTCCTTTCGCAAACCAGCCAGATCCGCCCATGCAAGACTGGATTATGGCCCTTGGAATTGTCAAAATTGCTATAATAGAGCTTGTAAACACAATAGATGCTCCATTTACTATCTGATCTTCACCAAACTTACACAGTAGTTAGGTATCCATGAGAGCTTGGTTCCTTTTGCAAACCAACCAGATCCGCCCATGTAAGACTGGATTATGGCCCTTGAAATTGTCAAAATTGCTATAATACAGCTTGTGAACACAATAGAGCCTCCATTTACTATTTGATCTTCACCAAACTAAGATAGTAGTTAAATGTTGATGAGAGCTTGGTTCCTTTTGAAAACCACTCAGATGTGCCCTTGCATGACTGGATTATGGCCCTTGAAATTGTCAAAACTGCTATAATACAGCTTGTGAATACAATAGAGCCTCCATTTACTATTCGATCTTCATCAAACTTAGATAGTAGTTGAATATTGATGAGATCTCAGTTCATTTCGCAAACCAGCCAGATCCACCAATGCAAGACTGGATTATGGCCCATTAAATTGTCAAAATTGCTATAATACAGCTTGTGAACACAAAAGAGCCTCCATTTACTATCCGATCTTCACCATACATACATGCTCTGGATTGAAAATGAGCAAAGAACCATACCAGTAGAGCATAGGTCCTCATGGGCCTCTTGTTTAGGGATGGTAACGAATATTCGAATACTATATCATGATTCGAATATTCTATGAAAATCAGGAGTATTCTTAAAAATATATATATAAATTAAATTGAAGATACTTGAAATATTCACCCACACGTTTTTGTTAAAAACTGCAAGTAAAGTGTTACCAGTGGTCCATTTAATGCGTATTATATAAGGTGTCAATACTGTAGATAACATGTCAAACTGATAATCCTTGCTTTGGGCTATTAAAGTGATTGATACAATACCAATTGTTTCTTCCTAAACGCAGTAACTTCAACTTGTATAACATGTAATTACGTTTTTATTTCATTATACATCAATCTGACAAATCCGTCTGTTTGGCTGTGTGATTATCCAATTTCTTATTTATGTTGATTAGCGATCCGGTACTGGGACTATTTGCTGCCCATTTTCAACAATATTTCAGTTAAAATACAGCAAGAGAAAGGTTAAATTGCTCCTAATGGACAGTGCCACATTTCTACTCAAAAAACGACATCCGCCCATAACGAGTGTAACATTTTAGCAAAACCATAAGAACACTACTTATCAAATTACATGAAATCTTTATATCAGGTTAACCTCTTACAGATTTTGATCAAGTTTGAAACAAACACACATGGGGGTCAAAAACATGTTACTTGATCAAATCTTAACATCTTTCCACAAACAACACATCTGAAGCGGATGACTTTGAAAACATTTTGGAAAATCTCTATAAATAATTGTAGTATTATCAAATGGAGTTGAAACAATTGTGATAAAAGGAGAAAATGCTCATTCTGAGCAATATCTCATTTTGTCACAATGTTTTCAAAATTCATCTGATGCATAGGCATCATCAGAATGTATCTGTATTTTAAACAAAATATTCTGGTTTAATAATTAACTGACATTCCCGAGGTGATCCAAGTGTGCATTTACAAACATCCCTTTTGACAATTCAATGAATTAACTTGTTCATTATTATGTTCATAAGTATTGTGTGAAAAAGGAAAATTGATGTATTTTTAATCTGGTCATACGAGTAGCATCTGCATCAGCACAGTTAAGACAAATGTTTCGCCTTGGTGTAGTGGTTGAGCGTCTGCTTGGGGTGGGGTGTGGGAGGTTGTTGGTTCGATCCCTGGCTGGGTCATACCAAATACTTAAAAAATGGTAGTAATGGCTGCCCTTCTTGGCACTCAGGGATGCGGGGATATCATTACGAGTGACTGGCTGGTGTCAGGATAGTAGTAATGGTAACTTATCCAGGAAATGTCCTGAATTTTTTTGAAAGGGGCGTAAAACATCAATCTTCTGTCATACAAGTATTGAAGAGAAACAGACTTATGAAAAATTATTATGATCCGAAAATATTATACAATCTGATCAAGACGGTCTTTCATTTTGAATCTTTTATCAGAAAGAATTAATTGCCAAGCAGGGGTTCAAACTCAGGACCCCTTTATTGATAGCCCTAGTTATTACAGATTGAGCTAATGCGGCTCGACTTTTTGAAACCTTCCAATGTCTGCAATTGTGTGGCGTGGTTCTTTTAGATATTAAAGCATTTTAAAAGCATCACACAAACGGTTGTCAAATTTATACATCCTCTAACAAGATGTAGCCACAATCAGCAGTTTGGCATGAACCCATCAATTTAGCATTTATACACCAATCAATTAATATGCTCAATCTCAGTATATTAGAAAAAAAAATCTCATTGTATTACATTTTTACTGCCGTCTCATTTCAGTGCACCATTTCAAACAACAGTTCTTCACACCAAAACTCAGGTAAGCCTATAATTAATTGTTTGAATGAGTTTACTTATCTTACCCTTTACCAGTTGCGGATGTATTTTTGAAGCATGTAAAGCAGACAGCTATTGAAAACATTGCAGAAAAAGGAGATTTTACTCAAATTGAGCTGTTTCTGTTTGTACCGAAATGTTTTTCAACTCTATTCAATAAGGATACTTTCATTTTCAGAGAATTTCCCCAAAAAAATGCCTGGATTATTTTTAAGTTGTCTATTGCAAACTAACTTTGTGGGGAAGGATTAAATGATGTCATTAAACACAGTTGATAAAGAACAAATCCTAAGGATTGACAACTTAACAAATTAATTGATTCTGAGATGAAGTAGAAACATGAAAGGGAATGGAGAAATTATGATAGGAGTAATATGATGTGACTAATATCAACCTTACAAATGTTTTCACTCTGTCCTAGAATGTTCAACAGTTTACCTGAAATGCAGTCATTATCAGTATTTTTACATTCAAATTATCCTGAAAATTTGTATGAATTATAATTTGATATACAATGTACATTCGAAAGAATTCTATCCGAAGGCTAAGACTTTTGAAAACAATGTAAAACTAAATTGGTTAGTTTTACACATTGACCATAATTTGGTTAGAGATTGAAATATTTGTATCGCCTGCCTGTAAATCAAGAAGACACTACAGGATCACTGTTTTTAAATTAAAAAATATGAATATTCTTTATAAGTGAAAGAATCTGTATTGAATAGATTTGAAAATATTGTGGCAAAAGGAAAAATTGCTCATTATAAGCAATTTCTTCTTTTGCTACAATGTTTTGAAAAATTGTCAGCTGCAGATGCGTCAAACTGCCTCTGCAAGTGGGAAAGGGTTAATTGTGCAACACCAGTACTTACAGACAAAAGACATAACTATACATGTAGTGAGCTTTTTTGTTTTTGTTATTTCTCTTGTGACCTGCAGGTGTGCTTTTGGTAAGAACCATGATTCTAACGTGGACACTATAAAATAACTGAAATACTGTTGAAAACTGTGATAAATCCAAATAAAATAATCCTCATCTACCCAAAGGTTGCCTAGGAGCAGATTCCAAGCGGGAAAAACCACCAGTTTCCTTTTCCTCAATAGATCATATCAAATCCATACCTCCTGCGCCTGTTCTCTTTAGAGAGCAGCCTTCCATTAATGAATAGAGATTTACAAAAAGCTAAAAAACGTTGCTGAATCAGTGGATAAGGAAGATGCAGTACGGAGAGGAATACCCATTGACAAAACTGGTAGACCACACAATATACTAGCTGTTCCAGTGTTTGGTTGGACAAAATACTCTCCTGAAACAGTTTTCTTTTTTCTTTAAAAAAAATTGCCATTCAAAATTGATCAAGATATTACAGAAAATCTAGTTGCCATGGCAATCAAAATCATCTGCTAAAAGTGCTTGTCCATTTTCAAAATAACTTGGCAGAAGTTTTCCTTAAGTTACCCTGTACAAAGACAGTTCAAGCCATATTGATTGGTTTAATCCTTTCCCACATATAGACATTTTCTGAAGCCTCTGCAGCAGACGACTTTTGAAAATGTTGTGACAAAAGGAGAAATTGCTCAAAATAAGCAATTTCTCCGTTTGCAACAATGTTTTCAACCTTTTTAAGTAATTATACCTTCATGTACGTAGATTTTCCATAGTTTTGCCTATATGTTTTCAAAGTCGTTTACTGCAGATTTGTTGTAATTGGGACAAGGTGAGGCAAGTTTCCCCTAATATACATGTATGTATAGTGCAATCCTTTCACAAAAATGGTCCTTCGTTGACCCTCTACTGAGAAAATTATTTTCTGACCTATTTATATTGTAAACAAAATAGAAAGGAGTTTGTTGGCCAGGCTTTTTTCTCTTTTATACCCTATAGTGCTTACTTTGACAATCTTCTCTGAAAGTACTGAATTTGATTTCAGAATTTTATCCCTACCATGATCTTCTACAAAGTCTATCAAATTGTCTTATTTAGAACAATTATGGACCTGACTTTCTTTCAATCAATCATGATTCTAATATCATGAAAATGATGTTGGAAAATTTCAGACTTAGTGTAGAATAGTGTCGGAAAATCTCTTTTCAAAAGACTCATCAGTACTTCAAATACCAATCATCGTGAAAGGTCATCAAAACATTCATCTCCATCACATATTGGTCAGGATCCAAATTGGGTAATGTGGGCTAGAAAAACCGTGTGAATGCTTTAGAGTCCTAATTTTTATCACATCATCATGAGGGTGCATACCATCAGTCATGTGCAGGCAGTCAACTAGGCCAAAGTTTAGAACACCAAGGTCGTCCAAGTGTTCTTTTCCTGATGGCGGGTAATTCTAAATTAAACGAATTAACTTTGAACTATACACAAGTGAAAGTAATATTGTTGTGGAGAATATTGTAGGCAAAGGAAAAAAATTCTCTGTATGGAAAACTTTCTTTTTTTCTTCTGCATAGGCTTCACAATTCATCTGCATCAAACAAACGGTTTAACTAAGAGGATTTTGACTAGTCCGATTTGAAATCATTAAAGGTATGATTTTTAGTGGAAGGAAGAAAAAACATGCTATACTGAGCATTTTTATCTTTTTACCACAATTCTTTATCATCATCTTTTTATATAAACACTTTTTGACGCAACTGTAGTACAGACGACCCTTGAAAACATTGTGACAAAAGGAGAAACTGCTAAAAACAAGCTTTTTCTCCCTTTGCCACAATGTTTTCAACTTTTTTCAGTAATTACACCAACAATTATAGAGATTTTTCCATATTTTTTACTAGACATTTTCAAAGTCGTCTTCTGCAGATTTGCTGTAAGTGGGAAAGGGTTAAAAATTGTAAGATTTAAAATTGAATGTATAATTTTTAACATCACCTGCTTCAGAGGCATTATAAGTTGTAATGTATTGGGTAAAGGATTTATGATCAACAATGGTAGAAACATGGATGATAAGATTTATCTGGAAAGGAAGTCAACTGCCTTGGAAGAATGATGTGTTAAAAATCAGGACACATATTTGTTGGTGATAATACTGAAATACAGTTAAACCTGTGCTAAAGACCGCCACCTTGGAATAGCAATTCCCTGTCTAAAACAACCACACCTTTAGTTTCCCAATTGCTTAACTTGTGTATAAATGAACCAGCATATAAAGACCACCTGTGAACAGCGACCACATTGTTGCCTTCCCATAGGTGGTCCTTATACACAGGTCCTACTGTGCATGTGATATTGAAAATGGTGTTCAACTCCAATCAAAGAATCATATGTTATCTTTGTATTGTGCCATAGATATTATGTCGGGGTTATTCAAATTATAATACATTTGTGTCTAGTCTTACTTTAAAATTGTTTCAAATGCACCTTGAAGTTAAGGCTACTTAATAACTTATTTGATAGGTAATTTTCAAATAAGAACTGAAGTATATTGTTATATTCAATAATTTCATAGTATTAACCCTGACCTTTGAAATTATTGTGAAAAAAGGTGATATTGCTCATAATGAGCAATTTCTTCTTTTGCCACAATTTTTTCCAACTCTATTCTATTGTAATGCTTTCATTGACAGAGATTTTTACGTAATTTTTACCGAAATGTTTTCAAAGTCGTCCACTGCAGATTTGTTGTATGTTGGGGTTTAAATTAGCCCCCTTCCCAGGAACTCTCAGTATTAAATGAAAATATAAAGTGAACATTTTAGAAATCTGTGAGCCTACAACGAGTACAAGATATGTGATAACAAAAGAGTGATTTTGGGCCCTCATCGGCCTCTTGTTCCAATTTGTTTTCAGGTCATACCAAAGACTTTAAAAAGGGTAGTGATGGCTGCCCTTTAGAATTGCGGGGTTAGCATTACGACTGACTGGCTGGTGTCAGGATAAATGGACCAGTAGTACTGGTAACTTACCAAGAAAATGGTAGTATTGGCTGCCCTCCTTGGCGCTGAGCGTTGCGGGGTTAGCATTAAGACTGACTCGCTGGTGTCGGGATAAATGGACCAGTAGTACTGGTAACTTACCAAGGAAACCCTGTGATATAACTGAACAAAATTGTTGAAAGCGGTGCTTAAACCAAACAAGCAATCAATTCATTTTGTTTTCAAGTCTTCAGCTGCAGAGGAGTTAACTAGTGTGGCTGTATTAGGGAAACTATTTATCCCTTAATGTGTACAAAGACATTTGGAAATTAGCCTAAATATATTTCATTGGAAGCATTTTCAGTGTTCATCATACAGTTCTAAGAATATCATCCATTATATCATTCTGTTTCCAACCCTTTTCCTGATATAGACAATATTTGACACCTGCAGCAGATTACATGGGATCAAATTTCCAGCTGTTGTATTTTATTTTCCTCATATGATTTCAAAGCAGCCACATTTGTTAATAATTACATATTGGGTAGATTGTTAAATGCCTAATCTCAGATTGGGCTTGTTTATTCATCATGTAGATGATTTTGTTGATTAAGTTCTCATAGTTTAACCCTTTCCCACATACAAGGAACCTACAACCGTCAATTTCGAAAGCATCTTGATAAAAAATATGGTAAATGGAAGGAGTATTATTGAATTATTGAATATAGTTGAAAATTTTGTGGCAAAAGTTGTCTGCTTCGATTCATCAAAATGCATATGCAGGTGGGAAATGGTAAACATTCTCAATATATGTGTTTTTAGCTCCACTGGCTGAAAGCCAGTCGAGCTTATGTCATGGCGAATTGTCCGTCGTGCGTGCGTGCGTGCGTGCGTGCGTGCGTGCGTAAACTTTTCCTTTAAACGACTTCTTCTCACTAACCACTTGGCCAATTTGGTTGAAACTTCATAGGAAGCATCCTCTCAATGTCCTCTCTTAAATTCCTTCAAATTTTTTTGATCCATCCATAATTCTGGTTTCCATGGCAACCAAAAGGAAAAAAATAGTGAAAACTTAAAAAATCTTCTTCTCTGAAAGTGTCAGGCCGATTTTCAAATAATTTTGGAGAAATGTTCCTTGGGTGACCCTTTATTAGATTCCTTCAAGAAATGTTGATTGGTCGAAAAACATGGTCGCCAGAGGGCGGGGCTATTTTGCCTTATATGACCATAGTGAAAACTTAAAAAATCTTCTTCTCCGAAAGGGTTCAGCCGATTTTCAAATAATTTTGTAGAAATGTTCAATGGGTGACCCTCTATCAGATTCCTTCAAGCCATGTTGATTGGTCGAAAAATATGGCCGCCAGAGGCCGGGGCTATTTTGCTCTATATGACCATAGTGAAAATTTAAAAAATCTTCTTCTCCGAAAGTGTTGAGCAGATTTTCAAATAATTTTGTAGAAATGTTCTTTGGGTGACCCTCTATCAGATTCCTTCAAGCCATGTTGATTGGTTCAAAAATATGGCCGCCATGGGGTGGGGCTATTTTGCCTTATATGGCTATTGTGAAAACTTAAAAAATCGTCTTCTCCGAAAGTGTCAGGCCGATTTTCAAATAATTTTGCAGAAACATTCCTTGGGTGACACTCTACAAGATTCCTTTAAGCCATGGTGGTTGGTAAAAAATATGGCCACTAGGGGGCAGGGCTGTTTGGAGATTTGATTTTTGCTTTATGGCCGTGGAGCGATACTGGCCCTCTTGGGCCTCTTGTTTCCTTTTACAACAAAAAGGTCAAAAGTGGTATGCTGTAAAAGGAGACACTCAAAATCCCCATGGTTCAAAAGTGGCATAGTACTCAAAATCCCCATGGTTCAAAAGTGGCATAGTACTCAAAATCCCCATGGCTAAAATGACAGGGTATTCAAAATCCCCACGGCCAAAATGATGGGGTATTCAAAATTCCAATGGTGAGTTTCTGTTTTTTTTTTTTTTTTTTGTCACAGCCAGTTGTTAGATTAGTTAATTATTTTGATTGCATTTATAATACTTTAAATAATCATGTAAATGATTACCTTTAACTAATTATTTTGATTGTATAATTGCTTAAGATCTTTTACTTTAAATAAAAATTAGATTAGTTAATTGTTTTTATCTTTTATGATAATTACTTTAAATAATCATGTAAATTAATGTGTTTGGATTTTGTGGACTTGTGCTAATGTGAAAATGTGCTTAAATAGAATAAAAACAGTGTTTGCAGCAAATTACAAATTATATTTATTTGATATAACAGTTTTAACTCACCTATGCACAAAGTGCAAGGTGAGCTTTTGTGATCGCTCACCGTCCGTCGTCGTCGTCGTCCGTCCGTCCGTTCACATTTTCCTACAAACAACTTCTCCTAAACCAATTAACCAAATTCAAAATAATTTTACAGGAATGTTCCTTGGGTGGATCTCTTTTAAACTTGTTCAAAGAATTCTATTCCATGCAGAACTTTGGTTGCCACGGCAAATAAAAGGGGAAATTAACCAAAACTTAAAAAATCTTCTTGTCTGAAAGTAGAAGGCCAATGCCTTTGATATTTGGTATGTAGCATCATCTAGTGAACTTCTACGAAGCTTGTCCAAATTATAGCCCTTGGGTGAAAAATGTTTTTCATAGACTCATAAAGGGAAAAAACATTAAAAATCTTCTTGTCTAAGAGTAGAGGCCCCATGCCTTTGATATTTTGTATGTAGCATCATCTAGTGAACCTCTACCAAGATTGTTCAAATTATAGCCATGGGGTAAAAAATGACCCCTCCCCTTGGGGTCACTTGTTTCACATAGACTCATATAGGGAAAAAGCTTTAAAAATATTCTTGTCTAAGAGTAGAGGGCCCAGAGTAGAGGGCCCAGGCCTTTGATATTTTGTATGTAGCATCATCTAGTGGACCTCTTCCAAGATTGTTCAAATTATAGCCCTGAGGTTAAAAATGACCCCTCCCCTGCAGTCTATTGTTTTACATAGACTCATATAGAGAAAAACTTAAAATAAAATATTTTCTAAAAGTAGAGGGCCCCAGCCTTTGATATTTGGTATGTAGCATCATCTAGTGGACTTCTACCAAGATTGTTCAAATTATAGCCCTGTGGTAAAAAATGACCCCATCCCGGGGGTCACTTGTTTAAAATAGACTCATATAGGGGAAAAACTTAAAAAATCTTCTTGTCTAAAAGTAAAAGGCCCAGTCCTTTAATAATTGGTATGCAGCATCATCTAGTGGACCCCTACCAAGATTGTTCAAATTATAGCCCTGGGGTCAAAATTGACCCCTCCCCAGGGGTCACTTGTTTTTCATAAACTCATATAGGGGAAAAACTTTAAAATTCTTCTTGTCTAAAAGTAGAGGGCCCAGGCCTTTAATATTTGGTATGTAGCATCATCTAGTGGACCTCTACCAAGATTGTTCAAATTATAGCCATGGGGTCAAAAATTACCTTTCCCCTGGGTGTCACTTGTTTCACATAGACTCGTATAGGGGAAAAACTTTAAAAATCTTCTTGTCTAAAAGTATAGGGCCAAGGCCTTTGATATTTGGTATGTAGCGTCATCTAGTGGACTTCCACCAAGATTGTTCAAATTATAGCCCTTGGGTCAAGAATTACCCGTTCCCGGGGGTCACTTGTTTTACATAGACTCATAAAGGGGGGGGAATCATCTTGTCAAAAAGTAGAAGGCCCAGGCCTTTGATATTTGGTATGCAGCATCATCTAGTGAACCCCTACTAAGATTGTTCAAATTATAGCCCTGAGGTCAAAAATTGCCCCACCCGGGTCACTTGTTTTACATATACTTGTATAGGGAAAAAACTTTAAAAATCTTGTCTGAAAGTTTAATATTTGAAATCTTACTTCATGTAGTGGACTTCTACCAAGATTTGTCAAATTATTATAGCCCTGGTGTCAAACATGGCTCCATCCTGGGGATCACTTGTTTTACATAGACTTGTTAAGGTAAATACTTTAAAATAGTCTTGTCCATTTGCCATGAATGTTCTTTTGGTGCCCCTCTACTAAGACTTCAAATTATTTTGATAGGATGATAAACATGACCACCAGGGAGGGTTGCTTGTTTTCCGTATATATGTATAGACAAAGAACAATGAAAACTTTTTAAGTTTGATTAAATCAGGTGAGCGATATAGGACCATCGTGGTCCTCTTGTTAACATTTTTCTATATTATCTATAATTTTGAGTTCTGCAAAATTAAATTAAATAATGCATATTTATGAATTAAAATGGTTAAAGTTGCCCATTGTTTCATTTGTCTTTCATTTTGCTTATATTAGCAAATTCCCTTTCCTACATACATAAGTTTTCAGCAGACAACTTAGAAAACATCTTGGCACGTCCGGTATTCTAATTGAACTAATTCCCCTACTCAACACCTTTGTTTGAATACCCCGTCATTTTTGCCATAGGGATTTTGACTACCCATCGTGGGGATTTTGAATACCCTCTCATTTTAGCCACGGGGATTTTGAGTACTATGCCAATTTTGAACCATGGAGATTTTGATATACACTGACTCGCTATAAATGCATCAAGATGTGGGTTAATAGTTTGGTTTATTGGTTACATTGTGTGACTGCTTTAGACTGGTTTGACTGTAGTTACCGTTTTGTCTGGTTTCTTTAGACTGGTTTGACTAGTTGCCGTTTTGTCTGGTTTCTTTAGACTGGTTTGACTGTAGTTGCCGTTTTGTCTGGTTTCTTTAGACTGGTTTTGCAGTATTGTCCAGATGCCAGTCTACTAACCATGCGCATGCTCCAAGAAACCCCGCTTTATGTAAAGGCTTCTCGCAGAATAAACTTAGATCTTGTAGAATAAACACGTGTTGTGTTATACTTTTACCTTCATGAACGACTACTTGATTTACTGTTACATCAAGCCCCACTTTTTTACATGGTGCCAGAAGTGTTAGTTGGATTTAAAGGAACTCACGTGAATGTGTCTTTGTGCATAAGATAGATATGGAATTTAACGGCATTTTACCTCCGAGGATGGAATGGGACTCCTCAAATTTACCAGACGCATGGGATAAATTCGAGAGACATGTTAAATTAATGATCACTGGTCCTCTGAAAGGAAAATCAGAGGTAGAGCAAATCGCGTACCTGTTGTTATGGATTGGGGATAAGGGCAGAGACATTCACTCTACATGGACAGACATTTCCGAAGAAGACGTAAACAAAATCCAAACATACTATGACAAATATCAAGCTTTTGTAAAGCCGAAGCTAAACCCAATTTTTGCAAGATATAAATTCTACAATCAGACACAGGGCGATGATACCATTGACTCATATTTAACAAGACTAAGACTTTGTGCAAAAGAGTGCAGTTTCAATGACCAAGACGAAATGATCAGAGATAGAATTGTTTTCGGCACGAACTCAATGAAAGTAAGAGAAAGGCTCATCAACGAGGGTGCAGCTTTAACAATGGACAAGGCGGTCCAAATCTCACAAAACTTCGAATATTCGAAACAGCAGCTTTCATCAATGGCTATGGGCAGTACAGGCGGACACGAGGTGCACAACGTTAAGCGGCACCAACGGCATAACACTAGGGACAGGAAACCAAGGCCAAAAACGAATTGGGAACAAGAAAACACAAAACAAAAGTGTAGAAACTGTGGGACATTACACAACTTCAAGAGTGAATGCCCAGCAAGAGGGAAACGATGCCACGGATGTAACAAACTGAACCATTTTCAAACAGTGTGTCGATCCGGCGGGAACGAAGTACATGAGGTCAACTGTGACAAAAGTGATTCAAGTGATTACGATTCGGATTTTTATGTATACACGGTACACGATTTTGATTCTCGACCCGACTGCGCATCCCTTACACTCTCCGTGGGCAAATCCTCATTCCCAATTACTTTCAAAATAGATACAGGTTCCCAAGTAGATATTTTACCAATTTCACAATATAACAAAATGCAAATGGGTAAAATATGGAAACAGGCCGTTGTTCTAGAAACGCACGGAGAAAGATCATTTCTTATCAAGACTGAAGAGGGCGCGATTTTAAGGCGCAATAAACGTTTCCTGCATAAAACGCGGGAAATCTGTCCAAGCATTAGTCATGAGGAATTCATGCCAACAATCTTGCAGCAGCAAAGCCCTGCCCAAAAGTCAATTCCCCAGATTTCTTTTAAACCCGTCCACTTACCCCGTATGGAACCCCTGAGCACCAGTCACTCCCAAAGTTCACCTACAAGTGACTGTAACAATACACATTACCGCACGCGCAGTGGTCGAGAAATTAAATCCAACCAGTTATTCAATGATAATCAATGGATCAAATAAAGGTTGATAGGACGTTTAGTCGTGTGTATAGACATAATAAACACACACTTAGCAGCACATCTGGATTAACGATTTTCATAACCAGTTTAGACTCAACCCAGTGAACCATTCTACGTTATCTGAACGTGACGGAGACGTTTCTCGACGTTTCCAGCTAACAAATGTTAAAGACGTTGCCGTCACCCTTTTTTGTTACATTTCGTCGACGTATCGGTTTAGTTTCTGAACGTGTTGAGGACTGCTAGAAAACCTATAAAAAGCTTTTCAAAGACCTGCAATGTAGACGTCTTTAGGACGATCTTGAGACGTTTACAAAGCTAATACGTGCTGAAGACGTTTCCGTCACACTTTTTTGTTACATTTCGTCGACGTATCGGTTTAGTTTTCTGAACGTGTTGAGGACTGCTAGAAAACTTTTAAAAAGCTTAGCCAAGACCTGCAATATAGACGTCTTAAGCACGATCTTAAGACGTTTTCAAAGCTAACACGTGCTGAAAACGTTTCCGTCACCCTTTTTTGTTACATTTCGTCGACGTATCGGTTTAGTTTTCTGAACGTGTTGAGGACTGCTAGAAAACTTTTAAAAAGCTTAGCCAAGACCTGCAATATAGACGTCTTAAGGACGATCTTAAGACGTTTTCAAAACTAACACGTGCTGAAGACGTTTCCGTCACCTTTTTTTGTTACATTTCGTCGACGTATCGGTTTAGTTTTCTGAACGTGTTGAGGACTGCTAGAAAACCTTTAAAAAGCTTAGCAAAGACCTGCAATATAGACGTCTTAAGGACGATCTTAAGACGTTTTCAAAGCTAACACGTGCTGAAGACGTTTCCGTCACCCTTTTTTGTTACATTTCGTCGACGTATCGGTTTAGTTGTCTGAACGTGTTTAGGACTGCTAAAATACATTAAAAAGGCTTTGCCAAGACCTGCAATAAACACGTCTTTAGGACGATCTTAAGACGTTTTTCCAGCTAACACGTGCTTAAGACGTTGTCGCCACCCAAAAAGTGTTACATTTTGTCAACGTGTCGGTTTAGTTTTCTGAACGTGTTGAGGACTGGGAAAAAAAACCTTGAAAATTGTTTGCTAAAACCTGCAATATAGACGTTATAAAGGGTTCTTAAAACGTTTTCCTCACAGTAACGTTTTGCAAACCTCATCAATAGAATGAAAACAAGACAGAAACCCATTGAAGACGCATTGCTGTAGTGCTTAAATGGGGTTTAATGACATATATAGCGAACACATGTAATGAACCTTTTATTTTCCATAAAATTTCGACAAAACAAACTGAAAACAAAACTTTTAATAAGCAACTACTAACACTACTAACACTATATTAAGTTATTAACCCTTTCCTTTACAAGCTCCTTTTTTTTTACTTATTTACAAGGAAAGAATTTGATTGAAATCGTTGTAGAAAATGGAGCATTTGCTCGTTACGAGCAAGTGCTCCCTTTTCTACAACGATTTTAATAAGCATCTGTTGAGGAATTGATTGATTTTTAACAACTCGTGTTATAAGTTTATGCATTTTAATCTTGATCTTGCGTTTCATTTTCACTGGATGAGGATGAGGTATCTTCGAGTGGGACTGGTTTGAGTTTCGGACTTGTTAATGTTGTAGCAAGTTTGATTTTTTTGGCTTTGTAAGCAGCACCACCCTTCAAACCGCTTGACCGTTTTAGAACGTCACTGGCCCTTGACCGCAGACTACACTCTGTCTCTTGGGGACTTTTCGTCCGCAATACACCTGTAATGATAAAAAGGAAATGATAATTAATTAAAATGACCGGCATTCTCGGAGAACAATACATACACAGATCAGCCTTCGCGTTGTCAACGTCTGGTCAGGGCTACGCTGTTCGAGATAGTATTAGAGGAAATTATCTTGATGAGTGCAAATAATGTAAACCCTGATCAGACGCTGCGTTGACAACGTGGCAGCTGAGCTGGGTTTACATATTTTGCAAAGCCAGAAGATCGCTTAACATTCAATAAAATTCAATTAAAGGAAAGTTGCATTAAAATTGAAGAAAACTTGTTATTTTAATCAAAAGACACTAGAAATTAACTAACTGTACTGTTCAAGAATGTGTTGCTAAATTGCTGCTATTATTTGAAATACGTATATATTTTAACAAAAATACTCGCAAGGCAAGCATTAATCTTAGTACATGACATATAAAGTAAAGTAAAGCATCATGATTAATCTCTATTCAATTGTTATGTCACAAACTCTACAGTTTTCTTAACATCTATTTATGTTGTCACTTGTGTATAAAGAGATGTTTACTAACAATGAAATCCTCGCCATAGACAGAGACACGTACTTGAGCCGTTCCATGAGACAATGTAACTTATTGCATTTCAACTAGTGTAGTCCAGATCCTCCATATAATTCATAGCATTGCTTCTGATAAGCGTATGTACTACCGGTATTTGAAACTCATCGAAAAAACGTGTGTCTGCTGTCAATGCAAACAGTGCAGAATCTGATCAGATGTCACTATTCATTATAGGGACTGTTTTATTGGAGGGCTCATATGAGTAAAATACATACGTAGTAGCATTTTCTGGCATTGCGTCCCCATAAAGTTATGTTTATCTGTTGGTTTCACTACAAGGAGAGTGCCAGCTCTTGCCGTACCGCCACAATTAAAGTGTTGAGCTAATTGGGGCCGCTGTATTACCTTTGTAATACACTTTAAAACCATGTCGTTCTCTGTCCTCCCACCAAGACAGAACAGTTCTCTCTGTAACATAAAACAACGAAATAACACATATTAAAATAAAGAGCTCACTGTAGTTTAATATTTAGGTTTCAAACGTTTTTAATTCCCTTTCCTGACCTATGAACTTTTTAATTACACACAACTGAAGTTCAACAATCAAATTTATACGAATATATATTTATTTTCATAGCAGCGCATGCAAGCTTAATCTTTCCTCCACAAGCTATTTGAGACTAATAAACAAGGGGGATCTGATGAAAAAGATGAACATAATTATATGTAAAAGAAAAATGCCATTTTATAATTATATTGAGAACAGCGAAGGAAATGAAGCATTCGCTAAAAGGCGCGTGTAGAGGAAAGGGTTAATTGTAGTTATTTGATTTGTTCTGCACATAAACTTATGTGTGTATGTTAATTTGGGTGAACGACATTTTCTGTCAGGGAATACAATTGAACTCGGACGAATCCGTAACTTAAATAATACGGCTTTTGTAAATGGTTTCCGCCTTGAAAATTATATATTTAATTGATATTCTTATACGTTAGATTGTATTATGACACGTCTTTATGAAATAAATTTATCAGACCTTCGGCATAGCTCTGTTTATTACATTAAAGATCCGTAATTTGCAGATTTAAACCACTTTTAAAGATTCCATTTAACTGTGTTGTGGGCTGAAGACAAGAGACATACCTGTTCTTTAAAAAAAATCTCAACCAAACCCCTTATTCCGTGATAACTCAGTATAATCGTCATCGCCAAAACCTGGTTTTAATTAGTTTTCATACCATAAAGTGTTATAAAGCAACCTGGCCTTTAGCTTCTATATATAATATTACCCTTAATGGGAGCTCTGTAAACTTGACAAGAGTTCTTTAAATATACCCCTATTAAATACTAATGTTCATATGCTATGAATAAATCACAGTTGTGTTTAGACTTAAGACTTTTTCATTTAAAAGTATACCTTAAGTATCAAGTAGCTACTCATAAATATCCGTGGAAAAATGAATAATGCAATATTTGACATGGAAATGAATAACATGTCATTATAAACTTACAATATATACTATCCGATTCAGTTCAGTGTTTGATTAGAACTGTTTGTTTCGTTTTAAATAGGTTTTACGCCGCTTCGATGAGATTTCAGTCATTTCGCGACGGCCGGCTAATTACTGGTATAGGAAGACCAAGTCAGCCAGAAGACTTGTTCATAGTTAAATCTGAACCAGTTTTAGACCGGGATCGAACCCTCAAGAAGAGGTGAGGGGCTTTGTGTTTGTGAATCGAAGACTGTTACCAGTTGGCCACAAATGGCCCGATTAGAACTGTATTCTAAATGACGACCCATTTGTGGAAATATATTATTTCAAGTTCATTCATTTTATAAAGTAAGAAACTGACCCTTAATTATTGCCATCCTGCGAAAATTGTCGTCTGCTCATACTCTCGTCTATTGCAAGTATAAAGTCCATTCTATTTATTACATTGACAATTTGCGAAATAATTGGCGGAACGTCAACCAGCTTGGATCTGGAGCAGACAGCGAGAAACTCGGCGTATGATCTGGATCCAAGTGTTTTTTTGCCAAACTACCCATCATGAATGTAGTCATGACTTGCGAGATGGTTAAATATTGTTTCGATAAAATAAATTCACTCGCGAATCTCTTAATCACATGCTTTACACCACAAATCATTCATAAATCTCTATAATTACTCACAAGGGCCTTCCGTTTGGTAGAGCTACTCTCTAACTCCTCCTCCAACGTCCAAAAGTCGTCAAATGTGTGTACTGGAAGGCCAACACAGAACTGCCGTTCAATGTCCAAATCTTCACCAGATAAGTGTCCAAAGTCCTCAATCCCAATTAGTGATCCGTCCTCACACCAATCACCTGTAGTTGTCTTTGACCTTTTAGCAATTTTAACAGCTGCAGCCTATTTATTACTTCAAGTAAAATCTAAACAAAAAGAAAAACAATGTTGAGCTTTTAATTACATACCATGTATAAAAAGATCACTGCAAACTTTAGAACCATGCATCATCGCCAGGAACCCAATCTTTCCCGGTAACTTCATGTCGCCTCAGGCCTGTTGATAGCATTTAGCTATAACTTTCTATGTGTGTCTGCCATAGCCTAGGTAATCTATGCAATTTAAGTACAGTCTGTTTTTCTGTATCACTATTGCAACAACCGACAACAATGCATTCTTTTTCCATCTTATTTTACGTAAAAAACAGAATACACTTGCTGAAACCAACCTGAGTAGGTCAAGTAAACAACTGGCGGATAATCGAAACTTGACGGCCATGCTATTTTTAGTAACGGAAAAAACCCAGAAGAGACTTTTAATGAATTATTCTGTGTTTTTTTCTGCCTTTTAGTTTGTCCACATTTTTTTTATCTTTATTTGTAGTAGATATCTCTAGCAACATAACATTTATTGCACAAAACATATTTCCAAATAAACTACAATGTGTTTTAGGAGATAGTCCCTTTTCAATCAAATTACAATTGTTTGTTTATATCAAGGGGGGATATTATCGTCTATCACCCCTCGCTCATAAAATGACATCACCAGATGACATCAGAATAATGAAGCGAAACACTCACGCTAACATTGTTTTTGTATCATCATGATGAATTACCGCACTACGAGGTTTCATTTAGATTTGCCAATTCGTTATTACTTTTTCCCAGACGTTGGGTACTTTCTTATGGCCAAGTACTGTATATATATAAAAACAATTTTACCTACCGCGACGTTCAGATGACGTCGTCCACATGAATTCCACGTGTTTACCTTTCTACGTGATCCAAAACAACCATGAATGTCATTTAAAGACAAGTAGAGCTCTATAGGTAGATCTATACTAGTTATATCAGAAAACACATAAATTCTAACTTTTTAACGGTTAAAAAGATGCACGTTATCCTTCTTTCACACTCGCTGTTTAGCGCGGGAATATTGATTGTTTCAGCGCATGCTGATTTATAGTTACACAGGGTGGCAATAGTCCATTGATCGTTACACACATTCTGTAATTATCATATTAAATATTGGTATCCATAGATATACGTGACGGTTTTATATTACCTGCAGTTCCGGACAAAAATGCTTCAGGGGCTTTTGATCTGTTTTTCGGAATCTTCCAATATGGCGGCAGCCTCGATTTCAATTAAAGTACCCGGATGTAACGTGTGACGCCTTGAAGACGTTTTCCAAACGTCACCGCATGAATATGTGAATAAAACGTTTATGTTAAATTTTATTCTGAAGTTAAGATGTTCTATTAAGAATGTGTAATAAAGGATTATTTTATTACCCATTTTTGGAAGGTGATTATTTGTAATAATCTCCTTCTTATGGGATTGCCCGCTGACCCATATGGAATATGCCCTATAACAACAGTTTCCATAGGAACGTTTTTATTCATACGCTTATCAATATAGTAAAATGAATTCTAAGTAAAATAAACCTAAAAGCAGAGACTTAAAATGTGAATAAATGTCTGTGATGAAACGAACTAGGTCAATTCGAGGACTGACCGTATCGTCGAATTAATACAATTTAAGTTCACACAGATAGATCCACCGCCTTCCCAATAAATGAAATAAAAACGTAATTATAGATTGTTTTTAATATGCACAAATACTTTTGATTTCATCGGGTATTATTACACTGTAGACATGTCAACAAGTCACTTTTTACAACGTTTTATAACATAAGTATTTATATAACAGACAACTCAGAAGAACGCTTTGGCATGGCAGGTTTCGTACGTTTTCAAGAATGAACACTCAGTGTTTCACCCTTTACATGATAGATTACAACACAAATTAAAGGGACACATTTAGATTAAAAGGGGTTTAAGACGCCGTTTTTAACATTTTCTCAGTCATATCACGGCGGCCACCTACTCGATCATGTGTTTCCTGGTTTTCTAACACCAGAACTCCACACAACAATATTCACAAGCAACTGGCTGATTTTCCTTATAGACTTGGTCCATTGGTAAAAGATGGATGACGCATGTCACACTGACTTTTGTCAAACGTCGGAAAGAAAGTTTGCCGAGCCGGGATGCATACTCACAACCACTTGATTGACAGCTCGCAACGCTACCGACAGAGCTACCGGGGCTCGACAAGGATACATTTTGAAAACTTTTCTAGAAAATATAACAATTACTCCAAACCACTTATTCCTCCTTTTTACACAATGTGTCAACCCTCTGCCAAAAGGATAATTTCAATATTCTAGATACCAAACGTTATACAGCTATTTTATTATAGCATTTTTCGCACGTTGAAGAGGAATGAAGATGTGATCTTATCTGCGCTTTGTTTCATATTGATTTTAAGCAGAATACATTTGGAACTGATTCGCTCAATGCGACGTCGCTGTATTGCAGTTAGAGACGCACATGGTGGACATACCAGATACTGATTACTTGTGAATTGAGTTTTCGCATGATCGTTGTTACAGCAGCAAATGATCTGCCAGTATTGATAGTTTTCTACTAATGTTATGAATTTTTTTTAAATGGTTGTTAACTATTAAATTAAAAAGATATTTCAGAAAAGTGTCATAGAGAGAAGAAATAAACAGAACAGAACAGAACATAAGTTTATTGATTTGATCTTAAATCCAGATCATCATCGTACAAACATATTAACATAACATATCATACGTGAATGTGTAAAAAAAAATACAAAATTACAGAACACAAAAGTAAATAATAATCTCTCGAATTATCCTCCCTAAGATCTTAAAATGGAGGTTGAACGTACATGCAGTACATTTATTCAATACATCTAACTATAACAGTTGCTATTACTTAAAAAATTCGAACGGTGTTTTATGACAGTTTAACAAGGTACACTTTACTAATCATTAAGTGAACTACGCAAAGCAAGTGCTTCATAAACATATTTTCCTAGGTAAAAAGTAATAAAGTGTACAAGTTTCTAGGTATCGTTTCTTTTTTGACTGAGTATATATCCCAATTTGCCGGCCTCTGATGTTGGTCCTTGTTAAGTTAGCCTGTAAAAACTATCAGATCTTATAAACTGTTATGAGGTAATCGTCTTCAATAACTATTTCGATTATACAACTGATACTCACTGAAGTACAGAGAGCGGTACTCTGTTCATACATAGCATGATCTTCCTTTATTCCAGTAATCTGGGTGCCAATTTAGCGAAAAGAAAAAGAAACACATTTGACAAATATTAATGTCTGTATGGTTGTATCAGAAACATTTTCAACATAAGTATTTCACCACTTTGGACATTATGTGAATGTGTTAAACAATGAGTATATTTTCGACTGACATTTTCTGCAACTTTCTAGACGGGACAATAACTGCAAAACTACTCAATTGGTTCACATGAAACTATGATTGTTGGAAAATTGGGTTTGTTTTTGTTTTATTGTCTTGTTTGTTGATTGATTGATTAATTGCTTGATTGAGTTAAATATGTATTGATCGATTGTATTATTCAATCCCGTATCGATTGATTGATGTATCCATTCATTCATTTATTCGTTTGTCAATTCGTAACGTCAACCTATATACATTCAGCGTTACCTATGTGGAACTTTTATCCAATCTTACTCAAACAAATAATTCTTTCTGCATATTTTGTATATGTCATTTCTCGTCTGTTTTCATCTATGTATTCTGCCTGTTTCCAAATACCAAGCATCCTTTAGTAGTCAAGTAAACTGTGTTGAAGGTATGTGTACAGTTTTAACTGAAACGTTGCTGTAAAGCGGCGCAAATCACCAACTAATCAATCAACTAATTTGAGTTTCTATCGAGTTAAATCAACGATTAAATACAGATAAAAAATAGGTCAATAACTGTTGAAGACCTACATTCTATGAGAGACCTAAAATAGGAAAGTTGTTTTTATCAAAAACATCTTGAGTATTCAAGGTTTTGCTGAACGTTTAGTAAGCTCACATGTTTTATACACATTAAGAGAGTTACTTATGTGATTCATAATCGGTGAAATATTTTTCTTTATGTCTAGTATTTATTATATTGTTATATTTGTAACCCCAGACCAAGAAAGGTTCCACTAATGTCATACCCCTGATTGGGACGTTATCATACATACTAGAAAGTTATTCTATTTTAAATTTTACATTGTCTAGTAAAGTTTTTCTCGCTTTGCATTGTAGTCATTCTTGTAGACAATATCTAAAAATCAACTTTCAACAGTTCTTTGATTAGAAGTGTGTCAATTTTTTTCGAAGTCTTAACTTAGTGTTCATATGGTTTTGGTTACCAATACGTATTTAAAACGTATGGTAGACATCTACTTTATTTTTTCAAAGTCGTCACGTAGTGTCCATATGGTTGTAGTTACCAACACGTTTTAAAAACGTATTGCAGACGTCAACTGTATTTTTTTTCAAAGTCTTCACTTAGTGCCCATATGGTTTTGGTTACCAATACGTATTAACAACGCATGGCAGACGTCTATTGCATTTTTTTCAAAGTATTCACTAAGTGTCCATATGGTTTTGGTTACCAATACACATTGAAAACGTATTGCAAACGTTCTACTGTATTTTTTGTCAAAAAGTTCACTTTATGTTCATAAGGTTTTGGTTACCAATACGTATTAAAAACGTATTGCAGACGTCAACTGTATCTGTTTAAAATGCTTCACTTAGTGTCCATATGGGTTTGGTAATCAACATGTATTAAAAACACATGGCAGTCGTCAACTGTTTTTTTTTTTAAACTTCACTAAGTGTCCATATGGATTGGGTAACCAATACGTATTAACAACGTATGGTAGACGTCTACTTTATCTTTTTCAAAGTCTTCACTTAGTGTCCATATAGTTTTGGTAACCAATACGTATTGAAAACGCATGGCAGACGTCGACTGTATTTTGTTTAATTCTTCACTAAGTGTACATATGGCTTTGGTTACTAATACCTATTAAAAACGCATGGCAGATGTCTATGCTATAATTGTTATCAAAGTCTTTACTGAGTGTTCTTATGATTGTGGTTATCAATACGTATTTAAAACTTATTGCAGACATTCTACTGTATTTCTTTCAAAGTGTTAATTGTGTGTCCATATGGTGTTGGTTACCAATTCGTATTGAAAACGTATTGCGGACATCTGCTTTATTTTTTCAAAGTCTTCACTTAGTGTCCAGATGGTTTTGGTTATCAATACGTATTAAAAACGTTTCGAAGAAATCAACTGCATTTGTTTCAAAGTATTCACTTAGTGTCCATATGGTTTGGGTTACCAATACGTATTAAACACGTATTGCAGACGTCAACTGTATTTGTTTCATAGTCTTCACTTAGTGTCCATATGGTTTGGGTTATAATACGTAATAAAAATGCACGGCAGACGTCAACTGTTTTTTTTTCCTTCAAAGTCTTCACTTAGTGTCCATATGGTTTTGGTTACAAAAACGTGTTAAAAACGTATGGCAGACGTCTTCTGTAATTTGTTCAAAGTCTTCACTTAGTGTCCATATGGTTTTGGTTACCAATACGTATTAAAAACGTATGACGTCTACTGTATTTTTTTCAAAGTCTTCATTTAGTGTCCATATGGTTTTGGTTACCAATACGTATTAAAAACGTATTGCAGACGTCTAATGTATGTCTTCACTTAGTGTCCATATGGTTTTGGTTACACATACGTATTAAAACCGTTTGGCAGACGTCTACTGTATGTCTTCACTTAGTGTCCATATGGTTTTGGTTACCAATACGTATTAAAAACGTATTGCAGACGTCTTCTATATGTCTTCACTTAGTGTCCATATGGTTTGGGTTACCAATACGTATTAAAACCGTTTGGTAGTTGTCTACTGTATGTCTTCACTTAGTGTCCATACTGTTTTGGTTACCAATACGTATTAAAAACGTATTGCAGATGTCTAATGTATGTCTTCACTTAGTGTCCATATGGTTTTGATTACCAATACGTATTAAAACCGTTTGGCAGACGTCTACTGTATGTCTTCACTTAGTGTCCATATGGTTTTGGTTACCAATACGTATTAAAAACGTATTGCAGACGTCTAATGTATGTCTTCACTTAGTGTCCATATGGTTTTGGTTACCAATACGTATTAAAACCGTTTGGCAGACGTCTTCTATATGTCTTCACTTAGTGCCCATATGGTTTTGGTTACCAATACGTATTAAAAACGTTTTGCAGACGTCTACTTTATGTCTTCACTTAGTGTCCATATGGTTTTGGTTACCAATACGTATTAAAACCGTTTGGCAGACGTCTACTGTATGTCTTCACTTAGTGTCCATATGGTTTTGGTTACCAATACGTATTAAACACGTATTGCAGACGTCTTCTATATGTCTTCACTTAGTGTCCATATGGTTTGGGTTTCCAATACGTATTAAAAACGTATTGTAGACGTATTAAGTACGTGATACAAAGGTCTTGCATACCAACACCTATAGGAGACGTTGCCGTCACCGAAACGAAAGGTTCACTGGGAAATGTTTAATCGCATATTTCCTTATATGTTTATTGAATGTAATACTTTATATCTGATTTACGTATTCATGTTATGTTGGAAAATAATACATTTTTATTTTTATTTCAAAAGAAAGGAGATGTAGTATTGTCCAGATGCCAGTCTACTAACCATGCGCATGCTCCAAGAAACCCCGCTTTATGTAAAGGCTTCTCGCAGAATAAACTTAGATCTTGTAGAATAAACACGTGTTGTGTTATACTTTTACCTTCATGAAAGACTACTTGATTTACTGTTACATCAAGCCCCACTTTTTTTACAGGTTTGACTGTAGTTGCCGTTTTGTCTGGTTCCTTTAGACTGGTTTGACTGTAGCTACCGTTTTGTCTGGTTTCTTTAGACTGGTTTGACTGTAGTTGCCGTTTTGTCTGGTTTCTTTAGACTGGTTTGACTGTAGTTGCCGTTTTGTCTGGTTTCTTTAGACTGGTTTGACTGTAGTTGCCGTTTTGTCTGGTTTCTTTAGACTGGTTTGACTGTAGTTGCCGTTTTGTCTGGTTTCTTTAGACTGGTTTGACTGTAGTTGCCGTTTTGTCTGGTTTCTTTAGACTGGTTTGACTGTAGTTACCGTTTTGTCTGGTTTCTTTAGACTGGTTTGACTGTAGTTACCGTTTTGTCTGGTTTCTTAAGACTGGTTTGACTGTAGTTACTGTTTCGTCTGGTCATGCATCCATTGGTCGTATATTCTTGTCTTGACAGTATCTCGATAATCTCTTACTAAAAATGAGGGATGTTTTAAGGGAACATAAACCCTTTCCCACATGCAGATGGTGCCACAGTGTTTTTACCTTTATCCTTTAATTACACTTTCGTAGATGGAGAATTCCATATGTTTGTCTACACGTTTCAGTCGTCTACTGCAGAGGCGTGAACATGAAGCCATGTACATTATAATTGACTCATGTCGGGTTAAATGGCGTGTGTGTGTGTTTAATTGTTAGGATGGAAATTATTGCCATGGTGATCTGAAAATAGCGATGATCAAATGCAATTTTCAGATAAAGTAAGCCTATTCAGTATCTTTTGAACCCTGATCGACATTGCAGCCAGCTGCAGGTAATGTCAAATATCTATTCAGTGCTACTAGATAAAGCAGATTTTCAGATTATGAACTTTTATTAAGACAAGTAGACTATTGCAGATAGTAAATAAGTATATTTCCAGTTCTTTTATGGTCCGCAGCCCGGTGCAGGTAATGCAAAAAATACTTATTTATTGACGCGCGGCGTCAGTTTCTTTTTATTGTGCCATGGGGTGACGTAATCGAAAAGGGAATAACTTTTCCCCCAACTTCTTAGTCTACGCTATTTTAATTCATAGTGCTGTTTGCGGCACTGACCCCGATGAATGGCGGACATTAGCCACTCCGGACATTCTACCCTTCCTTAAAGTCAAATTACTATTGTCCCTAAAAAAAACCTTTGTTTGCGTAGAAATGAGTGTATACCATCACCAGAATGTATTGAATATATGACATTGAGTTTAAATGCATTGTGAATGTGTATAGGATGCACTGGAAATGATTAATGTTATCACTTTTAGTATTTTGACCTTGTTTGAAAGTGAAAGTAGAGAATGCTAAACACCGGTTTTATCCGGCCCGATTTGGTCCAAAATGACGGTTACCATTTTCGCCTGGTGAGTTCTTTCTTGCATAATGCATGACCCCACATTTTCTTTGGATTGTTTTAAAGCTAGGAGGTAACTATTTTCAATGATATATGGTGTTCTGCGTGAGAAACGTTTAGAAAGTGTGACAATTCAGGACTGAAACTGGTCGATTTACATGGAAACAAAGAAGGAATTGTTTTGGTGTATTGTAACCTAAAACGTGCATATGCGGACATTCTCCCCTTCGTCAGTTTGTGCATGGTGGACATTAGTTCCTTCACATGAGGACATTCTCCCCTTCATCATTAATTGAAAAATTATCGGATATCCATTAAAAATATTTAACGCAATTTGTTTTTTGTTTAACAGTTTGCCTTTAAAATCCCCAATTAACAGTTTGACTATAATTACTTATAATAGACAGACGGTCATTAAACAATTAAATGAACTAATGTCATTTATGTTCGGACTTAAAACATGGGCCAGACTTTCACGCAGAGGTGTAAACGTTCAGTAGACAAACATCAAGAGACTTTTCACACATTGTGTAGCCAGTACATTAAAAACAGAAGTCCTTTTCAGAGTTCTTGAACACTATTGGTTCTAACATTAGACTTTCAAAGTAACTTAAGAATGTATAGATAGAGGAAGCTGTGTTCTTTCCCTGTGCTTAATTTATAGTGTGTGCTTATTCATATTTGAAGATAAAGTATAATGTAAAAATGTGATTAGCTGTTGTTCTTCTTTATCATGTTTTTAGATCACCTAGAGCCGAAGTCTCAAGGTGAGCTATTCTGATCACTTTTTGTCCGTCCGGCGTCGTCCGTCGTTAACATTTAGACATTTAGATCATCTCCTCCTTAACCACTTGACCAATTTCAACCAAACTTCACAGGAATGTTCCTTTGGTGGATCCCTTTCAAAATTGTTCAAAGATTTAAATTCCATCGAGAACTTTGGTTGCTGCGGCAACAGAAAAGGGGAAAATTGCCAAATCTTAAAAAATCTAATTGTCCAAAAGTACTGGCCCGATTTGAAAATTATTTTGCACAAATGTTCATTGGGGCACCCTTTACCAAGATTGTTCAAATATTTCTGATCCGTTGAAAAACATGGCCGCCAGGGGGCGGAGCTTGTTTTCCTTATATGTGCATTGTTAAAACTTAAAAAATCTTCTTGTCCAAAAGTACTGGCCCGATTTAAACAATTATTTTCCACAAATGTTCATTGGGGCACCCTTTACCAAGATTGTTCAAATATTTCCGATCGGTTAAAAAACATGGCCGCTAGGGGGCGGAGCCTGTTTTCCTTATAAGTAAGTTAGTAAAGTAAGTAAATTGTTTATTATTGTGACATGTGTTACAAAGCATTTATAGTTTACATTTATTCTTTAACAATTATTATTAACACCCGGCCCCATGGGCCTATAAGTCACCAAAACATATATATTTCATAATATCATACACATATACAAGATATATATATACAAACAAGTGTGATCGGACGTGTAATTAGTCATTTTATTCGGTCGTATAAACAAATGTAGAAATCATTTAATAATAAATAATCAAATGTTCTAATAGAGAAGAGTAATAATTCTGTTTCATATAATCAAAACCTTAGAAATAATTGTGTGGAAAAGTGGATATAGATTATCCATTCACCAAAATGATTTCAAAAGCATCGAAAGATATCTACTTGTGATAACATTCTCATTCAGTTAAACAATTTACTCCGTCTTAGCATATACGCATTAACTACAAATTTGGCTGTCTTCCTAGGATACTTTTGGATAAGCTCAATAAATTGCTCTTGGTGAGACATTAATAGGAATTGGTTAATAAATATATCACTGTAAATATCGTCTCTTATTCTGTCATATAATGTACACCTCAATATAAAATGTTCTTCACTTTCTATTTCCTGGCATTTACACAATTTGCACAGTCTAGTGTTCAGTGGTTCTCCAAGGTAACGGCCTGTCTCTATGCGTAAAGGTAAAATTCCACATCTTAACTGGGCTAGCAAAGCGCGTTCATTTTTCTTTAAATTTAATTGTAAATATGATTCGCATGAAAAGTCCATTTTAAATAATATATAACTCCGGAGTTTTGGTACTTTTTCCACCTCTGATTTCCATAGGTTTGAGTAATAGCTCATGATCTTAGTTGTTACGTTTGGAAGGTTTACACTCAGTCTATTATTATAGGAGTCCATCAGATCTAACTTCTGCATAATGCTTTTAAGGTTTGAACTCCAATTACATTTAATAGAATTGTAGTCCATAATGAAGACTTGTTTGGTTAGTCTGTTGTCGTCAAATTTTATAAGCCTATTATAATAGCGTATCATTGCAATCCACCGTCTATAAGTACTAGGCAGCCAGCCGGTGTCTCCAATTAATGCAAGTGTTGGGGTAAAACGGTGAACCCCCATGATATACCGCATTGCCCGATGTTGCACGTTATCTATAGACTGAAAGGGCTTTCCACCCCACACACCTGAGCAGTAATCCAATATAGGCGTCACACATGAGTCGTACAGCTTAGTGAATGATTTAAACCCGAAATTCTTGTAATTATGGATTTTGGAGATTATCTTTCCTAGTGCGCGTCCTGCTCCCTTCGCTAGCGTTTCACAATTATGTTCAAAAGAACCTCTGTCCTGAAATATTATACCTAGGTATTTGTATCTATCAACTGTTTGTAGAACATTGTTGCCTATAGTAAAGACGAACTCAGATGGTTTCGCTCTATTTTTCCGAAAATGGACACACTTTGATTTATCTGTGTTTATTAAGACTCGCCACTTTTTACACCACGAGTGTAAGGTATTTAACATTTCTTGTAGTTTTTCCGCTGAGTCTGCAAATAAAGCAATGTCATCGGCGTACAGCAGAAGCGATAGCCTTCTGTCTCCTATACTAATACCAAGGTCGAGGTCATTAATTTCTTTAACGAGGTCATTAGCGAATATAGAAAAAATTGTGGGAGAAATACAGTCCCCTTGTTTCAATCCAGTTTTACAGTCGAACCACTCTGTTAACTTGTTATTGACACGAATACATGCACTAGTCTGTCTGTACATGCTCTTAATTGAGTTGTACATTTTCCCATCTATCTTGTGTAGTAATAATTTGTAAAGCATCATGTCCCTGTCTATAAAATCGAAACACTTACGAAGGTCAATGAAACTAGTGAATATTGAACTGTTATTCTGAATAATACTGCTAAGTGTGAACACGTGATCTTCACATGACCTGTTGGCTCTAAATCCGTTTTGCTCGTCTGCTAGGAGATTGTTTGATTCTATGTACTTCGATAGCCTTTTATCCATAAATGAACTGTACAATTTACTAATACATGAAAGCAAACTAACCCCGCGATAATTGAGTGGTAATCGTCTATCCGAGTTAACATCTTTCAGAATAGGGCATATAACGGCTTTCCTCCATTGTGATGGTATTATGCTAGTATCAAAAATAAGCTGAAATAATTGTTGTAAAACGACAATAACTGGTGAGAATTTTAAAACACTATACGGTATGTCATCATAACCACTAGCTGATCGTGACTTGGCTTTCATTATAATAGCGGTCATTTCCTCCAAACTGATGTTTCCGTTTATTTCTTCGTTAGGCACATATAATGGGTCGGTCATTTCATTTTCAATAAGTAATTTATGTATCTTTGATTGATTATAATGTTTTTCGTCAAAATGACTCAAATCGTCACAATTATATAAATTCTCAAAGTCTCTCCTCCACCTTTCATATACAGTTTGTTCATTTCGTGACACGTTTCCTTCCTGATCAACTATCTCAACTGGGATTGACCTTTCACTTCTTGGCCCTAATCGTTTGATTTTTTCCCAGAATTCATTTGGATTATTGTTGTTTGAGGACATATCTTCTATTTCAATTGATACTGAATGATTGTATGCACGCTCATGTTGACGTAACGTCTTGTCAAATATGTTTCTTGCTTTTACGTAATCCGATCTTAGTCTGTTTCTTACTGATCTAGAGCCATTAGATTTAGTGAAATGCCTCTCTTTCTTATTCATATCGTTCCATAAGCTCGATAACGTATCATTCCAGTATGGCTTTTTATTTTTAAATCTCGATTTAGAATGTCTTCCAGCATTGTATTTAGGAATAGTCGAATCCATTTCCGTTATAATTGTGTCACAAAGTGTCTTGTATATAAAGTCAATGTTATTCTGTGTTTCACGACAACTCTCTATGTGAGATATTAATTCAATCAATGCATGTGTTGCCATAGGGCGTTCCATAAAGTCACGTGGGATGCGATTCAACATATACCTAGGTTGTTTATACTCTTCAAAGTCGACTCCATTTTCTTTTTTACCTGGTTGACTGTGATGATTAACACTAAATTCTAGAATGATCAGGCACGCGTGATCTTTCGCTCAATAATACGTGTAAATTGTTAGAGTCTATAACAGCCTGTGGACTTAATACTTTAAATGACTTAAATTTAGAGAAAGTATCGTGTGGCACACAAATATAATCCACTACTGCCTTTCCCTTTCTTGAGATTGAGGTATAATTGTCGTCTTCCTTCATAAAACGTCCGTTTAAAAGGCAGAATTTTGATTCATTTAAAAAGTCGATAAATTCATGCCCGTGTTTATTCACACTTTGATCTAAACAGTTTCTTGCAGACAATATATCGATATCACTTGAAAAATCACTTAAGTTCCCTATTCTAGCATTGAAATCTCCTGTAACAATAATAGCGTCACTATCACTTTGTATGTACATTTGTGCAAGCAGATGGCCGAAAAAATCCGAAGCATTCCGACCTCTCGAGGAATTTTCGGGTGGAAGGTAACACGAGAAAATCACAAATTCATATCCATTATTCCTGTCTGTAAATTGTACCCCTAAAATACCATCACATGACTTATCGATCACTTTGATGTTATAATCATCACAAATTGAGTTTTTAATCAGTAACCCCACACCTCCAGAAGGTTTCGGTGCTTTGCGATGGATATCTGGCCGATTAAAGCCGAACCATGTATATCCTTTGAGTTCTATTACACTCTTTGATGGAAGATGCGTTTCAACGATAGAAAATATATCTGCTTCGATTGCTATTACAATGTTTTCGCGTAAGACTGCATTTTGACGTGTCCAACCACATACATTTAAATGTGCGATTCTTATTGGCTCATCGAGACGGGTATATTCCTATTGATCATTATTCTGGGTATTTATGTTACTTTGGGTTTGTTGTTTGATCCTTCCATTAGCATCGACTCGTAGGTTATGTCCCTTCGGTAGGCCTCGTAGAATTGCTCTAGCATTTATTTCAATAAGCCGTTCTGCGTGAGATTTACTGCTTTTTATGTACACACTACCAAATGATGTGTTGCTTTTCAAAGCGCTTTTATTTCTGAGAACCATAACTTTCTCTTCTAACGAGCGGAAGCTGATTTTAGCAAATGGAGGACGGGACTGATCTCTTGAATGAAGGCGTTTAGCTGCTGTTATTTGAACGGTGTCTGCAACATTATGTCCCAGCGCTTGAATCAACTCATTAGCCTTTGCTACCAGATCTTCACCATTAATTACAGGGATTCCACTAGCAATTACAGTCAGATCCGGGTCATCGATTGGGTTACCCCTGTAAAGCCTGTTGCTCGCACCTGATTCGTAATTGCCGTCTCCTGTCATGGAGTTTAGGCCTGAGGGATTATTCTCTAGTATATCTAATCTTGACTGTAAAGACTGAGCAGTTTTCAACATTTCGTCCAATCTAACGGTTTCATTGCCAATATCACGTGACAAGTCATCACGTAAGGCCCGTACTTTTAAGTCTATATCTTCCTTCCACTCTACCCTTAGTTTATCAATTTTGGATTCTATCATTTTCCTCATACTTTCCTGGTTTTTCTTCATTTCTGTAATTGTACTGACCAAAAAATCAATCTTTGCCGAGTCAGAGTTTGGGTATTGTTTATATAAAGGGCTCACCTTGGGTCCATTTCCACTATTGTTATCCGCCATTTTTTCTGTTTCACCCTTGGTTGACAAATAAGTTTATACACTGCCCGTTTCACTAGTCCCTTCACTAGCGACACTTTTTTGTAATCCAGATACTGGTTGTGACTCAAATACACTGTCGTTCAATGTTTCATACAAAATCGTATTAGTTTCTCTGAGCACTGCACTTAAGTCCAATTCACCTGAACCACGAGAAGGGCCTCTGATTCTCTTTGTTCCACTTTGGTTTAAATCACTGTCACTACTATCTCTCTCATTACGCTTTCTACGTCCTTTTCTTCTTCCCATAACAATGCTATAATAATTCTGAGAATGGTACAATCATTCAATCATTATAAAGTCTCTCAAGTCCACTTTTACCACGATATATCCATTTATATTTCAAAATTTACAACGCGCGCAAAAAAACACTTATATGTGCATTGTTAAAATTTTAAAAATCTTCTTGTCCAAAAGTACTGGCCCAATTTGAAAATTATTTTGCTCAAATGTTCCTTGGGGCACCCTTTACCAAGATTGTTCAAATATTTCCGATCCGTTGAAAAACATGGCCGCCAGGGGGCGAAGCTTGTTTTCCTTATATGTGCATTGTTAAAACTTAAAAAATCTTCTTGTCCAAAACTACTGGCGCGATTTGAAAATTATTTTCCACAAATGTTCATTGGGGCACCCTTTACCAAGATTGTTCAAATATTTCTGATCGGTTGAAAAACATGGCCGCCAGGGGGTGTAGCCTGTTTTTTTTGTTGTTAAAATTTTAAAAATCTTCTTGTCCAAAAGTACTGGCCCGATTTAAAAATTATTTTGCTCAAATGTTCCTTGGGGCACCCTTTACCAAGATTGTTCAAATATTTCCGATCCGTTGAAAAACATGGCCGCCAGGGGGCGGATCTTGTTTTCCTTATATATGCATTGTTAAAACTTTAAAAATCTTCTTGTCCAAAAGTACTGGCCTGATTTGAAAATTATTTTCCACAAATATTCCTTGGGGCATTCCAAGATTGTTCAAATATTTCTGATCGGTTGAAAAACATGGCCGCCAGGGGACGGAGCTTGTTCTCCTTATAATGTGCATTGTTAACACTTTGAAAATCTTCTTGTCCAAAAGTACTGGCCAGATTTGAAAATGATTTTGCACACATGTTCATTGGGGCACCCTTTACCAAGATTGTTCAAATATTTCCGATCCGTTGAAAAAACATGGCTGCCAGGGGGCTAAGCTTGTTTTCCTTATATGTGCATTGTTAAAACTTTGAAAATCTTCTTGTCCAAAAGTATAAGCCCAACTTGAAAATTATTTTGCACAAATGTTCCTTTGGGAACCCTTTATCAAGATTGTTCAAATATTTCCGATCCGTTGAAAAACATGGTCGCCAGGGGGTGGAGACTGTTTTCCTTATATGTGCATTGTTAAAACTTTAAAAATCTTCTTGTCCAAAAGTACTGGCCTGATTTGAAAATTATTTTGCACAAATGTTCTTTGGGGCACCCTCTACAAAGATTGTTCAAATTTGTCTGATCTGTTGAAAAACATGGCCGCCAGGGTTGCTGCAGCATCAGAAAGGGGGCAAAATGTCCAAGCTTTAAAAATCTTCTTCTTTGAATCTGCATGTCTGATTCCATTATAGTTTGGTAGAAATGTTCCTTAGGTGAGCATCTACAAAGATCGTTCAAGGCATACTGTTTGGTTGAAAAACATGGCAGTCAGGAGGCATCAGAAAAGGGGCAGAATGACAAAATTTGGAAATTCCTTTTTTTCAAGTTCTTGTCTGATATTAAGGAAATTGAATATAAATCCTACTTCAGTGATCCTCTATATTTAATTTGTTCAAGCTGTTTTGATTAGTTACAAAATCATAGCAACCTCGCGTCATCACTAAAGGGGGAAATTGAACTTTTAGCTACAAATGACAACTCCACTTGACCAATTTCAACGTTACTTCACAGGAATGTTCCTTTGATGGTCCTCTTTCAAAATTGTTCAAATACTTGCATTCTGTGTAGAACCTTTGTTGCTGCAGCATCAGAAATTGAGAAAGCTCTTGTTAGATTTCAAGATAAAAATGGCTTTTACTGATAAACTATTTCTTTAACTGAGTGTCCACTCCTTGCAGTTTCATTTGAACTCCTGATCAAATTTTCACAGATATTTGCAGTTAAATATTTGCTTCTAATTAACTATCATTCAGGTGATCGATTTAGGGCCATCTTGGCCCTCTTGTTTTTCTATACTATTCGATAATGTTCATTGCGAGTAAAAAAGATCAAAACGATTTCAGCAGAGGACTTAAGGACTTAAGACTCAAAACTAGCAATATATCCTTTTCTCACAACATTTCCACTAAGTTCACTTATTAGAATGGGGACTTTCCATGCTATTGCCTTGGTGTAGTCAATGTCGTCTTGGGTATCGTGTATGTGGGATTTAGAAACGAGTCAGAATTTCTTTAGCAAGCAATATGTTGGTGTAACAACTCACATTAAGGAAACATCCGATAGCGTTAGAAAGCTTGAAATGAAAGTCTCAAAGATGGAGATCGAAAAATCTAAAGTATCTCAGGAAAATGAGTCACTAAAAGAAGATATTATTGATTTAAAGTGCAGATCTATGAGGGATAATTTTATTTTATTTGGTATACTCGTGCCAAGCGGAATAACGGTGAGAGGCAGTGATTCAACTAGCTCCTATATAAACAATCCTTCGGGTTCTTACGGTATCGGTGAAAACTGTGAGCAGAAAGTTTTTGATTTTTGTGAGAACATCTTGAAAATTGTGAATCCCAAAAGTTGCATTGACATAGATAGAGCGCATAGACTAGGGGGGACGGGTCACCGATAAAGTCCGACCAATTGTAGTTAAATTCAAGGATACCAAGTCCAAAATGAAGGTGAAATATTCTTTGAAAGATGTCAAGCTCCGTCCCACGGCCTATGGAGTTTTGGAACAATTTCCCGCGGAGATACAAGAAAGGAGAAAGAGTTTATATCCAATTATGAAAGAGGCACGTGACAAAGGGAAAAGGACAGTTTTGGTGCGGGACAAATTATATATATAAACAACAAACTGTATTCTCCGTCAGTGCGTGACAAATCATATTAATACAACAGAGAAAAGTGTGAATTAAGTGTTGTTTCCTGGAATATTGAAGGACTTCGAAATTGTATAGGTGACTCTGATTTTTTTGATGTTATCCATAATAATGATATTGTCTTTCTCTGTGAAACATGGCATTTTTTTGGTAAGGTGAAGTTGGTGTCTAGTGTCTAGTATCTAGTATCGTTTATCATAAACGATACTGGCAACCAGAATCTAGTATCGTTTATCATAAACGATACTGGCAACTAGACACTAGTGTCGTTTAAGGAACTAGATATATAATTAATAAACTTTCAGACTCCAGTGTCGTTTAACACTAAACGACACTGGCAACCAGACACTAGTGTCGTTTAAGGAACTAGATATATAATTAAGTGTGTGAAGTTGGCAGAGCATTAGACGTTAGACATAAGACATTCAAAAAAAAATATTCGAATGTCTAATTAAACATTAGACATTCGATTAGACATTCGCTAATTTTGATTATCGAATGTCTAATTAGACATTAGACATTCGATTAGACATTCTCAAATTACAAGATCTATAAACCAAATTCGTCGGAGGTCATTGTACATTCAAAAAACGAATGTCTAATTGGTCAGTTAGACATTAGACATGCGATTAGACATTCGCAAATTAAGGGATTTAGGTACCAAATTAGTCGGAGGTCATTATACATGCAAAAAACGAATGGCTTATTGGTCAAATTAATAACTTGAACATATTGATAACTCGAACATATCGATATCTCGAACATACCGATAACTCGAACACATCGATATCTCGAATACATTGATAAAACGAATGTTTTTAACTTGGAACATATTGACAACTCGAAGATATCGAAATCTCGAACCTTTCGTTATCTCGATTTTTTTTTTACCCCCGATATCTCGAACTTTATATATCTCGAACTTTTCGATATCGATGTGTTCGATATATCGAAAAGTTCGAGATATCGAAAGGTTCGAGATATCGAAAAGTTCGAGATATCGAAAAGTTCTTGATATCGAAAGGTTCGAGATATCGTATTGTTCGAGATATAGAAAAGTTCGAGATATCGAAAGGTTCGAGATATCGATATGTTCGAGTTGTCAATATGTTCAAGTTAAAAACATTCGTTTTTTTCAATGTATTCGAGATATCGATGTGTTCGAGTTATCGGTATGTTCGAGATAGGAACTAGATATATAATTTTAAATTTTCTGACTCCAGTGTCGTTTAACACTAAACGACACTGGCAACCAGACACTAGTATCGTTTAAGGAACTAGATATATAATTTTCAATTTCAGACTCCAGTGTCGTTTAGCACTAAACGACAATGGCAACCAGACACTAGTATCGTTTAAGGAACTAGATATATAATTTTCAATTTTCTGACTCCAGTGTAACACTAAACGACACTGGCAACCAGACACTAGTATTGTTTAAGGAAACGAACAAATAATGTTCAACTTTTAGATTCCAGTGTCGTTTAACAGTAAACGACACTGGCAACCAGACACTAGTATCGTTTAAGGAACTATATATAATTATTTTCAGACTCCAGTGTCGTTTAACACTAAACGACACTGGCAACCAGACACTAGTGTCGTTTAAGGAACTAGATATATAATTAATCAATTGTCAGATTCCAGTGTCGTTTAACACTAAACGACACTGGCAACCAGACACTAGTGTCGTTTAAGGAACTAGATATATAATTAATCAATTGTCAGACTCCAGTGTCGTTTAACACTAAACGACACTGGCAACCAGACACTAGTATCGTTTAAGGAAACGAACAAATCATTTTCAACTTTTAGATTCCAGTGTCGTTTAACAGTAAACGACACTGGCAACCAGACACTAGTATCGTTTAAGGAACTATATATAATTAATAAATTTTCAGACTCCATTGTCGTTTAACACTAAACGACACTGGCAACCAGACACTAGTATCGTTTTAGGACACGGAACAAATAATTTTCAACTTTCATATTCCAGTGATTTTTAACACTAAACGACACTGGCAACCAGACACTAGTATCGTTTAAGGATCTAGATATATTATTAATAAATTGACAGTGTCGTTAAGTGTTAAACGACACTGGAGTCTGAAAAATGAAAATTATATATCCAGTTCCGTAAACGATACTAGTGTCTGGTTGCCAGTGTCGTTTAGTGTTAAACGACACTGGAGTCTGAAAGATGATTAATTATATATCCAGTTCCTTAGACGATACTAGTGTCTGGTTGCTAGTGTCGTTTAGCCTTAAACGACACTGGAGTCTGAAAGTTGATTCTGGAAACTATGTTGAAGAAATTAAAGTTAGATATGTAGTTCCTTAAACGACACTATTGTCTAGTTGCCAGTGTCGTTTAGTGTTAGACATTGGACATTGAAACCTAAATATTGTCCGAGCTATACCACTCACCGTCAGCGCGGGTAGACTGCGCGACCTGCCTCGTAGCATATGCGGCCATGGCTCACATTTCCCCTTCTAGCAGCGGAGTTCTAGCGTAAAACGAGGCTCAGCATTTCGCCGTCAACGCGGGTAGACTGCGGGACCTGCCGTTTAGCATATGCGGCCCCGGCTCACATTTCCCCTACTAGCAGCGGAATGCTGACGTAAAACAAGGCTCATGACTTCGCCGTAAGCGCGGGTAGATTGCGGTACCTACCTTATAGCGTATGCTCACATTTCCCCGACTAGCAGCGGAGTGCTTCCCGTAAAACACGCAGCAGACTCGGGTAGAATGAATAAATGAATGTATTTTGTTTTATGGCGCATCGACAGCTAAGGTCATTCAGCGCGCAAGACTCGGGTAGAAATATGCCTCAACGCCGTTGTTCCACTTCCGTGAGAAAGAGAAAAGTGTTCCACTCGATTGTGAATTTTTGTTTTGTTCCATTCCCGTGACAAGGGCCTGTAGGCCCAAGTGCACCCCGTAATACACGTGGCAGACTCGGGTAGAAATCCGCCTTAAGGCCGCTCTTCCACACCCGTGAGAAAAAAAAAAGTGTTCCACTCCATTGTGGATTTATTTTTTGTTCCACTCCCGTGGCAAGGGCCTGTTGGCCCGAGTACTCCCCGTAATACACGCAGCTGACTCGGGTAGAAATCCGGCTTAACGCCGTTGTTTCACTCCTGTCATATTTGAATGACCAATGTCTACTGCCACGACATTCAATTTCTGAAAGTCCAATGTCCAATGTCGTGCAAGCACGACATTCATTTCTGAATTTCCAATGTCCAATGTTCAATATCGTGCCACCACGACATTCATTTCTTGAATGTCCATTGTCGTGCCAGCACGACATTCAACTTTTGAATGTTCATTTCCCCTACTAGCTGCCGAGTGCTCGCCTAAATCAAGGCTCAGCACTTCGCCGTAAACGCGGGTAGACTGCGGTACCTGCCGTATAGCAAATGCGGCACCGGCTTAAATTTCCCCTACTAGCAGCGGAGTGCTAGCGTAAAACAAGGCTCAGGACTTCGCCGTAAGCGCGGGTAGACTGTTGACCAGCCATATAGCACATACGGCCTCGGCTCACATTTCCCCTACCAGCAGCGGAGTGCTAGCGCGAAACAATGCCAGCACTTCGCCGGCAGCGCGGGTAGACTGCGGGACCTGCCGTATAGCGTATGCGGCCCCGGCTCTCATTTCCCCTACTAGCAGCCGAGTTCTCGCGTAAAACAAGTCTCAGCACTTCGAGGTAAGCGCGGGTAGACTGCGGGACCTGCCGTATAGCATATGCGGCCCCGGCGCACATTTCCCTACTAGCAGCGGAGTGATAGCGTAAAACAAGGCTCAGCACTTCGTCGTAAGCGCGAGTAGACTGCGGGACCTACCGTATAGCGTATGCAGCCCCGGCTCACATTTCCCCAGCTAGCAGCGGAATGCTCCGCGTAATACACTCGGCAGACTCAGGTAGAAATCCGCCTTAAACGACACAAGTGTCTGGTTGCCCGTGTCGTTTAGTGTTAAACGACACTGGAGTCTGAAAATTGTTTAATTGTATAGCCAGTTCCTTAAACGATACTAGTGTCTGGTTACCAGTGTCGTTTAGTGTTAAACGACACTGGAGTCTGAAAGTTGATTAATTATATATACAGTTCCTTAAACGATACTAGTGTCTGGTTGCGAGTATCGTTTAGTGTTAAACGACACTGGAGTCTGAAAAATGAAAATTATATATCCAGTTCCTTAAACGATACTAGTGTCTGGTTGCCAGTGTCGTTTAGTGTTAAACGACACTGGAGTCTGAACATTTATTAATTATATATAGTTCCTTAAACGATACTAGTGTCTGGTTGCCAGTGTCGTTTAGTGTTAAACGACACTGGAGTCTGAAAATTTATTAATTATATATAGTTCCTTAAACGATACTAGTGTCTGGTTGCCAGTGTCGTTTAGTGTTAAACGACACTGGAATCTGAAAGTTGATTAATTATATATCGAGTTCCTTAAACGATACTAGTGTCTGGTTGCCAGTGTCGTTTAGTGTTAAACGACACTGGATCCTGAAAGTTGATTAATTATATATCTAGATCCTTAAACGATACTAGTGTCTGATTGCCGGTGTCGTTTAGTGTTAAACGACACTGGAGTCTGAAAAATGAAAATGATATAACCAGTTCCTTAAACGATACTAGTGTCTGGTTGCCAGTGTCGTTTACTGTTAAACGACACTGGAGTCTGACAATTCATTACATTTTTATCTAGTTTCTTAAACGATACTAGTGTCTGATTGCCGGTGTCGTTTAGTGTTAAACGACACTGGAGTCTGAAAAATGAAAATGATATAACCAGTTCCTTAAACGATACTAGTGTCTGGTTGCCAGTGTCGTTTAGTGTTAAACGACACTGGAGTCTGACAATTGATTACATTTTTATCTAGTTTCTTAAACGATACTAGTGTCTGGTTGCCAGTGTCGTTTAGTGTTAAACGACACTGGAATCTAAAAGTTGAAAATTATTTGTTCCGTTTCCTTAAACGATACTAGTATCTGGTTGCCAGTGTCGTTTAGTGTTAAACGACACTGGAGTCTGACAATTGATTAATTATATATCTAGTTCCTTAAACGACACTAGTCTGACACTTGATTAATTATATATCTAGTTCCTTAAACGACACTAGTGTCTGGTTGCCAGCGTCGTTTAGTGTTAAACAACACTGGAGTCTGAAATTGAAAATTATATATCTAGTTCCTTAAACGATACTAGTGTCTGGTTGCCAGTGTCGTTTAGTGTTAAACGACACTGGAGTCAGAAAATTGAAAATGATATATATAGTTCCTTAAACGATACTAGTGTCTGGTAGCCAGTGTCGTTTAGTGTTAAACGATACTGGAGTCTGAAATATTATTAATTATATATCTAGTTCCTTAAACGACACTAGTGTCTAGTTGCCAGTATCGTTTATGATAAACGATACTAGATTCTGGTTGCCAGTATCGTTTATGATAAACGATACTAGATACTAGACACTAGACACCAACTTCACCTTACCAAAAAATAACGATGTATTCTGTTTAGAGGGTTTTGAACATGTTCTTATACCAAGACAGGAACGTTTAGCTACAAGTGTTAAGCGAGGACATGGGGGTGTTGGTCTTTACTACAAGAACTCGTTAAAAGATGGAATAAGCATTGTGGAAAAATATAATTACGGGCTTGTTGTAGCCAAACTCTGTCATACCTACTATAATTTAGATAGAGATTTGTATTTATGCTTTGTTTATGTTCCCCCGAGCAACTCACGTTATTTCAATATACTTGATAAAGATATTTCTGATATATTGGAAGATCTGATATCTAAATACACTGCGAAGGGTGATTTTTGGTGGACGGCCAGAATCCCCTACAAACAAAATCCCCTAGGTACATTTTCAAGAAAATGTAAAAAATCCCCTACAGACAAAATCCCCTACAGACAAAATCCCCTATATGCCAATATCCCATACAGACATAATCCCCTACTTCAAATTATTCATTGGTAAGAGAGTGAAAGAAAGAGAAACTTATTTACATTTTTATTTTCACTATAAAGAAGTGTTGAACAAACACACAACAATGCACACTACAAAGCCATAGGGGTTAACAAGATGGGTATTGAAAACATTGTGGCAAAAGGAGAAATTGCTCATAATGAACAACTTCTCCCTTTTCTGCAACAGTTTCAACACTTTTCAGTCATTATATTTTCATTTGAAGAGATATTTTACCCTTTCTACATGAATCTGCATTTTGACGCATTTACAACATACAACTTTTGAAACATTTATGTAAAAGAAAAATTTGCTCAAACGATTTACTTACCGATAAGTCTGTAACTATGGCTCCTGTACATTTGATGCTACCCCGTTTACAGCATTACCATCTGACTGTTGATTTTGTTGTATGCTTCTTGGTATAGGCATGCCCATTACTACAGAGTTTTTCTGAACCCTTGTTGCTTCTTATTACTTCCATATTTTTTAAGATTGTGGAGCAATGGGGAAATGTAATACATATATATCCATGGTTCAATCAATGTTTGTCACATAAAAAATAAACAGTCTTTAATCTTTTTATTGAAAATTATGCAATCAATGCATTAATTGTTATAAGGCATTTTAATTATATTGTAATTGATCACTTTATTGAATGAATAATTAAATACTAAATTTTAGTTTGATTACTCTGATTAACACCGACAATGTTTGTCCATAAATAAAAACAAACAGTCTTTAATCTTTTTAATTAATATACAATTAAATAAAATTAATGTGTTGTGTAAGCTTGTTAACAAAATTTAATCATTAAAATGATAATACTCAAATATAACATATTAAACCGACATGTAACATGTACATGTATATAGTAGTGAATTAGAAGTAGGGGATTTTTTCCTTAGGGGATTTTGTCTGTAGTGGATTTTTGCATAAAGGGGATTTTGTCTGTAGTGGAAAAATTATATATAGGGGATTATGTCTGTGTATGCCTATGGGATTTTGGCTGTAGGGGATTTTGACCTACATTCGTGATTTTTGTATTATTGGAGACCTAAACACTCGCTGTGGGACAAGAAAAGATTATTTGGAAGACCATTCTGTATTAGATCATTATTTTGAAAACATCGATTCATGTTCATGCAAAATGAGAATGTCGAGAGGAACAGTTTAGATAAGACCTTGAACAGTAATGGGATTAAACTATTACAGTTATGTAAAAGTAGCAGTCTAAAAATGGTAAACGGGCGTGTCGGAGATGACGCGACCGTTGGCCATTATACATACACGTCCGCAGCGGGTTGTAGTTTAATTGATTATGCTCTTTTTCCATGTGACTTATTTCCACGTATAAGTAATTTTATTGTACGTGATTTGCAAGCTTGCTCTTCACACACGCCTATCCACATCTCTCTTTCAGTCTACCCTTTTCAGATGTAACTATGGGTCAACATATACATAATGACTCGGGTTCTCAAGAGAAAATAACCTGGAAAAGCGAATGTGCAGATGAATATCGCAATTTAATTTCTTCAGAATTAAGTAGTATAAACGAGTTGATTAATCAAATAACTAATGACCATATGAATTTAGATTCTGGCATTAATAAATTGTCGACGATTTTCCATGAATGCGCATTCACTGTTTTCGGTAGAAAGTTGCCCCCTACAGGCCCTTGTGTAAACAAAACTATGCGTAAATTTCACAGTGCGTGGTTTAACAGTGAATGTGAGACAGCCCGCCGTGAACTGAGATTATCAAATCGAGCTTACAAAAAAGTGCAGATCCCTACAGAATAGGGAGTTACTGATTTCAACCCAGAAAACATATCGTTTGGCCAAAAAGCGTGCGAAATTGAAATATAGAGATGATCAGAAACGAACCTTTCGTAAATTGGCTTGTGAAAGTCCTCAGAAATTTTGGAGTAAAGTACGAAAATTTAGAACAAAAAGTAAACAGTGTGAAATAGATAGTACAACTATGTTTGATCATTTCAAAACGCTCTTTTAGTCCGATAATGTTTTCACTACTGAGGAAACTGCGTCCTTTTTAAACGATGATAATTTTGATACGAATAGTGTATTTGAACTTGATAGAGATTTCACGTTTGATGAAGTGCAGTCTGCTATTAGTTGTCTTAAAAGCGGAAAAAGTGGAGGTGTCGACAATTTATTGCCAGAAATGTTTTTAGAATGTAAATCGATATTAAGTCATAACTTGTGCAAATTGTTCAATAACATGTACAATATCAGTTTATACCCGGAAAGCTGGACTAAAGGGATAATCGTTCCAGTTCCCAAAAAAGGTAATTTATCTGATGTAAACAATTATAGAGGGATAACTTTAACTAGTATTTTCTCGAAGATATTTTCTATTATGTTAGATAACCGATTGCGCAAATGGGCCGAAAGTCAAAATGTGCTTAACGATTGTCAATTTGGTTTTCGAAATAAGCGCAGTACTACTGACTGCATTTTTATTCTTAGCTCGATTGTTAACAAAGTTATAAAGCACGAGAAGAAAAAGTTATATTGCGCTTTTGTTGATTTTAAGAAGGCAACCGACCTTGTGTATAGAAACGGTATTTGGAAAAAACTACTTAATCAGGGTGCCTCGAGCAAGATAGTTAAAATACTCCGAGCAATGTATAAACGAGTACAGTCATGTGTTCGTTCTAACGGAAGTTATTCTGAATTTTTCAACAGTTATTCGGGCGTCAAACATGACATGTACGAGAATCTTGTAGTACAAGAAAATGCATCATTTACCATAGATGAACTGAAAATATTTATCCTGTTATTTGCATAACGATACTGTATTGCTAGCTTATACCAGTGATGGATTACAGAGTTTATTGAACCAACTGAATAACTATTGTGTTAAATGGGGCATTTTCGTCAATAAAAACTTTTGACTTGACTATGTGGAATTGGGGATTAAAATGCAAACTGTTAAACACAAAACAATTGCGGATTAAATGTTTTTAATAAATCCGATAATTGTTCAATTAAGCAAATAGATGTATAGGCAAACTGTTGAATGGGCTAATGTCCACCATGTTATAAATGATGAAAGGGAGAATGTCCGCCATGCACAAACTGAGGAAGGGGAGAATGTCCGACATGTGAAAAAGACGAAGGGGAGAATGTCCGCCTATGCACTTTCTGATGAAGGGAAGAATGTCCGGAGTGGCAAATGTCCGGTTACCGACCCCGATTCATCAAAGCTCAGAAAAAAAGTTTACTCTTCCCCAACTTCCTAGGCTACGGTTTTTTAATTGTTTGGTTTACGGTCCTAAAAAAAGTTTCGGGGGATATTTTTGCCTATTTATAACATTCAGTTGTATTTCTAAACTTAAAATGTTCCTCCCCATACAGTTTGTTCATTCAGACCATTGTATTCTTGCTATATGTTGACTATACATGTGAACGTTTTCTTTTATTATAGATAGATAGATAGATAGATATTTCTTTATTTCCTCCATAAATGAAGAGTAAATACATACATACATAATACGACAAATAACAGAAATAACAGTAAACAGTCCACATATAAGTTATTTACAGGTTGCTATAAGAGACATACAAGTAACATCGAACATACGCAATTTAAGCAAGTGTGTATATGCGTATAGGAGGGATTTGTTTGGTGGTTGTGGATGCAATAATGGAAAAGGATCATGATGAGGGTGCAGGTTAATCATTTAATGCACGCATGCTACGCGACTATATCTGTATGTAAGAAAGTTCATGCTTATCCTTAACGAAACGAAACTCAAGGAACAGCAGCATTTCAAATGTTTTGTATGTTGAATATCCATCAGCAATTCTTTTCACAAAAGAATTACCAGAGGATGTGGTAGCCTATATTATATTTGATGCTAGAATGTGTCGCATAAATATCATGTTATTGTCTGGTTATAGTGGTATTTCGACATTACAATATACAATTTTATATAAACAAACACGCTTGCTCGCGCGCACGCAAACACGGACATATGCACTTACGCACGAACACATGCATGCACACAGCCCACAATGTATGAGCAAATAATGGTAAATACAGAAATATAGAATTATATTTATACACATATATACACACATACACACACATACATATATACATACATTCAGATGTATATATATACCTATATGTACATATACACATACCCGCATCGAGCATACCCGATATATATATATATATATATATATACCTTTAAGAAATAGATATACATACGATATTCTTACTCAAGTAATGTACATATTTCAGGCAATGTTTAAAACATGCGACTCGGGAGTTATCACCGAGAACAAATGACATACAGCCAGATAACAGTTCAATGATTTGCTCGTCGGGTTTCATACAAATAAATGTGTTGAAATCGGCTTCTCCTAAGGAAGAGAAAAGCTGTACCCAAAGCTTCTCTCGTACTGGTTCGTTTACAGAACAAAATAGTAGTAGGTGTGTAGCTACACATAAAACAGACTCTTTACAGTTTGGACAGTATGTATTATACTTTTTAGAAAACAACCTGGAAATTACATGTATTACCGTATAGCAGTATTTCAAATGACTCCTATATAGTCTGCTGAAGTACCATATATTGCATGGTGAAAAGTCATAGTGCAGAAGTTTAAAACTATGTAAAGCCTGGTTGTTTTCTATTGTGGTTATTATTTGTTTTTTCATGTAAGCATTCAAAGACTGATTAACTACTTTCTTCCATGAATAGGGGTTGGGAAAGTATGAACTTGACAAATATTCCGTTAGTATATTTGTCAAACCGTACTTTCCCAACACACGGTAGATATCGGGCATAAAGCCTTTTGCTTTGCTTGGTTTCTGCATAAAGCATTGAAGTCTGTAGTTAAACATATCTTTGATCCGCTTATCAGCATACAATTTACATAATTGACCAAAAAGAACTAGCTTTCTCTTGTCTATATAATTTTCTAAGGACATGATACCTAAACAGCTCAAGGCGATCACAGTAGGTGTTGAACGCGGCATACCCTGCATATGTTTAATACACTGATTATGTGCTCGTTCCAGAGACTGAATATGTGTCACAGTGAGGCCGTTCCACAAATCACTACCATAAAGCGCCTTCGATAGAACAACTGTTTCATAGATACGCTTTAGGGACAGTGGGTGCATGCTATTTCGGCTGATTCCAGAATTGTTCAAACTGAAGTGCGTTCTTCTAAGTTTAGAGCAACATTCCTGCACACTAACATCTAGGTTCATATTTTTTTCGTTGTGGATACCTAAGTGAAGGTAACTAGTTCCTTCATCAACACTGTTTGGACCGAGATTCCATTCACGATTTGTGTTTTTATATTCATTAGCGCTTTCGTTATAAACTATAACTTTACACTTTGTGTGATTATACGTATAGTTATTGTGTATTGAGTTACTGTAACAAAGGTCCATAAGTCTCTGTAAGCCGTTTTTAGTAAATGAATTTAATAACATATCGTCTGCTACAGTAGGACAGCCGTATTTGATAGTATTCAACTTGAAGCAGTCTTCACTGGCGTCTAATGAGTCCATTAAGTCATTGATATAGAATAAGTACATAATTGCACTTATTATTTGTCCTTGCCTTGCGCCCTTCATGATTGGGAACCAGTCTGACTTTAAGCCATTAGATCGCACACAGCTGTATATATCTGTCAGTAAACTTTTAACGATTTTGATGAAATTCACATTTATACCGTTCCTATATAATTTTGATAAAAGTAGCTTATGATTTACGTGATCAAAAGCCTGCTTTACGTCTAAATAGCATGTATATATTTTTGAGTTATTCTCAATAGCACTGTAGATTGATTCCCGTACCATAAATGATGTTAAACTACAACTTAAGTTCTTCTGGAAACCGCCCTGTATAGTATTGAGTTTGGATTCATAGTCTATTTTATTTAATATAACCTTTTCATACAACTTTAGTACCGTTGAGCATAGCGATATGGCGCGATACGAATCAGGGTTCAATTTGTCTTTTTTACCTCCCTTGAAAAGAGTAATAATTACTCCCCTTTTCAAATTTAATGGACAGTACGCTAAATCCTTCATCGCGTTGAATAGATGAGTTAGGACGTACGTTAGGGAAGTTCCGCCGAAAATAAGATTTTCATAATATATTTCGTCGTGTCCACATGCTTTATTCCTTTTACATGTTTTTAATGCCTTTTTTACATCGTCCACTGAGATTTGTAAGTTGACGCTCTGGCTATTAGCGTGCTCACTGCTGTTGCATATTAAATTCATGGTATTTTCAGCGGAATTCGTAATATCGTTATCATCGCAAGAATAAAGGTCTTTAAAATATACAGCCCAACCATTGTTGATTTCTTCCTGTGAATAACACCGATTACCATTAAACGTCATTTCAAAAGTTGGTTGCGATTTAGATTTTCGTCTTTTGTTCACTATTTTCCAGAAAGCACAACTATCTGTCTCTGCAGTTCGATCAATTTCTTCTTCTAGTTTATTGATATGTTTTTGCACTTTCTGCCTGTGAATTTTGCGGAAATCGCGTTTTGCAGATTTGTATAGAATATATGATATATGCTCACCACGTGGTTTGTTTTTACTAATCCACTGCGCACGCTTATCTTTAACTGTGTTATGCAGCAAACTTAAATCCTTATCCCAATATGGTTTAATAAAGGGTTTGAAAACTGACCTAGGAATGCACTTTGCTTCAGTGTTTTTAATCATTGTTACAAGATTTTCATATACTTGATCGATATCCTTTTCACTTGAAATTTGAAATTCAGCAAGACTACGAATAGGAATGCTCCTTTCAATGTGATCAGTATATAATGCAATATGTCTCTGTTTTACGTTTTTCCATATAACCGTATCTGGATTTTCATTACCAGGACGGTCGTTCTGTAAGTCGTACTTCATTTCACACGATAATGGACGGTGTGTAGACACATTCAATGAATGATCGTCATGTATAATAAAGTCTTTAACACGGGACACGTTAGCAGATGGAACAAATATGTAGTCAATCAATGTTTCCCTCGTACTGTTGTAAGGTACATTACTGTATCTTGGACCTTTACACAAAGGGAGACAATTTACCGGGACCAGGTCTAATGATGCAAGCGCATGACACAGTAACCTGCCCCTACTATCGAGGTTTATTGTCGTATTGCTATCCGACCATATCGGAAGTTCAGTATTAAAATCACCCATTAATATAATATCGCCTAAACCACGATAACTGTTTATTGCATTTTCTATCTGTTCTAATGAACGTTTATATGCATGTATAGAATGATTTTTACATGGTACGTATACCTGGAATATATAGTAATAAGATCCTGGACTACACATAAATTGAACACCGATAATACTGTCAAAGTTTAAAGGTAGAGGTGTAACCCTATTCGATAGTGATTTTTTCCACAATATACAAAGGCCACCTTTTCCAACCTTTCGATTACCAACAACATCCAAATCAGGGTCTGATATTGCATAACTCGTGAAATTGTTACTTATCGAATTCAGGAAATGTAAATTATGTTTAAATAGCCAATGCTCACTCAGACCACAGAAATCTACGTCATTGTCCATGAGAAAATCACTTAGATAACTCGAACTCGACATTATACCAGTCGCGTTCCATGTTGTAAGTCGTATATTTTGATTCGTCATTATTTTGCACTGTATTTATATATATAACAGATTAATCTGATTCTTCACATGATTCTGAAAATATTGTAATCTTCATTTTTACAACTGCTTTGACTATTTCTTATATATTTTCTTTCAAATATCACTTGTGATTTGATCACCGTTGTAAATGAACACAGTTTAATCAACATCTTTACAACCACTCAGTGGAGTGTAACGGTTGTGATAGTTGCTTTCTGCAGCCCGTTCATTCTCGTAGGAGTCTGGGTAGGGTCTGTTTTTCGATTCGTTGTAGTTGCTTCTTTTATTTCTCGGTTGCCATGGGCGACATACAATACCCCAGGGCCAGAAGTATGGATCGTCTGTTAGGCAGTCTGTATTTCCGTCGTTTTCTACTTCTAAGCGTACGCTGGCATTATTGTAGTTGTAGTTACGGAATATAATTATTTTTCTAGCATTAAAACCTCGGTCAGCGACAAAACTTGATATGTGCTCTTCAGTTATTGAGGGCATAAACCCCCCTATGAAGTAGTGTTTTGTTCTTCGCTTTATGTGGTTTTCAAAGTCATTTTCATTATGATGGAGTACTTCGTCTGGTGGCGAATAGCCTTCGTTGTAACGGGTCTTAGTGTTTCTGAGGCTTTTAGCAGTTTCCATTTCTTGATTTATTATCGAGAAATTCACCTTTTTTCCAATAAAGGTTTTCCCCATTTTCTTATGAGGGGCGTAGCGTTCTTGTCGCGTTTTATTAGCTGTTTCTCTATTTGTTATCACTGTCGGAATCTTCATGTTACCGAAGGTGAAGTCCTGTTCCATGTCATTTTTGTCAAATGTTATTATCACATTAGGAACAATATCCGTTTCTATATTGTGGTTTTGAATTTGAGATTGTTCAGGTTGTTGTCTGTTTTCGGGCTCAGGTAGTGACACAGATTCATTATTATCTACTTGGATGATGAAGTTGTTTTCTTCATTAGAGTTGGTTGTACTCAACGTAGTTGTTTGTGTATTTGATGTATTATAGCTTGATCTATGAGATAGGCCACACTCGATTATGTTTGAGCTGGTACGTTTGGTCGTTTCCAGAGCGTTGGGCATAGGCACTGGTACTGTTTCTACGGGTTTGCAAAGGTTTCCGATATCTATTTTTACTTTAGTGAGGGAATCATGTACATTAGTAATGCTAGTACATAAGGTAGATACCGATTCTTGTATTTTTTTAACCGTAGTGCCTAAATCGGATTGTTTATTTATAGACTGACACAGATCGGTTTCAAACCTTTTAACTACTGTATTTATTTCGGTGCGAATCGAAACTATAGATTCCTGTGTCTGATCTGTAGTCGTTTTTCGAATGCTTTCTGATGCAGCTTGTCTCTGTTTTATTAGCAAAATATCTGCTTTCAGTCCACTTACAGTGTCTCTCATCATTGATAGTTCCGTAATACACTGGCATGTAGCCGTTGATTTTGATACCGATGCGGATCGCACTAATTTCTTTGACGTACTGATCATATCTTTGATAGGAAGAAAGTCCCCCCCTTCTAGACATATCATTAAAGCATGTATATCAGTTGTAAGTTTTACCGCGACAGATTCACCACTTTTAGATCGAGTCATCACACGTCGTTTCAGTTCACAACTATCACCAAACGGGAAATCGTCATTACCCCGCAGTGTTTCGAAAAGCATGTTTCTAGTTTTTTCCAGTTTTTCTGGAGAGTATTCATAATCTATCAATATTTGATCAATGAACAAATCGCTAGGTAGATCTTTCGTTAGAGTTAGTAGCCTGTTGAATTCAACGACGTCAGTATATATATGTTCTACTTGTAACTCAGTTTCACATGATAAGACTTTGTTGGAATTGAACATAGGAGTTGAAGTGTCAGCCGAGAAGGGTATTTTAACGCTCGTGTTATCATCTAGGGTTAAGGGCTCAAGTTCTGTTAAGCTCTCACTGTTTCCCTGTATTGTAGTATCCATGTTGACTTAGCGTGAACTATGTTTGAAACCAGCTAAGTCTCTTGTATTGTAAATATGCCGTTATGTTAAATCTGTTCAGTGTACATTCCGGGCGGTATCTATCTGCATTGCCTCGGGCATCAATATATAATTAGATTCTATTGTTCTGGGTATTTTTGTCAAAAACTTTTTAATTAAATATAGTATTTTGATAAACATGTACTCAACTTGTGCGTCTGATCTTCATCTATAATGTGATATAAAATAGTCCATATTTATTCACTTTATGCACAAGTAATCCAAAAATAAACAAGAGCGATTGAAAAACCGCCTTCACACATTGAACTCATCGCTACTATGTGGAATTGGGGATTAAAATGCAAACTGTTAAACACAAAACAATTGCGGATTAAATGTTTTTAATAAATCCGATAATTGTTCAATTAAGCAAATAGATGTATAGGCAAACTGTTGAATGGGCTAATGTCCACCATGTTATAAATGATGAAAGGGAGAATGTCCGCCATGCACAAACTGAGGAAGGGGAGAATGTCCGACATGTGAAAAAGACGAAGGGGAGAATGTCCGCCTATGCACTTTCTGATGAAGGGAAGAATGTCCGGAGTGGCAAATGTCCGGTTACCGACCCCGATTCATCAAAGCTCAGAAAAAAAGTTTACTCTTCCCCAACTTCCTAGGCTACGGTTTTTTAATTGTTTGGTTTACGGTCCTAAAAAAAGTTTCGGGGGATATTTTTGCCTATTTATAACATTCAGTTGTATTTCTAAACTTAAAATGTTCCTCCCCATACAGTTTGTTCATTCAGACCATTGTATTCTTGCTATATGTTGACTATACATGTGAACGTTTTCTTTTATTATAGACTATGGTAGCTAGGTGAGCAATATAGGCACATCTCGGCCTTCTTGTTTAAAATAAAGGGACATTTGGCATTCTTGTTCAAAATATTTACATCCTGTCTGTTTGCACATGTTATTTAAATGTACTGAACTGCATCTGCTTCATGCATCAAAATCATGCGCGGCGTTTTTGATGCTTTGCATCAAAATTCGTCTTGTTATGGCTTGGATAAGCAACCTGCTTTTGGTCATGTAAACGTATTCATACGGCACTTCTTGGCAAAACTCGTGATGCTTTTCTGTGACAATTTTTGTATTCATTTTATGTGCTATTTTATTTGAATCTTCTTATCATTGTTGTTATTATTATTATCATTATAAGCATTAATATCATTGTCATAAATATGAGTTCATGTGATTAAATCTTGCTTTACAAGTTAATTTGTATAGTTTTGTGATTTTAAGCTGAATGTCGAATGTTTGTGAATTCGTCGTCGTCTGTCAATATGTTGAGTACTGGGTTGTTTACCCAGGGATCATGAATAAGTGAACTATCGCCGTGATTTAACTGAAATATTGTTGAAAATTGCGTAAAACCCAAATTAAACAAAACTGTCAATATTTTGACTTCAAAACGACATATCATTATCTACTAGCCCAATATCAAATGTACCGTAGGTTGTCTGTCGTCTAACAAAATTGCTCAAACAACTCTGATGTTTGCCGGTATAGTAGCGACGCGGGCTGTCAATCCAGGGGTTGTGAGTTCGAATCCCAGCTCGGTCAACATTCTTTCCGACGTTTGAAAAAAGTCACGGTGACAAGTGTCATTCGTCTTTCACCAAGGGGCTAACAGTCTATGAAGAAAAGCAGCCAGTTGCTTGGAAAGTATATTGTGTGGAGTACTGGTGTAAAAAGGCTAGGAAAAACATGAATGGGTAAATTGAACCCCGTGATTTGACTGAAACAGTTTTGAAAACGGCGTTAATTAATCAATGATCAATCTGATGTTTGGCCGATCATAAGTTAACGCTTTAGTAAAATAGTGAAACTCTCTATAACTTATAGTTCAATTATTGAAGAGAGATGAAAACATTGTGGCAAAAGGAATGATTGCTCATTATGAGCAATTTCTTCTTTTGTCACAATGTTATCAAAGGTCGTTTGCTGCAGAGGCTGTATGTGGGAAAGGATTGAGACATGTGTCAGGTCTAACGTGGTCTATAGTTGATACATCTCTGGAATATTTCCCAAGTACGAATTAGTAGTATTAGTGCGAAAACGCGATGCGAAACTGCGAGACCACGATGCGAGGAGTCGATATTTATATCGTACTTTCGCATCGTGTTATCGTGGTTTCGCATGGCGTTTTCGTACAATCGCATCGCGTTTTCGTACTATCGCATCGCGTTTTCGTACTATCGCATCGCGTTTTCGTACTCTATCGCATCGCGTTTTCGTACTGTCGACCCTAGGTCGAAACCGCGATACAACGATGGCCCTAACGGAACTCCGTAATTAGCTCACCTGAGCACGAAGTGCGGTATAAGCTATTGATTGCGATTACTCACCGTCCTAAACCGCTTGCTCAAAGTAATCGAATGCAAATATGTTCCTTAAGCTATGAGAATAAAATATCTCTCTTTCATGACAAAATATTCTGTTTGACAGACTCGTTCATGACCTTTTACACATATCTTATTTAAATGACGTTAAGAGATGAGTGTGACAGTAGAACAATGAGATATATAGACACTTGTTCCATTGAACGAGAGGGGAATCTGCGCAGGGACTATATAGCCAACCGGCACGCCATAGCTTAGCCCTTTCCCACATACAACACATCTGCAGCAGACGGCGTTGGAAACATCTGGTCAAAACTATCGAAACCATATTTTAATGGAATATGATAATTGATTAGAGTTGAAAACATTGAGGCAAAAGAAGAAATTGCTCATCGTAAGCAATTTCTTCTTTTGCCGCACTTTTTTCAAAAGTCGTCTGCTGAAGACGCGTCGGAAAGCGTCTATATGTGGGAAAGGGTTAATGACGATATGAGACGTATGTGGCAGCAGTAAAATAAGAGAAATAGAAACTGTTGTTCCATTGAACGAGAGGGGATGGTGCGCAGGGACTAGCCAACCGGCTCGCCATATCTTAACCATATATAACATGTTTGGAACATATTACAGAGACGTATCAACGCGAAAGCTGTCAAACAATATATCCAATCCGAGTTGATTCATGTATTAATTTACGCAGGCTAATCCGGGCCGACACATTCCGTCAAAGGGAGATAGAGGTATCGATAAATGATTCCTGAAACAGAAAAAGCGAATAGTGTCTGTCCGTGTAAGCCTGTGCGGCATGCTTAGGCTGATCCGGGTCGATACTTTACGCAGTCAACAATGTTGGTTTTCTCGTGGAACGGATCATATTTATTCATTGAGAGATGTTCGATATGTTTGTATTGCTGTTTTCAAAGTCGTATACAACAGCTTTGTTGTCTGTGGGAAAGGGTTAATAATTTACAAGCATACGCTTTAAATGGGATACTTTCAATTATATACACGACTGATAATGCCCTTCAGCAGACTGTTTCTTCATAAGGAATGATTGTAGCATATTTTAACCCTTTCACACATATAGACGCTTTCTGATGCCTAAGCAGCAGACGGTTTTTTAAAAAATGGCGGCAAAGAAGAAATTGCTCACACAAGCAATTTCTTCTTTTGTCGCCATGTTTTCAACTCGATTCAATTATTGTACTTTCATAGGGAGTTTCTAGTTGTGTTGGGGTATGTTTTCAAAGTTGTCTGCTGCAGATGCGTTGTATGTGGGAAAGGGTTAAACAATTTCTTTTTTGGCTATAAATTGAGCCATGATGAATGAACAAGACTATACAGTGTGGTCTCGTGTCAAATATAAATACAAGAGTTGCTGCAAGATGCAGCAATTGGCGCGGGAATCGGCATTTTATAGCTTAAGAAATACTGTTTGTTTCGAAAAATACGAAACCCGCTTTTAAATATATGATATAAATATATGATGACAATAGTATTTTAGTTGACCTCGATCTCCCAAAATTATTGTAAACATTTGTCTGCGCATGCGCGTCCTTTTTTCCCCCTTAATATATTCTTAAAATCGCAAAAGTTAGCACAATAACTTCGCATTTAACTTTGCACTCATGAAAATATTCCCATTTTCCTAATGTAACGGTAACGGGGTATAGGTATATGTATAAATATCACTTATTCAGCCTTGCTGTGGAAGCCGGTGTTTATAGCGACGCTAGTAGAGTGGTTGACCTTTGTGTAAAGTTAAGCAACGTTCATCGCGGTTAGTGCCTGGATGGGTGACCCACGATGTCTTAACGTCCCTACACTTTACAAATGGTGGCAGCGTTGGGTGTTATTAAAAAAACTGGTTTTAATTTACATTTCAATTATAAAAAAAAATACTCGCATATAAATAGACTGGTTCACTAATCTAAATATTCTATTGCAAACTCACAAACCAGTCTAGTGACGAACTGCTACGAATATATCCGAGAGCTGACGGTAAAATACGGCGCATACGCGATCAAGACGATTAACACGGCGCATGCGCAAGCCAATTGCACCAGTGACAGTTTGTTCACAACCAATATATGCACTGGTGTTGATGCACCCGCGCAATAAGGATTACTCTTTAATGTTTACCCATTTTTTTTATTGAACCAATGCTTTTTAAATGCTCCGAACTTAATTATTATAGATGCCTGTAGACAGTCAGAAAGGTCTATTTGTTTCTTTTGTTACAATGTTTGTAAAAGCAGTCTTCTGTCAGAATGCGCATGTGCGAAAAGACACAAAAGAAATACTATGATAAGAAACAAAAAATAAAATATTGGAAGACTTAACCAATGCTTGAATAAGATCCGCTCGCTCCCTCTATAGACGTCTTATCCATCGGACTATAGGGACTTTATCCATCGGACAATATGGACTTTATCCATCGGACTAAAGGGACTTTATCCTTCGGACTAAAGGGACTTTATCCATCGGACTAAAGGGATTTTATCCACCGGACAATAGGGACTTTACATTACTTTCAGTCATGTTAAACTAAGTCAATACTACTATGATGGTTTAGGACCGAGTGCAGGTATCATGAACCACACGTGTGATACGTTAATGATCAAGTCTTGATTTCGTCTGCGGCGTAGAAATACAGTTTTATCAATTCCATAGTTGCAAACTTATAACAGCTTTTTACTGCGTAAGAGATCATTGTCTAGCTGATATCGCAAATAATTACCGCTATTGCTTTTATTAGACAAATATAACATTTGCCATAATATTTGGGCGGTTCTGATCTAAAGGCATTGCAAAAGTGTATTCGAACTATTGCAGTTGGCTCTAACGAGACCATTGCTAAAATTAAAAAGTGAACGTCAGATAACCTTATTTGCCCAAGGTGTCAAGTTTTCAATATATATAACAAAATATCCGTTCAACAATGATTAGGTATATAATAAGCATGTTGAGGTATTGGTCATATTAACCCTTTCTCCACATAAAGACGTTTCCTGCTCCAGACGACTTTTAAAAACATTGTTGAAAAAGGAGAAATTGCTCATGTCGGGCAAGTGAAACCCACTGTGGTATAGGCTAAATCACAACAAAGAAATGTCGGGAAAAACAGACCGTCCAACACGGGCAGGTTATTTGCAAATGCATGTATACATAATACAAAATAGCGGGGAATGCAGACGGCACAACCGTTAATAGGGAAATTTAATGCATCACTATATATTGATTAATAACAAATAAATAAATATGTTTAGTATATATATAATATTAATGTTAATGGTTGGTTCTTACAGGGTGAGTGATATTTAATAATGTTTTAATTGGTGTAATCCTCTGATCATTTCAGAGACATATATACATGTACGTATATACATGCATATGTCTTTGATCATTTAAAGTTCAAAGAAGTTTCTATTCACTGATGTTTGTTAGTATCATATATATGTTAATAGTTTTCAGGTACTCTACCAGAATAGTGTTATAAGGATATTTTGCTCTTCGTGTGTATTTTAGAAATAGAACTTTGAGCATGTGTGTACAGTGAGTTGTACTTTTGTTTTGTTTTTCCAGAGATCTTAAATCACATATTATTTTAGGTCTCTGGCATTTGTAACAAAATAAAAGGGGATATCTGATGAAGATGATGATAACGAGGAGGCGGAAGATGGTGATGATGATGATGATGATGATGATGATAATAATAATAATTGTGATAATAATAGTGATTACTCCTCATGTTATCAATATACATTGTAACCAAACACTATTTGAGTTTTCTTCCCTTGAATATAACAGCAAACGATGTGATACGGACACGGTTATCATTTTGCACATCATATTCACATAGTATTCTATGTTTGAGTATATTTATGACATAGCTCTAGTATCTAGATATCAAATGAGTATTTTCCATGTACTAAAATCCTAAATTTGACACTCAAAAGAATATGAGAAAGATTGTTTGAGATAGATCAGTCTTCCCCCTCCCCCTCATATAGTTCTTTGAATTTGTTAAGCCGTGCTTCACTGCAATGTGTGAATTATATCAAATGCAAATTTACCGAGAATAAGTGTCAATATGACAATACGTGTTGAAATCATTATGGCTCATAATGATCAATTTCTGTTTTTGCCACAATGTTTTCAACTCAATTCAATAATTAATTATTATCTATAGATATAATCCCTATTTTGTTTAGAGATGATTTCAAAGCTATAAATGATCATAAATAAAACTATTAATCATAAACATATTCTCAATCATTACCGATATTTCAAAGCCGTATGCTGCAAAGTCTTACACAGGCACATAATGCATAATTATTCAGATTGGACTTTTGCGCGGATGAGCAGCTTGATCTACAACAGTCGCAAATACTCTAAAGTTGTTTTCCCTAACTAATGTTTTTGCCACATTATGTTTTCAACTCAATTCAATAATTAATTATTATCTATATATATAATCCCTATTTTATTAAAGATGATTTCCATGTACTAAATAATAACAGGCACACAATGCCAAATCAGACTGGCATGCTGTGTGAACAATAGTCGCAAATACACCAAGGTTGGCTTTCCAGAAATACAGAGCATATGTAGAAGAAAGGCACACGTCAAGACCCATTGATTAAAAGGTGTGTTCCCACTTTCCCAATCTTTAATTAGTCCTATAGAAATTGAGGTAGGGGTTGGGGGAATGTATTGTTTGGTGTAACAATAGAGTTGAAAGGTGATAATTGGTGAAAATTGCTATACTAGTACTGTACTGAAAAGTTGTGTTTCTAAATTTGGGAAAGTTGTTCATAGATATAAGTTTCATATAGATAGATATTCTTTATTTTGAGTTATAAGCATTAATTCGAAAACATAAATATTTACATGTATTAGACAATATTTTTAGTGTACATATTCACTTTAATTTGACTAAGTGAGAAGCAGCATCAAACATACGTCATGATGTCCATTTCGCCAGTTCGCAGTTGGTGCTTCAGTCCGATGAGCATTTGCTCAAGCTCACGGTATACCCGCTTTCGTGGTCGCTGCTTTCCACCGTTGGCGTGCTGGAACAGCTTCGCCTCGTTAGCAGCCTTCTCTTTCTGGACCAGGTCTATCAATGTGTAAATATTAGTATGGCAGTGTCGTAGTTGGTTGTTTATTTTATGGTGCCAACCCTCAACATGATTGGTAGTGCGTGGACCATCATTCTCGTAATGATTCCAGGAGCGGCGGTCTCCCTCTACCCACTGCTCAGTCACATAGTCCTTAAACTTAGACACCGGCACCGAGTCATTGTCACATTCTTCCAGAGTTTGGAACCACACATCTTCGACAGAGACTGGGGGACAAGTGGCTATGCCGAAGCACGTAGCACAAGTTTCTTCACTTCTTCATTGTCCTTGAAGTCGGCTACAAGACCACAATATTGTACTTTTCCCCACATACACTGTGTGAAGTGATAGAAACATCCACGGACTTGAACACCAACAAACACGATACTGACAGCACGCCACGCTGCTGTTTCGAAGTCCATCATTATCGTTTCTCGGGACAGAGATTGTTATGTTCACGGGCGAAATTCTGGATGAGTGTGAAGGATGTGGTGTACATTGTCTGCTGTTTATTTGGAAGTAGTCCATATACTAGGGCACACATATACCCGTCGATCATGGCGTGGGTGGTGTATGGCTGGTAGAAATATGACGGCGAAGCGTAGAAGGTACCGTCCATATACAAGGTCTTGGCTGTAGACAGCTGGGTTAGGTTGTCAACGGTGGCGAGTATTCGTTCCACATCACCGTCATTGGCGATTAGGACTGGATCCCCTGCAAGCGACCCTGTCCACTTCCCTTCCAAGTTGACATCTGCCCTTGTCTTTGGCAGGACTGGTCTATAGTATTAGACCGTTGTCTGTATAAACTGGATTTGGCTTCATAGAATGTGGGTAGATTATCTGAATTATTATTGTTAAACGTACATACTGACAATTTGAATTTTATCTACACACAATTAAAGAAACACTTTTCTCCTTCTACATATGCATATGCACTGGAATAAAAAATAACAACAACAATAGTTTTATTCTAGAATAAGTATGTATTTTCAACAGATGGAACAAGATAATTAACATTGAAATAATACACTGCAAATACAAGTTTATGTGTGTCTTTCATTTATTTTTTGAACAGTATAGAAAATACAGGTAAGTCTGAGGTGCGAAGAGATAATTGGGGATAATTGGTATGTGTGAAAATAAAAGGTTAGGAAAGTGGGAACAAGCCGATTAAAATGCCACATTGTCAAGATATTTGTGCTCTTTGTAAAGTGTTACGTATTACAGCATTAAATCCGTGGTCTAAGAATTTACATACAACTAACCCAGTATGATATTCAAACAGTGCATGTTCTTCATTGGCCGTCTAGGTGGTGCAGTGCTAGAGTGTCCGCCTACATACATTCTCAGTTGTATCACGGTGTTTCATGGGTAGGATGGGACCCCCTATTATCGGTATACTTACGTTTTTTTGAAAAATAATAATAAAGCAAACTTAACTGTAAATTATATCCAGTGTCACTTATTCCTTTATATGTCCTTGTTAATGATATCACACAAAATAATCATTCACTTCTGTGCAAAGTTCCAAAAATCGAGTCCTCCCACAGCCATTTTTTAATTAATATTCAAGGGAGGCAATCACTCACCTGTGTTATTACCAAAAGCATGGTGGTCCTGTTATATCAACTCTTTACACAATTATGAGCTTTAATGTGAAAATGATTATCCTATAAAACATTTGTCATTAAAACAATTATATTTTATTGAAAGTGTTAATTAATTATCTTTCACAAACTCTGAACGTATTTACATGATGTTTTCAGAATCAAGTTATTAAATTTACTTGTTGGCACAATTTAATCATATTTTCCAAAAATGACATTTTTTTTGTTATTTTTTAGTCCTTATAACAACATCCATCATTTTTGAAACACAGTATATGATTTAGAAGTTTGAAAATAGCATATGTTAAAATTCAAAATGATGTGTCGTATTTTCTGAGAATATATATATATTTTTTAAAAAGATTGTAGCATTTGAAATCAGGATAACGGGGTTTCCTGATGGAACCATACGACATCCGGTTTTGCGCGCGCAACAAAGAAAACTTCGGTTTTGTGTTTACCTTGGTATTCGTGATAACACGATATTCGTAGAACCTACTATACCACTGGTCCATTGAAACTGACACCAGAGTTTCAGTCGTTATGCTAATCCAACATCGTGTGCGCCAAAGTTGACAGCCATAGTACCATTTTTAATGTATTTTGTATTATCTGGTATCAAACACGTGACCTCCTGCACTGGATGTTCTAGGTGGTCTGCATAAGAAGTGACGGTTAAAAAACAGACTGGACGATATTTTGGTGAAATCACTAATTAAAACAGATATGACTTTTATTTTGCGGAAAGCTCTTTAGATTTGGTCAAAAGAGTACACGTTCCCATACTTAATCAGGTCAGAAATATATTTGTTCGCGAAGGTTCAGGAATTGCACTAGGCTTTATGCAAAGTTCATGATATACACTTAATAGTACCGAGTATTACGTCGTACCCGTTACAAGCCTTTCAATTCAACGCGAGATACCAATTACATTTTATCCGAAACGAGGCGTTTTTTGCCTGGTTTGGAGTTAACATTACCCATTTTAACACGTGACTTAGACACCTAGAAACTGATGCCCGGGGATGACAGGGATGTCAGCCCATATCCGAACGATATCACAACAATTGTAACATGTATCGGATCCTTTTCAGGTATAAGCCACAGCAGGTCACCTAGTCAGGGCAATTACCGCGATTTCCTAGAAATCGGCCGACCGCTCTACAAACGTCGCTTTAGGTTACAATACACCAAATTAATTCCTTCTTTGTTTCCATGTGAATCGACCAGTTTCAGTCCTCAATTGTCACACTATCTAAGCGTTTTTCATGTAGAATACCATATATCATTGAACAAAGTTCCCTCTAAGCCTTTAAACAACCGAAAGAAAATGGGGGATTCGTGCATTATGCAAGAAAGAATCCACCAGGTGAAAATGGTTACCGTCATTTTTGACCAAATCGGTCCCGGACAAAACCGTCGTTTAGCATTCTTTACTTTCGCTTTCAAACAAGGTCAAAATACTAAAAGTGATCAAATCAATCATTTGCAATGAGTTTAAACTCAACGTCATATATTCAATGCAGTCTGGTGATGGTATACACTCATTTCTACGCAAACAAAGTTGTTTTTAGAGACTATTTGGCTTTTGGTAGATCAGCATGACCGCGGATGTATTTTGCGTAATTTGACCTATAATTACCTGGTTTCTACAGCAAGGGTGTCGAAGTGATATTTGTATCTTTTTACCTTCAATCCATTCTCGTTAATACATAATTTTTATATATACGTGTACCTACTTATATGAAAGCACCGACACTATATGCATGTTGCTCGTGGTTTTATTTCATTGAAATATGACCAAAATAGTAAATTATCAAATAATACAAAAGGAATCCGATCGTTTAATTGTTTATGCGATTTTATTTACTATATATATAGAGATTAAAGTGCAAATAATCAAAATATCGGTTTTTTGATAATTTCATATTTTATAAATATTTCAAAGAAATAAAACTAAGAACAACAGTTTGCGGTTCTTGTGCCAGTGGTTTTCCGTATGCAATGTTGGTTTCAGTATTGCACATTAAAAAAAAAAAAAAACGCATTCAGACATGAATATTTATGTTGTGCTTCGGCAGACGAACATGTATCAAAATTGTGTTTCAATAACGGCATTGGTTGCCTTTTTAAAAAAATGAAAATGTCTCGTTTTCAGACGAGTTTTTTGTTTTGTTTAGGGTCGCTTTTAGTCATTATTTAAGATCCCTCTGGTATTAGCCTTTTACCACCAGTGGGCGACTTTTGAAAATATATTGGCAAAAGGGGAATTGCTTATGATGAGCAATGTCTCATGTTAGCACAACAGTTTGAGACCTGTCCTTTCATTTATTGAGATCTTCAATATGTTTTATTAAATGTTTTCAAAATCGTCTTCTGCTAATTTGATGTATGTGGGAACAGGCTAAAACGTTGCAACGAAAGTGACACAAAAAGGTTTTGCTTTTCTACTAAGTAACTCTACACCTCTAGTAGTCGGCCATGACCTAGATTAGGAAGCTTACTGTCCGGTCGGAATTGTCACCCATATATCTTTTTAAGAGTTTCTAGTCAGACGGAATACGGAACGCTTAACCCATTCCCATATACAGCAATTCTGCAGCAGACGACTTTGCAAACACTAAGCCGAACTTCCGTTTTTTATGCTCTTTTTATATTAGCCAAATAGTTTTATTTTAAATTATCTTTCCAACATGCAACAAAACTACAGCAGACGATTTTGAAAACGCCTACTCAAAATATGGATAGTGGATAGAGTTAACATTTTAGTTTAAACTTATTTATTTTACATCGATTGCGAAACAAGCCCTTTAGCTGAAATCATTGTGGAAAAGGGTGACATTCAAATTATCTTTCATCTTTTTCACCCTTTCCCACATACAACAAATATACAGCACACGACTTCACAGATGATTCTGAATACGCCTTTTAAAAACTGGAAACTTGTTATAAAAGAAAGTAGTATTATTTTAAAGAGTTGAAAACAATGTGACAAAAGAAGAAATTGCTCTTGAATAGCGGCGAAAACGTTTTACAAAGTTGTCTTCTGCAACATGTGTCTGTATGTTGGGAAAAGGCTTTTAAACGATAGAACTGTAACGAAAAAAAGTGTTATCTTTCACGTCCTCATGCAACGAAACAACGTGTTCAAAATTACGTGTTCACGAAAGTTGGAAAAACCCGAAAGTACACGTAGGCGGCGTCAATGTAAATTCCATGCCATTTGTTATTTACATAGCTGTAATTATACCATGTTGACAAACTAAATCGCACTCGATTTATGAATTGTTTGATAATGTTATTGTCCGTTATATAAGAGTATAATATCTAAAATTGTTTTCCTATTTTAATTTCTACTAACGGAAAATCCTCCAAAAAGGTATTTCTTATTAATTTGATATTCGGACAATGACACTGGCTGAGCACTCTTCTGAAAGGAGATATCTGTCAAAAATTCACACGATTTCAAAACACTAGCTTGAGATAACATTCATTTGAAATGGATTTTGAATGTGATGACAAGTAATACGAAAAAAAAACATAAATGTTTTTTTTTTCGCTTATAGGTAACGGGCGTGAGATTTTTTTTTTTTTTTTTTTTTTTTTTTTTCAATAACCCATGAAGCTTTCTGAAATGAAACTGGGGAAAAAAAAAAATCCATGGGGGCCGCCATTTTGGATATGTATAAAAAGCAGACGTAAAACACAGATTGAAAAAAATTGTCGGCTTTTTAATCTTTTTTTTTAAAATCGGTATTTTGGGTATGTATAAAATGAACAGAAAAACACGGATTGAAAATTATTGTCGTCTTTTTAATCGTTTTTTTTTAAATCGATATTTAAGATCATTAAAGTGCTGTGTTATGTAGGAATTAACATTTGTACGAAATGTTAAAAATAAATGGAAATCTGTAAGAAATATGTTTTCCCGTTCGACATAAAAAAAACAACAGCAATAGCCTTCTACGCCCGAAACTAAATTTTGACTGTATCGTAGCCAAAAAAGGACGTGACGTCATTTCCGTTACACTTCATCTTGGCGTAACGTCAATGGAGCGACGTCGTTTCCCGCAAAAAAGTGGTATCAACATGAAAGACCCCAAATTCCTAAACATGAGCTATTGACTCACTCATTCAAAGTATAATTATTTATCAAACAGTGTGGCAAAAGGATAACTTTCTCATAAGGAGCGATTGTTCTTGTTGCGACAATCTTTTCCTAAATCGTCTGTTGCATAGGCCTCAGAAACCGTCTCTAATAGGGAAAGGGTTTAGCAGAAATGTGACCCCTTACATAATTTGTTCCAGTCATATTGACTGCTTGAAAAAGTCAGTCCCCAGGTGGCATCAGAAAAGGGCTGATCTATTTGCTTCTTTACCATAATGCAGGTGATCGATTAAGGATCATATTGGCCCTCATGTTTTAACCTCGTTCATTATAAATGTATTCCTTGATTTTCTGAAAGTCTTTACTTTATTATTTTCTGTTCGTAATAATAGACGACAGCAATACGAATTGCAAATATGTTTTGATAATGCAAGACACATGACATTAACATTATGATTGTCTAGTCAATTACTTATAAATCCTTGTTTATGGCCAAAGTATGCTCTTTAATTTTTGTTTATAATTATCTTGCGTTTTTTCGTAAATAGGTAGCACCTATAGATATATTACGTTAATAGGCAAAGCCTAGGTCGTGTGAAAGCAAGAACAATTAATTAAGCAGTGTCAGACTAAGTCTCCCAACAAGAATCAAATTAATAGGCAAATTGTAGAAAGTTACAAAACGGAATTTAAAAAACATTGAAAGAAACCAAACTTATGCATTTAAATTTAATTTGTACATATCTGTTTTATTTTTTATTAGGTCAGAATTGTAACAGACTGTAAGGTTTCCAAGGATGTTGATGGGGAAGGCATTGAAGAATGTTCCGATTTATTTTTACAAATGCCAGTTATTTGTAAACGAGTAATACATTTAATTGGAAACTTACTCTTACCATGGTTGATTGAATGACTTGAGCTTAACATTATTTTCAGTGGTACTTCAGTTCACCTAACACTTTCGCCTGGCTTTCTAAAATACTAAAATACTCCACATAACAATCTTCCAAGGCAGATTTCTACTTTTGCATGATCTGGATGAATATATAATCTTGAGACATTTGAAGATGAGAACACTATGCATACAGACTGAGAAAACTGTAATTTTTTACAAATATTTTCAACGATGTATGTTGGAAAGGGTAAAGTTTAGCCCCCTGCCTGATGTAAATTACTTGATGTCTGTGACTAATCTGAATACATTGTTGGAATGGTGTAATTGATCCAAAATGAACATATCCAAAATGAACAATATGTTCCTATTCAACAACATTTCACTTTGAACCCCTATCTCCTTTTCTGGTTTTTAATTTTTAAAACATGAAACAGCATCAGGTTATTTGTAAATAAATACCAGACTTAGTGTCAACAACTAATCATGTATACATGTACAATGTATATGAAATATGTCGTTTGAAAAAAAAAATGGATAGTGAAACATCTGATCAGACCTTGAACATGTACAGATTCTCAGAGTTAACAATGTTGATAACTGTTCCTTTTTAGCTTGACTTTTCGAAGAAAATGCTAGCTATACTACTCGCCCCGGCGTCGGCGTTGGTGTCACACATTGGTTAAGGTTTTTGTACCAATTCCCTTTTTTGTCAAAACCAGATATTGTTTTGAAACTTACAACACTCATTCACCATCATTACCTCCATCAACAGACAAGAGTACATAACTCTGTCAAATCTTTCAAAGAATTATGGCCCTTTTTCGATTTAGAATTTTGGTTAAGTTTTTTGTACCAATTTACTTATTTTCAAAACCATTACAGATATGGCTTCGAAACTTACAACACTTGTTCACCATCATTAACTCCATCAACAGACAAGAGTATATAACCCTGTCAAGATTTTTGTAAGAAAGTATGGCCCTTTTTCGACTTTTTCGACTTAGAATTTCGGTCAAGTTTATTGTACAATCTGACTAAAGTACACGATCTGACCAAATGTAAGATCTGATGGCGATCCATTCGAATTCATCTTCTTGTTTTATCGGATTTCCAATATCGCTATTTTTAGATCCACCAATCAGAGGACTCGTTTCAACAAACGTTTGGCTTAACATTCAAAATGGCGTCAATTGATGCAGTTGAGCAAATTTAAAATAGACCATTTAAAACCAGAGCAAAGAACACTTTTCGATGCTGTATGGTCAGGGAAAGACTATATCGGTGTTTTGCATCATTTCCGCATTTATAGCCATGATGCGGTCGTCATAAGAACTATACACGCGTGCAAATCACTATGCGAAATTTGGGATCCCATGCTAAATATAGATTTTTTTGGTAAATATAGACTTTTACTTTCACTTTCAAAAACGTGAAAGCAAGGTTCTGACTGGCTGGCGGAAAGGTCGTCTGAACGTGACCCTCTATCGGTTGTCCTCAGATCCTATGCGTAGCATTAATAGGAGATGATTTTAATCAGATTGGTTTATTGTACCAATTTACTTTTTATCAAAACTGTTATATTCATTCATAAATACTATAAATACTAGAACGTAGTTGTTCTATTATTAGTTCCATTTATGATCACATGCGTAGTAATATTGAAATAAAAGTAGTTCCAGTTGAGGCCATCTTTTGTTGTGTTTATAAACAAGCCAGCATCGTTTTACACGCTATTTCCAGTTAAATAGTTAGTATTCAACACATGGCGACGAGGATTTAACTAAAACTACGATGGCAACCTCAACAATAGGAAACATCGACTGTTTCGCCGAGAATTGAGAAACTTGGGAATCATATTGTGAACGCTTGGTACACTTTTTTGTCGCCAATGGAGTCGAGAACGACAAGAAGAAAGCCTCGCTATTGAGTCTGATCGGTCCAAAGGCCTATACATTGTTGAAGAATTTATGTGCACCAAATAAGCCGGCGGAGAAATCATACGATGAACTTGTGGCTTTATTAAATGCACAACTTAATCCCAAACCATCTATCATTGCGGAAAGGTACCGATTCCACAAACGGAACCAAGGGTCTACGGAAACGGTAATGGAATACGTAGATGAACTTCGTAAGTTGTCGATTCACTGTAACTTTGATGCTGTATTGAACGACACGCTGAGAGATCGTCTTGTTTGTGGTTTAAAGCACGAATATATACAGAAGAGATTATTATCTGAAAGTGAGCTTGACCTTAATAAAGCAATAAAAGTATCGGTTGCAATGGAAACCGCTACAAAGGACGCGGCAGAGGTACATGGTATGCCAAATCAGGTACACAAAGTCAATCTGAAACACAAAAAGAATTCAACATTTGGATCACAACCACCCCAGGCACACCAGCCAACGCCCCCGAGAAAAATGAAGTGTTATAGGTGTGATGGAGATCACATGGCAAGTTCATGCCGCTTCACTAAGACAATCTGTAACTTTTGTAAAAAAATGGGACACATAGAAAAGGCCTGTTTGAAAAAAAAAACATAATGCTAAAAATCTACACGCAATGTACATGGAGGAAGAGCTCATTTTACACGTGGATAGATTGGATAATTCGGTTACACACGCCCAAGCAATTTTGTTGCAGCCGACAATAAATAAGGTACAGATAGAAATGGAACTGGACACAGGGACAGCCCTATCCATAATATCTGAAGAAGTGTATCGATCAAAATTATTGAAAAGCAAAATCAGTTCTAAAAAGCTATTCCGGACACACGGTAAAACCGATTGGCAAATTAAATGTCAACGTTGAAATAAACAACCAGACGGCAAATGTGGACTTATACGTTGTACCACATAACGTACCATCACTTTTCGGACGAGATTGGCTCCAGTCTTTAAAATTAAACTGGTTAGAAATCAAATCACTGCGTCCCGAAGGAAAACGCTTACATACAATCCTAGAAACGCACAAAACTGTATTTGATAAAGGAATCGGGAAACTTAAAGACATTAAGGCCGATTTAACATTTAAGGAGGGAACAGAACCCAAATTTATGAAAGCGCGTAACGTTCCCTATGCTCTCCGACCTAAAATTGAGGAAGAATTGGATCGGTTACAGAAAAACGGTATTATAGAACCAATTGAACACAGTGAATGGGCCACACCCATTGTACCAGTAATTAAGAAAAATGGCAATGTTAGAATATGTGGAGACTATCGTGTGACACTAAACGCTGCAATGTGTGTTGACAAATACCCTCTTCCAAAGATTGAAGACATATTTGCAGGTTAATCCGGTGGAGAGAAATTTTCCAAAATTGATCACAAGCATACTTACAAATGGAGGTAAAGGACAAGTCAAAACAATTTCTGGTTGTTAATACTCACAAAGGCTTGTTTAGGTACAATAGGCTTGTATTCGGTATTTCATCAGCTCCGTCGATATGGCAACGCGCCATTGATCAAGTACTACAAAACGCACCATTTACCAAGTGCATACTGGACGACATCATCATTTCAGGGAAAAATGATGACAAACATTTGAACAATCTGAAATTGGTACTTGAACGGCTGGAATCCTACGGATTAAGAGCAAATTTGGACAAATGCACATTTTTCCAAAAGAAAATCAGTTATTGCGGTCATGATATAGACAAAAATGGACTACACAAATCTCCAAGTAAAGTGAAAGCCATGAATGAAGTAGCAAGGCCAGAAAATGTATCTCAGTTACGATCATTTTTGGGACTGGTCAACTATTATCATCGTTTCGTTGAAAATCTGTCATCAATAGCTGCGCCACTACATGCGTTACTACAGAGCAACACAAAATGGATTTGGACTAAACAATGTGAGGAAGCATTTCTACATATCAAAGATACTATTTGCTCTGAACAAGTGCTGTGCCATTATAACCCCACACAACCTCTTAAGTTAGCTTGTGACGCGTCACCGTATGGTATCGGATGCGTTCTATCTCATACATTTCCGGACGGATCAGAGAGACCAGTAGTATTCGTGTCGCGATCATTAAACAAAGCAGAGAAGGGATATTCTCAGATTGACAAAGAGGCATTATCATTATATTGGGGAGTTCGTAAATTTAATACTTACCTGTATGGACAGAAGTTTACTATTGTGACTGATCACAAACCTCTATTGAGTATATTCAATCCGTCAAAAGCATTACCAGTAATGACAGCTGCAAGATTACAACGTTATGCTGTATTTTTATCAGGTTACACGTATGATATTCAGTATAAAGGTACAAAACAGCATGCAAACGCAGATGGTCTCTCGCGGTTACCACTTCCAGATGAAAGTGACGAACTTGATGACCCAACTGACATTTTCTATAATGAACACTTTAATGACTTACCGGTTACAAGTATAGTGATTCGACGCGAGACCCAAAGAGATCGTATACTATCTCAAGTTCTAGACTTTGTAATGCAGGGACATTTCCCAGAAACTGATGGCATTTCATTAAAACCGTATCTACAAAGAAAATCAGAACTAAACGTTCACCAAGGATGTTTACTATTATGGGGGAATCATGTCATCATACCAGATTGCTTACGTGAGAAAGTTATCAATGAGATTCACTCAGGGCATATCGGTGTAGTAAAGATGAAATCACTATCTAGGTCATACGTATGGTGGCCAAAGTTAGACAATGACATTGAAGAACTGTGTAGGTCATGTTATGGGTGTAAATCTGTGAAAAATGCACCATCGAGTAGCGTAGTTCATCCCTGGAGTTGGCCAAGTAGTCCTTGGTATCGCTTACATATAGATTTCGCGGGACCATTCAAAGGAGCTATATTTCTGATAGTAGTTTATGCATATTCGAAATGACCCGAAGTATTTCACATGATGTCGACTACTACAACTGCCACAGTGAACGTACTACGTACCCTCTTTGCGCGTCAAGGACTGCCAAGTGAAATAGTTTCCGATAATGAACCCCAGTTTCGGTCTGAAGAATTTAAAACATTCATGGATTCAAACGGGATTCGACACATGACCTCTGCACCATTCCATCCTAGATCGAACGGCCAGGCCGAACGCTTTGTACAGTCATTTAAAAACGCAATTAAAGCTAGCAGTGATACCACAATGAATCAAAAAATGAATGCATATTTGTGTAAGTACCGTATAACACCACATGGAACCACAAATGAATCATCATCTATATTACTGTATGGCCGAAACATCAGGACACGTCTTGACATTCTGAAGCCAAATACCAGAAATATTGTTAATCACAAGCAAATGGAAATGATGAATTCTAAGCATGTTGACCCACCGATCAAACAATACGAAATCGGTCAACCAGTGTTAACACGTGACTACAGATCCAACCAAAAATGGACTTCTAGACAAATTCAATCCAAAACTGGTCCACTTTCATACAAAGTTGGTCTAGGAAATGGTGTTGTTTGGCGTCGACATATTGACCAACTTCAACCATCAACATATACACCCGAAACTCCCGTAGCTATACCGGATATAGGTCTACCATCACGAGTGACAGTACCATCACCGTTAACCACCCCTATAAGCGAAAGTGGAACTATTCACACAGAGGAGAAAAACCAAGAAACAATGAATCCGGTTCAAACACCATCAAAACGATATCATAAAAGACTACATAGGAAAGCACCGGTTCGTTTAGATATGTGAAATGTGAACGTATGATAACATGTGTTAAACAGGCATAATAATCCTGATGTTATCATTCCATAAGTGTATTTTAAAGTTGTAAAATGTAAATATGTTTTAGTTTGATCTATGATAATCTTTTAACATTCAAAAATGACATTTGACATTTATTTTCATGTAAAAACCGATACAAAGTAACATGGATAAAGTTTGATTCTAAGAAATCATTAACAAAATGAACAGTACATTTACATTATATTTTTTATACCTTTATTTTGTTCAAAAATCATTACAGTTACGATATTGTTTACTAACAGTGGAGGAATGTTATATTCATTCATAAATACTATAAATACTAGTACGTAGTAAATCTATTATTAGTCCCATGCATGATCACATGCGTAGTAATATTGAAATAAAAGTAGTTCCAGTTGACGCCATCTTTGGTTGTGTTTATAAACAAGCCAGCATCGTTTTACACGCTATTTCCAGTTAATAGTTAGTATTCAACAAAAACCATTACAGAAATTGCTCACAACATTGCTTACATCATTACCTCCAGCAACAGACAAGAATACATAGCTCTGTCAATGTTTTTGTAAGAATTATGGCCATTTTTCTCCTTAGAATTTTTATACCACTCCACTTGTTTTCAAAACCATTAGTGATTTAGCTTATAAACTTACAATACTTATTCATCATCATTACCTCCATCAACAGACAAGGGTATATAACTATGTCAAGTTTTGAATTATGGTTCTTTTTTTATTTATAATTTTGGTTAAGTTATTCATACCAAATAATTTTTTTTCAAAACAATTAGAGATATAGCTGAAACACTTACAAAACTCCTTTTACCATCATTACCTCCACCAACAGCCAAGAGTGCATAATTCAGTAAAGGTTTTTGTTAAAATTATGACTCTTTTTCGACTATCACCCAAAACAGTTTTGTTTTATTGGCAAGCACAAAAATGTCGAGCATGCTGTACTCCGACAGCTCTTCACCAGTAAGGAAGATGAACCACTAAGACAATGATTTAACCATCAGCTTTAATCACGCAACTTTTACAGATAAATGGTGTCGAATAACTCAAGGGAGATAACCGTGTTATTACTATCAGTAAGAGTAAACAATTGAAGTGTTGATATAAAGGAATCCCTAACTAGTCTATACTAATATACTGGCGCGATTTCTTCTTTTCTTTTGTTAAGCAAAATATATGAGCTATGTAATTGTCTATCAATTGTCACTGAGTTATGTATTTTTCCAGGTAAGTAGGGCGCCTCTGAAAACGCTGTGGGCGGGAACACTGTTGCGTGTCACTCACATCGACTGTATGGGACTGTGCATCTGTTGCATAGTCTGATGATGGAGCTGACAGTAGTTCAAGCGTATTAGGCGTATCACTCGACGGATATTCTAAACTATCTGGCTCGAGCACTAAGATTTCGGGGTGGTTCAGGAATGGGAGGAGGTTGTATGTCGGGAATAGCCATAACCGGTTCGCTTTCTTCATCACTGCAACGGTCCTGTTAGTCCGAAGAACCCACTGTAGATGAAACACTGTAACACTCTGCTTCTTTTACCTTATAAAAGGTGGCGCGTAATTGGTCGACCACAAACCTTTTAATAATGCACCATTCACCATCCATTGAGACAACAAGGTACCTGCTTCGGGCATGTATCTTTGATCTGACCGATCTTAGATACACTAAATCTCCGACATGAACAGAATCATAACTTGGTTTAGACTTGTTCTTTGATTTTTTACTATGCGGAAGGTTTTTTGACCTTAGTTCAAATTGTTCAGTAATGAGGTTCCAGTCACATATATAGGTAATTGCTTGTGAGTAAACTAGTCTACCTGCGTTCATATTTCGCGGGAAGATAAGCCTCTGTCTCTTATTTGTGTATTTAAATGGGATACAGCAATAATAAGATTAAGTCCTGTAATCGGGCCACCGCCAGGTACCGATCGAAGAATTTTATCTTCCAATTCACTAATGGCCTTTTCTGCTACTGGATTTTTATTAAGGTTCTTTATACGGCCGATCTCGAGACAAATGCCCAAATCTGACAGTATACGATCGTCCTTGAGGGCGATAAAGCCGGGAGCTGGATCGACTCTGCCTACGCACATGGGCCCACCAATAGGATGAAGTTCTAGGCACATTTGAATGAGAGCATCACTACATCTGCAGCCAAACACGTACCTACGCTTTCGGGCGCAATGTCCGTCGTCTGTTTCGCATAACTGTTTGGAAGAGTCTTTAGAGACGCACACAAATGGCAGGCTGCGCTAAAGTGATTTAAAGTGATTTCTTCATTACCATCTCTAACTGATGCTTGGAAGGGTGACTAAGTTGTTTATGCATTGCTGTAATGAGACCATCTACTACTGAACGTGGAACGATGATGAGCTCCATAGGCGACGCGAGTGGATCATTTTCCCGCAAAACTAACAGGTTGTCCTTGCTTATAGTCGCTACGTTGAGATATCGTTTAGTGTCCTTGATTTTAGTGAGTTTGTTGATGGCCTCGTGCCTTGTTTAAGGTGAGCACATACTCTTCGTAGGTCTGGGCACGATGACTGGATGTCTAACCAAGCGGATCTAGTTGTAGAGGGTACTTTTATTAATGATTTATAGTCGTTTATAGTCCGTACAACAGCCTCCTCCATCTGAACGATAAAAGTACACACTTGGCAACGAGGCTCCTCATAGTCTGGGGCATATCACTTGCAAAGTCAGAAGGCATATTTGCAGAACCAGATACATGTTAATTGTTTATTTGGTACCGACTCACTGTGGAAAGGAAGGATGTTATACGAGGACTCGAACGATCGAAGGCTCTTAACAGTTTCGGGACGGGAACATTGGGATAAAGTGGCAACGCGATGCGGGGAAGCGGATAGACTTCCGTTTGACCAAATCCAACCGAGAATTGTCGTGCGTGAGGGACAAATGACAGACTAATGAGCTGACAAACGGATATTACTCTTGTACAAAAGGTCAAGGACGCTTTCCCAGATGCTGGTAACCTCCTCGAGAGAGTTAAATCCACAGTATTAATCGTCAGCTAACTTGGCAACAATGCCATCTTTTGAACAATCACCTCAAACGCGACACATTAACTCCTCCAATGCAGTTTCTGAGCCAGGCATGCCCTTTGTACACTTAGCGTAGACGCGTACTCCGCGATATGGTATATGAACACACAATATTTCATGGAGGCTTTGCTGAGAGGTATTTGGTAAAAAGCACTTGTAAGGTCAGATGTTATAATGTACTTCCATTGTGCTATATTCCTAAGGGTTGAATCTACATCGGGCATTAATGAGGGCTGGGGTTTACTATAGCGGCCCACATCCGCGAATGCGGTAACGAGTATAATGCATCCATTTGACTTCTTTACAAGAAAAGACGGATTAAGATACTCAACATTGACGCCTAGCTCCTCTGGCTTTTTGAAAACACCAACTTTCTCCAGTTCGTCGAACTTGTCTTGGAGCTGAACAAGTTTACCTTTGGCATAAAGAGGTAAGCGACCCTTCCTTTGAGGGGGCTGGGTTGGACCCATGTTAACAACAGCTTCGAAATGCCCAAAGTAACCAATATAACCAGTAATGTTAGGGTAAAAAACAAAGTCATATTTCTCTAACAGAGATGAAAATCGCCTGATTGCATCAGATGGCAGGATATTATCAGGGTCTACACTAACAGCTGCTGAAAATGGGGAAGGTGACTTGATGTTTCTGGAAAGAGGTGGATGGCAAGTATGTTCTGGTTCAATGTTGGGATATAATATCTGCTGATGGGACAGTTTGTGTCACCTGACAGAAATGTTCATGATTTTTTAGTTGTTGGGGAACCTGTGTGTCATTTAAAACTCTGACCTTACCTCCAACGGCCTCAATAAAGCCAGAATGGGGCCAGTTCTCAGATGGACATCTGTCCCTCTGTCTAGACTCAATTGCTAAAGTGCCATCTTGTTCAACCTTTTTCGGGCCATCCATTTCAATATAGCTACCATGCCATGCAACATTAGCAGCATTGGGATGTCTTAATACAAATGCTTGAGCTCTGCGAACACTATTAGAATGTGACTGAGAACCCATATGTAAATGAATCACGCTCACCTATGAGGATCTGTTGTTTGGAGGGCCTTACAGATATGTCATTTATAGACATGAAGGAAATACCTGCTTAAATGTCAACATCCATGTCTTCAACCTCAAGGTCAAAGATATGATTACCCCGGGAAAGTGTTAAGCGTGTTTCACCAAGTTTCTTTAAAAAGGAGTAATGCCGTCGGCTTGTAAAGCGTTTTGGCTACGTTTACTTATTTTTGCGCCAATATAGTTGGCAGTTGAATGCTTAATCATGCTGATCTCAGCCCCTGTATCTAGGGTGACCTGAAGTGAATAATGCTTATGGCATACTTTCATGTAGCGTGATTGTTTAGTACTAACACGGTGAAGGGATGAGACCTTGTGAGTGTGAAATATCTTTCCACATCTTGATCTGATGAGTAATCATCGAACAATTAATCGGTGTCATTGCTATTCATTTGTCGGACGCGAGAGATATATAGATTTTGTATACGGAACGTTTGCTTTCGAAGATATACCCTTAGGTATGTTTTTGAAAGCGGTTCGAAGGACGCGTGCTTCTGCGTATAAATGCGATTCATCAAGCAAGCTATCTAGTGCCTGAGAAATTTCTGGTTTGAGTGATGCTAAGGTATGGGATCTTAACTTAGTACCATATTTCTGTTTGACTAAGTTAGGCAGGTTTCTGTCTATTAGTCTAAGCCAAGTGAGTACAATAAAGTTCTCCATAGAGGGGGAGAGGTCCTCGTCGGTATCGGGGATATCACCATGGTGACGGATGTTACCATCATGTTTCAATAATTGTCCTCCACAAAACTACTCAGTCTTTGATAAAGGTCTTCAGGTCTTTCACCAGCTTCTAGAATTATTTTGTCAAAATTGGGAAAGTGTGTTCAGGAACACTGAAAACCATAATGCAACATGATGGCTTGCTAGATACCTTTGATAGATGTACAGTTTTTAAAAATAGTGTTTCTTGAAATAACTGGGCAATAATTTGCTATCTGGCCGGGAAGCCGTTCTAGGTGTGTAGCTTTTTGCTCCGCTGTGCGTCTACGTGCCTCAGGGACGTCTTCTCCGTCGTTTGCTAGTCCTCGAAGTGGGGTAGTGGACGTATTCTATAACCATGTAAAGCCATCAACTAAAAATGGTGCAAAGTTGTGGTCAAGTGACAAAAAGTACTGAAGATTCTGTTTCTAGGCTTCAAATGAAGTTATTGACTCTTACTTGGTAAGTGGCCATTGTTTCGTAGCACGTGGAATCCGCTGTGGTCGAGTGGTTAGCGTCGGGGATTTCGAAACCGGGTGTCCCGGGTTCGATCCTCAGTCGCGGCACTACGGTCATAGTGGAGTGCCCTTGGGGAAGGCACATTTTCTAGCCTAGTACTGGTTTGTTTACCCAGGGAACATGAAAAATTAAATTTAATTGCGCGCTAAATGACCTTAGCTGTCGATGCGCCGTAAAACAATATACATTCATTCATTCGTAGCACGTGTGAAGCCGCCATGATACAAAGGGACAATATTAGTTTGGTTTGTAATTATACTTCTCTGACTGTTGATTCTGTGGTTATACACCATGCAAGTGGTAAAGAGCAGTGCTAGGTTCTCGTTTGACCGCTGCCACCACGCCAGTAAGAAAGATGAACCACCAAGACAACGATTTAACCGTCAGCTTTTTAATCACGCAACTTTTACAGATAAATGGTGTCGAATAACTCAAGGGAGATAACTGTGTTATTACTATAGATAAGAGTAAACAATTGTAGTGTTGTAAAGGAATCCCTAACTAGTCTATATTAATATACTGGCGCTTGTTTTAATTGTTATTGCTCAATTATAAAAGCTTTTGAAAAGGGTACAGGGAGTAAAATATTTTCACTAGAAGCCTGGATAAAAATGTAATAAGTGTTTAAGTAAGACAACTCCCCACAACGTAATTGTTTCATGTATACATTGGTAAGTTTAGTTGTTTCTTTCAAAACATGTACCTGCTGAGATTTGAACTCAGAACTCTTGTTAGACCAGGTGATTTACCATTAAACTACAGTATAGATTTTTACTTTGAGCAGCAGTTCATGAAATTATGTGTAATTTTATTACCTGTAAAGTATAAGGTGTTTTTTTTTTGTTACAATGAATGTATAACAGTTTAAATGTTAATATTTCCATTGTATAGATTAGACAATTTCATACAGAAAAATGGAATTCATAATAAATTACATAGACAACAGATACATTTCTGTGGTATTTCAGTTATATCTTATGTGAGGTCACTGGGCGACTTATAACTGACATTAATTATGAACTGCCTTTAAAGTTTTTATAATATAGCCTTTTCTGTTGAAAACAGACGAAGTTTTCTTTATTTTTATTAACCAAAATGTCTATACATATTTATTTAAAAAAAGAGTGTTTGTTGAATTTAAAAAGAGATTGATCCTCTTTATCTGCAGATTTCAAGGTTCAGTTTGTTTTTACCTTATTTTAGTTTGATACAGTTACTAAGCGTACATTGTCCTGTTTCATAGACGGACCTAAATCAATGACCGTAAAAGGCTTTTTATTTTGCATTTGCTCTTCAATTTGAAGAGTTCTATGACATCATTGGTTGTTGTGCTCCCAAGTATGAAAACAATGCTGTCAATAGATGTTGAATCTTTTGTGAATGTGGTTTGAATACATGCATGCATTTAATATAACCTAGTGAAAATGGTATCAGGAAGTTATTGCCCAAACACTTATGTCCATATATGAAATATATAGTGGTAGCTATAATACCCTGGAGTTGGTATGGTGTGTTCCCGGAACGCCTACTCGACTTAAAGTGTATCGGGGAATTAGGGGGCCTTGTAAAGGGTAAATTATAGATTTATTTTGTAGATGACTTTTGTACTCTTTTTTATAAACTTTTGATAAAAGTATTAAATATTTAAATAGTAAATATAATTATCATGTTTTACGTTCTTACAGTTTGATAGCTATTAATTAATTAATAATTAACTTAAATTTAATCCATTATGAATTTGTATTTAATTTGGTTTTAACATGTAGCACAAACAAATTATCATTCAAACACACAAAATATTTGCCCTTTAAATTAAAGCTTTATGTTCTTACAGTTTGATAGCTATTAATGTTGAAGAATGTCACAGTAAACTAAAAACACATTATGCCCACCCTAATATTCACGGCCAAACAGATGTTTAAAGACGTTCAGAACTGCAACGATATCAACAGAATTCAGAGAGCTGCAGGTGGAACTACAAGACCACAAACCCAACGGTACCTGAACATTGATCGTCGCCTGATAGTTCTCAAAGAGAGATACCAAACTGGAGTGATTGATTTAATGACTTATGTGGACTCAGCATCCCAACTCATCCAGTTGGGAGATTAGCTGTGTGAAAATAGCATATATCTAATGTATATCATGTGCTGTTGTATATATCTATATGTTTTATCTGTGCTATGCATACACAAGAACTTTTAAAAATACTCCTTTTCTATATTATGTTGATTAATATGATAACAAATAAAAATAGTTTAAATTGTATTATTTTGTGTAGTTGTTTATGTAGTTTAAATATATTTAAACCGATCACAAGTGCAAACGAGAATCAAACTCATGCCAACAGAATAATCACCCTAACCTGTTGCCTTTTTAGAAAGTGTACCACTTGAAATTGTTGTGGGGAAAGTAGCCTTCGCTTTTAACATGCATTGGCCCATTTTCAACAATACGTTTCAATCACATTTCATCCAAATACCTTTTTTTTCAACTGTAAAAGTTTTGAAGTTTTTAAATTCAGATTGAAGCGTAATACATACAAAATAATTTTTTTGTTTATAAAAGAAAAAATCTGACCATGTTCAATTATCTTATCAATTAAGTCCACATCAATCTATCACTTATAACTTCCCTTTAAAAGGCCCCCTAATCCTCAATTTTGACCAGGTAAAGATTAAATCGAATAGGCGTTCCGGGAACAAACCGTTGGTATTAACACCTTAACAGGTATTATTATAATACCCTGGAGGTGTGTGATTACATAAGACATTCTGTTTAAATTATGCATTTTATTAATGATAAATAATTAAGAATGTGAAAAGAATTTTATTAGATTTTATGTATTTTATTGATGATAAATATTTAAAAATGTGAAAAAATAATAATAATAGCCCTTTTATTGCATTTTAATATTTAAGATTCAAAGCATTACATCACCACTTATTATTGACTGACAGAGAGGAAAACAGTGCACGAAGAGGTCCGATTTTATCTGAACTCTTAATTCACTGTTTTCAAATGCCATTAAGAAAATCACTGTTTGCAAGAAAATAAAACAAAACATATTTATAGAGTAAAATATTAAACACTTTCTCTCATGTAGACGCTTTCTGACGCCTCTGCATCAGAGGGCTTTCTGGAAACTTGGCAACGAAAGAAGAAATTGTTCAAAAAAACAAACTCAAAGATAAACAAGCGTGATAACAATAGTTTTTGAGATAGGGGCGTTTCGCCACTATACCATACTCAGGCTGCTTTCGAAAAGTCGGATTAAGGCTGCAACCACAGTCCACATGTGTATACATACGCCAAAAAAAACACCTGTGAAACACACTCTGAACTATGCTTGACCTCAATGTCAGTGGTGTTAGGTAACGTCGACCGTGCTGTGACCCCATTAGTTTACAACAGTCGACTTATATAGATAGAGAAATGTGCAAATCACTGTAAATACAATTATTGAAAGGAGTTGAAACCATCGTGGCAAAAGTAGAAATTGCCTACGATAAGCAATTTCTCCTTTTGTCACAATGTTTTCGATTGCCGTCTGCTGCACATGCGTCTGTAGGCGTCTGTAAGCGGAAAATGGTTACATCCTCCCCATGGAAGCGGAACCCTTTCCGTGATACTATAACAGTTCGAATATTGAAAATATTGTTGGAAATGGAGCTGTTGCTGACAATGAGCAATTCCTCCTTTTCACACAATGCTTTCATACACGTTTTAAATTAATTATTTTCATATATGAACGTTTTACTATGGACATTCGTTTACTCGATACATTTTGAATAACATGCTAGAGATGAATGATAACGAGCAATTTTGCCTTACATCAAGGGGAAAAATATATAGTTGAAACCTTTGTGGAAATAGAGGAAATGGATCACGATAAATAATTTTGCAGCCGTCTGCTGCACATGCGTCAACAAGCGACTGTAAGCGGAAAAGGGTTGAACCGTTTCGTTATAGCTCCTTGTTTACATACGAATGTTGAAAGTGTATTTGCAAACGGAGCAATTTCTGACAATGAGCAATTCCTCCTTTCCAAACAATGCTTTGGAACATTAATCTTTTTTTTCTATAACCTAGATAACGAACACATTTGTCTACAGTTATTATTTTAACCTTTGCCCCTTTTAGACACATTTGACTCACCTTAACAGATGAATGATAATCAGCAAGTTTGTCTTTTTCCACAATATTTACATCACTATTCAAAATAGGAAATAGAAATCAAATCTACAAATTAGAGATAATTTAATTTCAACATTGATTGATAGGGGTTAACACCGTTTTTCAACATTTCCTCAGTAATACCACGGCGGCCAGTTCACCTACAAATGTATTTCCTGGTTTTCTCACACAAGTACTCCACACAACAATCTTCCCAAGCAACTGGCTGCTCATCCACATAGGCTTAGCCCATTAATGAAAGACGAATGACGCATGTCGCATTGATTTTTATCAAACGTCGGAAAGAAATTTGGCCGAAAATGTCAACATACACACGATTTATAACCGCAATGTCATTATTTATTTTATAATTGAGGCGCTTCTAGCGATTTTGGGACAAAATTTATAATGTATATACATTTGCGTTAATTGAAGACTCAACGTCCGTCAACGTGTAATCTAGTCCTAGATGTATCTGTTGACATATAAACTAGAAATGTAATCTAAATGGTTTTGTTTGTAAATTAACCTTGTACAGTCCCATTTCGGAGACGCATCGAACCAGTCTTCTGTAATCAATACTTTATGAGTTGTCTCTGTCTGTAAAGCTTGGAGGTATAATCCGGCGTCCGGCCGGCTGTCTGCCTGAATGTGCATTCGTCCGTCCGTCATGGATTGCATGTACAGTCAAACTTGTATTAAGAGACCACCCAAGGGAAATGCTATAAGTGGTCTCTTAAGACAGGTGGTCCCTTATTGAGGTACAAATGTATTTTTCTTTTTTTGGGTCTTATGTATACTACATTATACATGTATTGGTATTAAAGAATAAATAACAATAAACATTTTGTTGTTCTTCTAATTTTATATTTTATTTCAATATTAATAATATTTATTTGCAAAAGTGTAAGTTGATAAATAAAACATATATACATTTTATCACAAACTTGATTGTTATTTATTATTTGATGTTTTTGTTTAACTATAACATGAAAAGGATATGTACATGTATGTTCAGTAGAAGAATAGAGCACTACTTCTTACTAAAACAGTCACTGATCGTATTCTGTTTCAAAGACTGTCCATCTAAAAACAAATTATTTAAGGAGTCATTTAAAGACATTGTCACGTTTAAAATGTTTGAGTGTCCACAGACGCTAATTAAATCTAATAAAAGAGCCGATTAAATAAACGTGCTATCACCATTAGAAAGCAAAAAACAAACACAGATCCAATTAAAGCGATCAAAAAGTCGGACCAAAATTGTCATAATTAATCCCAGACAATCCACAAACTATCCACGGGGTGATTTAACACGGTCAATAATTTACGTTAAAGTGTATTAAGTACAAACTGATAACACGTTGTTACTGTATGGCAGATTTATTTCAAAGTGGTCATTCTTATACCGTGTGATCAGGAGAACGGCAAAGTACTAGGTACATAACTCTGGTCTGTTTATTTTAGTTATCTCCATTTTTCCTTATTTAGTTTAGCGATTCAATTAATTTCCATTGTATCCATTTCAAACTTGGTTTGTAGGTAACGTATGACCTACCGATTTGCAGTACACCATTACCATATCTTTAGCATGCTGCGTTTGGAGTCTGTATATTTTTGTCTTTCCATGTTCTCACTTATTATATGACTTTCGCATGCAACACATGCGTTCCCGGCGTGAAATGCCCTTGTTCGTTAGCCGAGCCCCGGTAGCTCAGTCGGTAGTGACGCGGGCTGTTAAATCCAGGGATTGTGAGTTCGAATGATCCCGGCTCGGCCAACTTTCTTTCCGACGATTGACAAAAGTCAATGCGACATGCGTCATTCGTCTTCCACCAATGGGCTAAGTCTATGTGGAAAAGCAGCCAGTTGCTTGGGAAGATTGTTGTGTGGAGTACTGGTGTGAGAAAACCAGGAAATGCATGAGTAGGTGAACTGGCCGCCGTGATATAACTGAGAAATTGTTAAAAACGGCGTTAAACCCCAATCAATCAAAACCCTTGTTCGTTAATGAATGCTTCCCTAAGCTGTGTACTTTGTCCGGAGCGACTGACTGTCTGTCCGTCTTTGTGTTCATCCATCCGTCCGTCTGTCCGTTACGGTTTGCATTAATTGGTCAAAACTTTGTTTCTGTTTTGCGGATCCATTTCATAGTCGTCACACGTATACATTGGGATTAGGAGATCGATACAATATTTTGAATACAAATCTGATCTGGTTTTTTAGGTGTAAATTCATGTTTTCATTTCTTCGGTTATCGTCTCAATAGATGTCCAATGTATCAATGTAAGACTTGGTGTATTGGGAACGCAGAGCTACAGATGTGCAGTTCAAAAAGAAACATAACTCTAGCATGCTTTCGATTGTCTTTTATTTATCAGCATGATTACAATATACACTGTGAATCTTTAGTGATTTCTGAACTGGAAATATTTTAATTAAGGGTCGCTGTTCGGTATTTAGTCAATCTGTTGTCCTTCCTGATTTATTTTGTTCATACAAGAAAAGGCTCAAACTTTGATAAATAAGGTATATGTTATTGGCAGGCAGTATGGGTTGCTTCACACATTTTTGATTTGGTTTGTTTTAAAGGTCATTGTTTCTTGTTTCAACAATGTTTATCAATAGTATCTATGCCATATATTTTCAACTTGAATATGCCCCTATACCATCAGCGCTTTGATTTAGTTTAAGGTAGTAGGAGCGTAATGAAAACCTCCAATTGTAATGCGTTAGCCTGTATTGTTAAGCGCAGGACTTCAAATCTTTTGAGGGTTTCAAGGTAGTGGTTCGAATCCCTACGGAAGCACATTTTTTTTTCTCCTTTGTTTTCATTGGCTAACACTTTTTACAGAAGTTTATATTGTACTTTGAATTAAAAAGTAATTAAATATATTTCTATACATAAATATTAGCTTCTTTGAAGATTTTATTACTTACAGTCACGGCTGAAATAGGTGGTTGGGAATTTCAAACTCTATTATTTTTAAATAAGACGGTTAAAACATTTTGATTTTTTGACATAATGTTTCCAAAAGGTTAAAGTTAATTATCAATAAAGAACAGGTCATGAGTATTTCTAGAACTTGTGTTGATTTTTGCTTTTAAACGTCGATGTTCCAATTTTACGCGATCAAAATAGTATGTTAAATTCGTAATACCATATGACTATTCCAGTACAGTTTGATTATATTTGTTGGTGATGTGATCAATAATGTATTATTTTTGAAAGCAAATATATTTCTTGTTACTTTGATACCAAACCCAGTGAACCATTCTACGTTATCTTAACGTGACGGAGACGTTTCCTGACGTCTCCAGCTAACAAGTGCTGAAGACGTTGCCGTCACCCTTTTTTGTTACATTTTTTCGTATTATTCGACGTATCGGTTTAGTTTTCTGAACGTGTTGAGGACTATTAGAAAACCTTTAAAATGCTTTGCCAATACCTGCAATGTATACGTCTTTAGGACGATGGTAAAACATTTTCCAAGATAAAACGTGCTTAAAACGTTGCCGTCACCCTTTTTTGTTACATTTATTCGACGTATCGGTTTAGTTTTCTGAACGTGTTGAGGACTATTAGAAAACCTTTAAAATGCTTTGCCAATACCTGCAATGTACACGTCTTTAGGACGATGGTAAGACGTTTTCCAAGATAAAACGTGCTTAAAACGTTGCCGTCACCCTTTTTTGTTACATTTATTCGACGTATCGGTTTAGTTTTCTGAACGTGTTGAGGACTATTAGAAAACCTTTAAAATGCTTTGCCAATACCTGCAATGTACACGTCTTTAGGACGATGGTAAGACGTTTTCCAAGATAAAACGTGCTTAAAACGTTGTCGTCACCCTTTTTTGTTACATTTATTCGACGTATCGGTTTAGTTTTCTGAACGTGTTGAGGACTATTAGAAAACCTTTAAAATGCTTTGCCAATACCTGCAATGTACACGTCTTTAGGACGATGGTAAGACGTTTTCCAAGATAAAACGTGCTTAAAACGTTGCCGTCACCCTTTTTTGTTACATTTCTTCGACGTATCGGTTTAGTTTTCTGAACGTGTTGAAGACTGCTAGAAAACCTTTAAAATGCTTTGCCAAGACCTGCAATGTACACGTCTTTAGGACGATCGTAAGACGTTTTCCCAGATAACACGTGCTGAAGACGTTGCCGTCACCCAAATTTGTTACGTTCGTCGACGTATACGTTCAGTTTTCTGAACGTGTTGAAGACTGCTAAAAAACCTTTAAATGGCTTTGCCAAGACCTGTAATGTACACGTCTTTAGGACGATCGTAAGACGTTTTCCCAGATAACACGTGCTGAAAACGTTGCCGTCACCCAAAAATGTTACATATCGTCGACGTATCGGTTTAGTTTTCTGAACGTGTTGAAGACTGCTAAAAAACCTTTAAATGGCTTTGCCAAGACCTGCAATGTACACGTCTTTAGGACGATCTTAAGACGTTTCCCAGCTATCACGTGCTTAAAACTGCTAGAAAACCTCTCAAAAGGCTTTGCCAAGACCTGCAATGTACACGTCTTTAAAAGGTTCTTAAAACGTTTCCCTTATAGTAACGTTTTGCAAACCGCATCAATACGTTTGCAAGACAGAATGAAAAGAAGACAGAAACCCCCTGAAGACGTTTTACAGTAGTGCTTAAAAGGTTTTAATGACAAATCGAAGACATGTATATAATGAACCTTTTATTTTTCGATATAAAAAAAAACCTATAAACTGAAAACTCAAGTTTCAAACTTGACCTAGATATCACTAAGAGAAACATTCTGACAAAATTTCAACATGCCCAATCCAAAAGTATAGCTTCTATAGTGTAAACAAGATTTTCCTTAAATTTGACCTAGTGACCTAGTTTTTGACTGGACATGACCCAGTTTCAATTTGACCTAGATATCACTAAGACAAACATTCTGACAAAGTTTCAACATGCTTCAAGAGTGTTAACAAGATTTTGCTTAAATTTGACCTGGTGACCTAGTTTTTGACCGGACATGACCCAGTTTCAGAGACTTCATAGAGACGAATGTTCTGACAAACTTTCATGGTGATTGGATGCAAAATGTAGGCTGTAGAGTGTTAACAAGGTAAATGTTGATGACGGACGGACGCCGGACAAAATGTGATCCCAATAGCTCACCTTGCACTTCGTGCATAGGTGAGCTAAAAAGCTTATCGGTAAAGGCCATTTGTATCTCGAAATGTAACAAGAACTTTTGTCATGTTGCACCTTTCCTGATGCCACTTTGCTGCCCTGTTTGTCAACAAAATCACTATCTATAAGATTTAAGCAGATTTTGTAGAGAATACCTCAAAAGAACATTACTGCCAAACTATCTTGGAATCTTACCAATGAATTTATTGATTTTATGGAGGAAAAGGTTTAAGGTTTTGAAAGTTTGGGTATTTTTTCATTTCTGATGCCACAGCATTTCTATAAAGTTCTATACTACACAGAATGTAAGTCTTGAACAAATTTGGAGGACCATCCCTGTTAAGTTACCATGAAATTGGCAGAGTGGAATGGTAGGACGGTTTTCATTTGTAGGTAGAGGTTCAATTTATCCCTTTTGTGATGATGCATGGTTGCTATGATTTTGTTACCAATCACAACAGCTTGAACAAATTCCGTAGAGGATCACTGAAGTAATTTCCTCCTCAAGTTTTTTTTATAATCAGACAAAGATTTTCAAAAAATTGTAATTTCCAAATTTTGTTATTTTATCCCTTTTCTGATGTCTCCTAAATGCAATGTTTTTCAACAAATAAGTATGGTTTGAACACTCTTTGTAGAGGGTTACCCAAGGAACATTTCAACCAAATTACATTGAAATATGACAAACAGCTTTGGGGAAGCAGATTTTTAAAGTTAGGACATTTTGCCTATTTTCTGATGCCACAGCAACCAAGGTTCTCAATGGTATTAAAATGTTTGATTTTCTTTTAAAGAGGCCTACCAATTGAACATTCCTGTAAAGTTTGGAGGAAATAAGTCTTGAGGTTTAGAAGATGATGTTGAAAAAAAGAAATTTCCAAATTTTGTCATTTTGCCCCTTTTTTGATGCCACTTGACTGCCATGATTTTTAACCAATCAATTTGTCTTGAAATTGGCCCCCCTTTCTGATGCCACAGCAACCAAAGTTTCAATGGAATTAAAAAGGTCAGCTAAGGATCATTTCTACCAAGTGATAGTGAAATCAGACCAGCAGATTTGGAGAAGAAGATTTTCAAAGATTGGACATTTTGCCCCCTTCCTGATGCCGCAGCAACAACAGTTCTCGATGGAATTAAATGTTTTGAACAAATTTGAAAGATGCCAACCAGAGGAACATTCCTGTGATGTTTTAAGTAAATTATTCATGTAGTTTGGGAGGAGATGTTTAAAGCTAAAAGTTAACGCTCCCAGGTGATCTAACAAGGAAAGAATATGAGAATCTAGGCAGAAAAGTATGGAAGGGAATATCCGCCAAAACTCTATGGGTCTTTATGACATTCTTATTTATTAACATTACATGCTCATGTGTCTTGATGACATTCTCATTTATAAACATTACATGCTCATGTGTCTTGATGACATTCTCATTTATAAACATTACATGCTCAAACTCTATGGGTCTTTATTACATTCTTATTTATAAACATTACATGCTCATGTGTCTTCTTTCTTAATATTGTTTGTCTAAGTCATATTATGACACCAGATGGCGCTTTAAATTGAATTCTTATTCCAGGGAGTTAACCGCATATGAACGGAAAATATCCCACATTTAATGAAGGATCCCTAAGTGTCACTACTCTTCAAAATAGAGGTAACTGGTGTTTAGGTAGCATTCTATCACAAACGAGTTTATATTAATAATTGTGAAATGTATATATATTAAGAGTGATTCATTATAGCTGGGAGTTCAATAAGAATTTAATTTAAAGCGCCATCTGGTGTCATAATATGACTTAGACGAACAATATTAAGAAAGAAGTTGATTGATTGGGGTTTTACGCCATTTTTAACAATTTCTCAGTCATATCACGGCGGCCAGTTCACCTACTCATATGTTTCCTGGTTTTCTCACACCAGTACAACACACAACATTCTTTCCAAGCAACTGCTGCTTTTCCACATAGACTAAGCCCATTGGTGAAAGACAAATGACGCATGTCGCATTGACTTTTGTCAAATGTCAGAAAGAATATTGGCCGAGCCGGGATTCGAACTCATGACCCCTGGATTGACAGCCCTCGTCGATACCGACTGAGCTAATGGGGCTCGGCTAAGAAAGAAGACACATGAGCATGTAATGTTAATAAATGAGAATGTCATCAAGACACATGAGCATGTAATGTTTATAAATAAGAATGTAATAAAGACCCATAGAGTCTGAGCATGTAATGTTTATAAATGAGAATGTCATCAAGACACATGAGCATGTAATGTTTATAAATAAGAATGTCATAAAGACCCATAGCATTTTGGGGGATATTCCCTTCCATAGAAAAGTGCCATTTTTCAATTGGATTGAAATCGTGTAGGAAATGGAGCATTATGTTATGACCAAGTGTTCTTTTTCCTACAAATAGTTCAATAATCATCAGTAAAACAGATTCTGTGGAGGACAGGGTAAAGTTGTAATCACTCGTTTATTTCTTCATTGTCACTGGATGAGGATGAAGTTTCATTGAGTTCGAATTGTTCAATTTTTGGAGTGCCAAATGAAGACGCCAGTTTGATCTTTTTGGCTTTTTAAGCTGCACCACCCTTTAGCCTGCTTGACCGCTTCAGTACATCACTGGCCCTTGACCTTAGACTGCATTCAGTTTCCTGTGGCGTTTTCCTTCGCAATACACCTGTTATGAAAATAAGGAAATGATAATTAAAATGACAGGCATCCTTCGAGAATCGAAAACAATGCTTACACAGATCAGCCTCTGCGTTGTCAATGTCTGGTCAGGGTATAAACTGTTTGAGATAGTATTGGATGAAATTATCTTTACCAGCGTTAAATATTGTAAACCCTGATCAGGCGTCGCGTTCACAACGTGGTCGCTGGGCTTGATCTACATAATTTGCAAAGCCTGAAGATCGCAAGCCAACTAATCAGTCTCCAACATTATGCATGAAATTTCCTCAAATCTGCAAACGTTAAACAGTTAGCTTTTAGGCTATTAAAAGCCAGCATCAATTACCCATGGGTCATTAGACTATTAATTTTCTTGATAGGGTGATTAAGTTGCCAAAATGTTTGTCTGACCGGTATATGACTGTGGGCTGTGTTCTCAGGACATGCATATTGCATTTGTTTAACCCTTTCCCTCATACGACAATTCTGCAGCAGACGACTTTGAACATATTTTGTCAAAGAATAGAAAATCTCTATAATTGAATGGAAAACCTATGACTAAAAGTGGAAAGCATTGTGGCAAAAGGAGAAATTGCTCGTTTTGAGCAATTTCTTCTTTTGTCACTATGTTTTCAAAAAGCTGTCTGCTGCAGGTGTCAGAAAGTGTCTAAATGAGGGAAAGGGAGAGAGAGAGAAAGAGAGAGAGAGAGAGAGAGAGAGAGAGAGAGAGAGAGAGAGAGAGAGAGAGAGAGAGAGAGAGAGAGAGAGAGAGAGACAGAGAGAGACAGACAGACAGACAGAGAGAGAGAGGGAGGGAGAGAGAGACAGAGAGAGAGACAGACAGACAGAGAGAGAGACAGACAGAGAGACAGAGAGGGCAGAGAGAGAGAGAGAGAGAGAGAGAGAGTAATAATGTTGGATGTTGTCATTCTTAAGGTTAAACAATCTACAGTACATACATGTATATAAATACACATATATTGATTTTAAAAATTTGTTTTACTCAAATGTTATTCATCATTTATTCTTAATACTCAATGTGAAACATTGTAGGAAAATGTGAAATTAATTGCTTAGCCCCCCTTTCCCAAATGCAGACGCATTTTAATACGTTTCCAGCTGATGCAGTGTGTCAAACATTGTGAGAAAAATTAGTTATAATATTGGATGTTGTCACGCTGAAGGTTTAAACAAGCTACAGTACATACATGTATATAAATACACATATATTGATTAAATATGTTTTACTAAAATGTTATACCTCATTTATGTGAATCATTGTAGGAAAATGTGAAATTAATTGCTTAACCCCCTTCCCCAAATGCAGACACATTTTAATACGTTTCCAGCAGGTGCAGTGTGTCAAACATTGTGAGAAAAAGAGAAATTGCTCAAAGAAGAAATTTTCTGTTTTCCAACAATGTTTTCTTCTGTTTTCTATTATCTAACTTTCATTCATAGAGGCTCCCCATGTTTTATCCCTTTCCCACCTGCAGACTCATTTTGACGTAATAGCAGCAGACGACTTTTGAAAACATTGTGGCCAAAGGTGAGTTACTCATGATGGCCACAATATTTTCAACTTTATTTAACAATTAAGCTATATTTTTAGGTTTTTGTCACTAGGTTTTCCTCCTGCAGATTTGCTGTATGTGGGAAAGGGTTAAAGATATGTTCAATATTGTCTCCTGCAGATTCATTTTATTGTTGGAAACGTGGATTACATGGCTACTTTTCCTGTGATTGTTTCAATATACATATGCAGTTGAGTCATGAACAGCTTTCTGTATCATGAAAAAGTGAAGTAACTTTTCTTTTCCACATTGTTTTCTTCTGGTTCACAAGCTTGCATTGGGACACAGGTCATATTCTACCTTCACTTAAACTTGGTTCTGTACAAGTTTCAAAAGTGAAATAGCTGGTCTAACAACAAAATTGAGATTAATGTCTTGACACAGATGTGGTTTGACTGGTCATGTGATAACATTTCAATGGGCTTTTCACTGAAATAGGGGTCAGATGCTGGGCAATAAATGACTCCTGCAGAGGTGGTAAAACTGTACCGTTAACTTTTCTTGGAGATTTTAGGAGATTCAGGCATAATGTGGGGGACTGTAATACAATTATCAGAAAGTTTAACGTTAAAGTTATTTTAAGGCTTAAATCCCATAAACAAGAGGGCCATGATGGCCCTGGATCGCTCACCTGATTTTTGATTTTTTTCACTTTAGCAATATAAGCCCCGCACCCCCCCCCCCCCCCCCACCCCCTGGTAGTTTCCTTCACTGGCTTGGCTTGAATAAATCTGATAGAGGGTCACCCTAGGGACATTTCTAGTAAATCTTTTGAAAATCGGCCAGACATTTTCGGAGGAGAAGATTTTTTAAGTTTCCACTTTAGCCATATAAGGCAAAATAGCCACGCCCCCTGGCGGCCATGTTTTTTTAACCAATCAACATGGCTTAAAGATATCTGATAGTGGGTCATTTAAAGGAACATTTCTACAAAATTATTTGAAAATTGGCCCGACACTTTTGGAGGAGAAGATCTTTTTAGTTTTCACCATAGCCATATAAGGCAAAATAGCCCCCCCCCCCCCCTGGCGGCCATGTTTTTCAACCAATCAATATGGCTTCAAGGAATCTGATAAAGGGTCACCCAAGGAACATTTCTACAAAATTATTTGAAAATCGACCAGACACTTTTGGAGGAGAAGATTTTTTAAGTTTTCACTATAGCCATATAAGGCAAAATAGCCCCACCCCCTGGCGGCCATGTTTTTCGACCAATCAACATGGCTTCAAGGAATATGATAGAGGGCCACCCAAGGAACATTTCTACAAAATTATTTGAAAATCGGCCTGACAATTTTGGAGGAGAAGATTTTTTAAGTTTTCACTATAGCCATATAAGGCAAAATAGCCCCAACCCCTGGCGGCCATGTTTTTCAACCAATCAACATAACTTGAAAGAATCTGATAGAGGGTCACCCAAGGAACATTTCTACAAAATTATTTGAAAATCGGCCAGACACTTTTGGAGTAGAAGATTTTTTAAGTTTTCACTATAGCCATATATGGCAAAATAGCCCCACCCCCTGTTGGCCATGTTTTACGACCAATCAACATGGCTTCAAGGAATCTGATAGAGGGTCACCCAGGAAACATTTCTACAAAATTATTCGAAAATCGGCCTGACGATTTTGCAGGAGAAGATTTTTTAAGTTTTCACTATTTTTTTCATTTTGTTGCCATGGAAACCAGAATTCTGCATGGATCCCAAAAATTTGAAGGAATTCTGGTGAGGCCATTGTGAGGATGCTTCATGTGAAGTTTCAGCCCAATTGACCCACTGGTTACTGAGGAGAAAGTTGACGCACAACGGACGCCGGAGAAAAGGCGATCACAATAACTCACCTTGAGCAAAGTTCAGGTGAGCTAAAAATAATTACATGAAAGTTACATTTAAATTGCAGAAAACAATTTAAAATCAAATGGCACTGGAAGTTAACTACTTGTACTGTTCTGTTCAAGACAGTGTTGTATAATTGCTGCTGTTATTTGATATACATATATATTACAAACAAACACTTTCAGTAAATCTTTTGAAAATCGGCCCGACACTTTCGGAGGAGAAGATTTTTTAAGTTTTCACTTTAGCCATATAAGGCAAAATAGCCCCGCCCCCTGGCGGCTATGTTTTTCAACCAATCAACATGGCTTGAAGGAATCTGATAGAGGGTCACTAGATATAGTTTTCACTATAGTCATATAACGCAAAAAGCCTCGCCTGTTGCAGACAGAATTACCAACACTAACTTTCTTCTTTTGTCACCATGTTTTCAAAAAGCTGTCTGCTGCAGAGGCGTCAGAAAGCGCATATATGATTGAAAGGGTTAATAAACCATAAAAGTTAATGATATTCGGTGTTATCGATAACCGGATCTGTTGCAGACGACTTTGAACATATTTTGTAAAAAAAAACCGAAAATCTCTATAATTGAATTTGAATGGACTAAAAGTGGAAAACATAGTGGCAAAAGGATAAATTGCTTGTTTTAAGTAATTTCTTCTTTTGTCACTATGTTTTCAAAAAGCTGTCTGCCGAAGAGGCGTCAAAAAGCGCCTATATGATTGAAAGGGTTAATAAACCATAAAATGTAATGATATTCTTTGTTATTGATAACCTGACCTGTTGCAGACAGAATTACCAACACTAACAATCTAAAGCTCATAAAATAACAGTGTTTTGTGTTTTTCAATCCATAATGTAAAATCATCGAAGTTAAGTTTCACCACAGGACTTTTCGGCTCTTTTTTAAATGAACTATGCCTTCCAGGAGTTTCAAGGAATGGTCTTTCTTGTCTCAAGTTTTTCATAATTTTCATTTCATCTTCAACAGACGAAAGCGTTTTATGCTTCTGAGCCCACTTGATTACTGCCGTTTCCTTGTCAAAGTTATTGGTTACCTCGTCCGTCCCGAAAAAAGCACCACTTCGCTTCAATCACCAAAGAATTGTCAGTGATATTGGAGCACATTGCACGCAAATGTCCCTTGAATAGTCGTACAAGATGTTCCATTGGTAAGTCTGCTGGTATAACTGTCTTACCAGTGTTTACAAAAAGACCATAACATGTTTCAGCTGCTTTCTGATCACTGAGAAGGGCTATTGATTGTGAATGAAGCTTTCATTTATTTGACTAAATAATATGTATTCTTGCAAAAAAATACAAATATGTTGCTTCTATAGTTACACTTTTCTTTTCATTTACTCCTATTTTTTAAACCTAGTTTTATGCCATGTGGTCAACATATAGGTTATGCGAAATTAAAGGTAACGTTTATCCGAAATTACAAGGCATCCGAAATACATCCACTTAACGAATGCATTAAATTCAACGGTTAGCATTAAAGGCAATAAAATATGAAGTTACCAATGACATCTTTGTTATAATATTCACACGAAAAAACTACTGCTATGAAAGTGCCCAGCAGACAACATCGACTTTAACCGTAATACAATGGTCCTGTGGGAGCCGCCATTGTTCTAGTATGCCTGACCCGTAACATAGTGTAACATAGTGGTTACTAAGGGACAGGTAATCCAGACTAGTTAATTTGGGTGAACAACATTTTCTGTCAGGGAATACAATTGAACTCAGACTAATCCTTAACTTTAATAATACTACTTTTGTTAATGGTTTCAGCCTTGAAAACTACATATTTTAATTCATATTCATATTAATTAATTAGTAAGACTGTATTACGACGAGTCTTTATGAAATATATTTGACAAAGCTTCGTCATAGCTCTATTAATTACATTAAAGATCCGTCATTTGCAGATTTAAACTGCTTTTGAAGATTCAATGTTACTTTGTTGTGGGCTCAAGATAACTGATAAGAGAAATACATTATAAAAAAATATATTTTTTCTCAACCAAACCTAATACCGGGGTAACTCATTATAATCATCATGGCCAGTACCTGGTTATAATTTAGTTATCATACCATCAAGTGTTGTAAAGCAACCTGGCCTTTAACTTCTATATATAATATAACTCAACGGGAGCTCTGTAAACTTGACACACAAGTTTTATTTCATCTAATCCTGTTTAATACTACTGTTTATATGCTCTGAATATAAAGTTGTATTTAACAGGGGTATATTTAAAAATTTAACGCTTTCTGGTGCCTCTGCAGCAGACAGCATTTTGAAAACAGTGACAAAACAAGAATTTTTTTCCACTTTTTGTCATAGGTTACCCGTTCAATTATAGAGAATTTCATTCGGCTCGGGTGATCAAAAACGTATACCTTATGTTTCTATCAAGTATCTACTCATGTATATCAGTGGAAAAATGAATACTGCATTATTACTGCATTATTTGACGTGGAAATTACATGTCATTATAAACTCACAATATATATAATATCGGATTTAATTCAGTGTTTGATTAGAACTGTTTGTTTCGTTTTTAATGGGTTTAAAGACGCTTGCTTCGATAGTATTTCAGTCAATTTGCAACGCCCAGCTAATTACTGGCATAGGAAGACCAAAGAAGCCAACCTGTTCCTTCAGTCACAAGCGGGCACATAGGTAGAACCACCCACCAACTATAAGTCAGCCGAAAGACTTCCCCATATTAAAATCTGAACCAACCCAGATCAGGATCCAACCCACAAACAGTGGTGAAAGGCTATGGGGTTGTGAGTAGAAGACTGTAACAGAGAGTGGCGAGGGGCTTAGGTAGTGGTTGTGAGTCGAGGACTGTAACAGACATTGGTTGGGGCTTATTAAATGGTTGTGAGTCGAAAATCTGTAACAGACATATATTATAAAGTCCATCCTATTACATTGACAATTTGCGAAACAATTGGAGTATAGTCAACCAGCTTGGATCTGGATCAGACACTGAGTAACTCGGTGATGATCTGGATCCAAGTTTTTTGCCAAAATACCCATCATTAATGTAGTTGTGACTTGCGAGATAAGGGTTAACTCTTTCCCTCATAAAGACGCTTTCTGACGCCTCTGCAGCTGACGGCTTTTTGAAAACAGTGACAAATAAAAAATTGCACAAAACGTGCAATTTCTCCTTTTGCCACAATGTTTTCCACTTTTAGTCATAGCTTATTCATTCAATTATAGAGATTTTCCACTTTTTGACAAAATTTGTTCAAAGTCGTCTGCTGCATAATTGTTGTAGGAGGGAAAGTACACACCAGAAATCATTCAACAATTTCTTTAATACTCACCAGGGCCTTTCGTTTCGTAGAGTTACTCTCCAACTCCTCCTCCAACTTCCAAAAGTCTTCAAAGGTGTGTACTGGAAGGTCAACGAAGAACTGCCGTTCAATGTCCAATTCTTCACTTGATGAGCGTCCAAAATCCTCAATCCTAGTTAGTAATCCGTCCTCACACCATTCAGATGAAGATGTCTTTGACTTTTTGGCCATTTTAACAACTGTATTCATCTGAAACACATGAGAAGGTGAACTGGCCGCCGTGATATGACTAAGAAATTGTTAAAAATGGCGTTAAATCCCAATCAATCAATTCAGTTATTGAGAATGCTGAAATTGATTTGTTCTGCTTCATAATTTAACATTTCTAAATATTTACTGCATCTATATACCTGTTTGTACCGTATATCCGCGGCCACAAGTCGAATTTTTGAGACTCAAATGTTGGTGTTGAAGCAGGGACTCGACTTATGACTGAATGACAATCTCTCCCAAGGCTATATTTTACACGCGACAAACAGTTTTAGGGCTAATGCAAGTCGGTTGTAACTACAGCCTATTCCAGGAGAAACTACATCCATTTTGCATATAACCATCGAGTTGTCCAGAGGTACCTCATTGTAAATTGTGTGTACAGTACAGTTACTACCACGTATTTGTAACTTTAAATGCAGATGTAGCCGACAGTGTTGGAAAACGTTGTGAGAAATAGAGATACTGCGTTTTATCAGCGATGCATCCTTTCCTTACATTTTTTTTTATCTAGTTTTAAAGCCGTAAACAAAGGAAAAATAAATATCATACCCTTTAAAATCCTTTTTAATTCAAAGTTAATTTGTCCAATTTAAAGAAAATGTAGTAATTTCTCCTTTTGTCAGAGCTCTGTCAAGAGAAGTCTGCTGCAGATGCGTATAAATGCATGTGAAAATGGGTAGTAGTGAAATCTATATAGACCTTTATTTCCGCAAATCATTTTCCCCAACAAATGAGCTACGTCATAAAAAAAGAGTACGTGCAGTTTAATCACACAAGTATTACTAAGCTAATAGGATCGTAGTTTTATCATTAATTTATATGGGTGTTTTTCATTTGTCGCGTTTCAATCCCAGCTGGTAAATTATTGATGTCATCTATTTGAGCCCTGTGTTTTTCACGCGACAAACAGTTTAGTTATAGGGCTAATGCAAGTCGGTTGTAACTACAGCCTGTTCCAGGGGAAATTACAACCGTTTGCATATAACTATAGAGTCCAAACTTCTTGCCATAGACCTTTACAACCCTTCTCTTCACCTCTCTGTGAATTACACACACTTTTAATAAACTTCGTCAATGCAATAACTCATTCCTGTGTTTGTTTTACTTAACCATTTCCCTCATATAGACGCTTTCTGACGCCTCTGCAGCAGACGGCTATTTGAAAACATAGTGACAAAAGAAGAAATTGCACAAAACGTGCAATTTCTCCCTTTGACCCAATGTTTTCTACTTTTAGTCGTAGGTTATCCATTCAATTATAGAGATTTTTCAATTTTTGACAAAATATGTTCAAAGTCGTCTGCTACAAAATAGTTGTATGAGGGAAAGGGTTAACTAATAATTTTTTGAAAACATTGAAAGGATTAATTTTCATGTGTGAAATCGGACAAATGTGTCTTAAGGGTTGACATCGACAAAACCCTTTGTTCGAGTTTCGCGCTTTTATTTTTATAGATAAAAACATATATTAAGAAATTTGGACTAGTTAGTTGGTTTGGCTTATTTGGATTGATAAAATCAGGTTTGTGCATTATTATCATAATGTATTATTATCGAGTTTTACATGTTTTTTTTAATTTTTTGCCGAAATTTTTAAAAAGTCGACCCCCCGACTTATGGCTGGGAGTAACCTCAAAACTTTTGAAAACATTGTGACAAAAGAGAAAATTACTTTAAACAAGCAAATTCTCCTTTTTCCACAGTTATAAATGATTTCAACTTTCTACAATAATTACTTTACCACAATTTAAGAGCTTTTCAATTATTTGTCCTATGGTTTTTAAAAATCATCTGCTGCAGATTTGTCCTATGTGGGAAAACTAAGTGTCATTCAAATTAACAATATTAATAGTACAAGAAAGCAGTGACAGACTAGTTACATTTCTATTTGAAAGATTTCAGTCCAAAATGTTTGTTCATACTTGTTCTTGTTATTATTCTTGTTCACACATACAGACAACTTTTGAAACTGTGACAAATGGGGAAATTACTTGAAACAAGCAACTTTTCCTTTTGCAACAATGATTTCAACTTTTTACGTTACTCATTGTTCATAATTAAACATTATGTAAATGTCTACTGCACTAATTTGTGCATGTACATACTTGTTCTTATTTCATGTCTCCCGTTGATAGCATTTAACCATAACTTTCTACATGTCTGCCTTAGGTAATCTATGAAATTTAAGTCCTGTTTGTTTCTCTGTATCTCTATTGCAACAACCAACGACAATGCATTTTCCCCCATATTTTTTACGAAAAAACAAACAGAATACACTGATAGAAGCTGAGGGCCAGGCTTTTTTTAGTAACGGAAAAACCCCGGAAGAGACTTTAATAAATTCTTCTGTGGTTTTTTTCTCACTTTTAGTTTATCCATTTTTTTATCTTTATAGATAACTTTATTGCTCGAAATACCCGACAAGGGTTATGGCAAAACATACATTGGTGCCATATTTCAGTCGAAAAGTTAACTAGCTACATATAGCAAAGAAAAAACATATTGGTGCCATATCATCTTACATGAACTAAACTCTGAAAACAGTAACAAAAGAGCACATTACTCGTAAGACAGCCTACTTTAGCAACTCATGTGAATAAACTGCTAAAGTTATGGCTGAAAAATAGAAATGTCCATTGTGAACATAATAATAAAACATAATTTTTCTATGGAACATTCATCAATACAATAGATCTACAAAGTACAATAGTATTCAACTCACATTTAAGGATTAATACATATATTATATTATATACTCAATGATAACATGCGTTTTGTCTACTGAGCAATATTGCCTAGTGTGCGATATAGCTCACTAGCCGGATATTCGGAATTTTCGGCATTTGTCGGTTGCGCTTAGTGACGTCACTACAAAACTAGCAGATGACGTCATTTAAATCGCTCCGCTTCTGAGCTATAAGTAATGAGTTGCACCGGGGTTTTGTAATTTGAAAACGAATATTATTGCCGAGTATATAATATATAGTTTAATAAACATTGTTTTCATGTTTTGGGAATTAAATCCCTCGTGAAAGAGATTCTTGCATATTAAAACTTGTGCGCCATGCGCACTCGTTTTTATATCGCAAGAATCTTCCACTTGGGATTTAAATCCTGTATCATGAAAACCATGTTGATTAAACTCTCTATTTATAACCATTCTTTTCTCAGTACAGTGGCACTGTGTAGGAATTTGCCTGTTTCTTTATAAGTACTTAGAAACTAGCTCAAACAAAATGGTATTCATTGCACAAGAAAACCTTTCAAAATAAACTAAATGCGTTTAAGGAACTGGTCCCTTTTCAATACAATTACAATTGTTCGTTTTATATCAAGTCGCTCGCTCATAAAATGACATCATTTAGATTTACCAATCCTGTTTTACTTTTTCCAAGAAAGTGCGTACTTTCTTCATTATGGCCATGAACTGTATATATATATATATATAAACGATAACCATTTTACCTACCGCGACGTTCAGATCTCGAACGTCTTTCACATGTAAAATTCCTCGTGTAACCTATATTCGTGATCCAAAATATGTGAATAAAACGCATCCATATATGATTCAGTAAAATTTTATTCTGAAGATGTTCTATTTAGACTCTGTGTAATAAGGAATTATTTTATTTCCCATTTTTAGAAATGTGGCAATTGAAAATTTCATATTTTATAGCTATCTATAGTGTAACAATTAAGCATGTTATTTGTTAAATTAAGTGTTTGATTATCAGTATGTTTTTAAAATGTAGTGCAAATTAAACGTCTACTACATTTGTTTCAAAGTCTCCACTTATCTAAAATGTCCATATGGTTTTGGTTACCAATACGTACTAAAAACGCATGGCAGACGTCAACTGGTTTTTTTTTTCCAAAGTTTTCACTTAGTGTCCATATGGTTTTGGTTACCAATACGTATTAAAAACGTATGGCAAACTTCAACTGTATTTTTTCCAAAGTCTTCACTTAGTGTCCATATGGTTTTGGTTACCAATACGTATTAAAACCGCAAGGCAGACGTCAACTGTTTGTTTTTTCTTCAAAGGCTTCACTTAATGTGCACATGGTTTGGGTGAGTGTATACATATCAAATTCCCCATGGTTCAAAAATTGCATAGTACTCAAAATTCCCATGGCTAAAATGACAGGGTATTCAAATTCCCACGATGGGTAGTCAAACTCCCCATGACAAAAATGAAAGACTATTCAAAGGTGTTGAAGAGGAAAATGTGTTCAATTAGAAAACCGGACGTGTCAATATGTTTTCTTTGTTGTCTGATGACAACTTATGTATGTAGGAAAGGGAATATGCTAATATAAGCCAAGTGAAAGCCAAATGAAATAATGAGCAAATTTAATCATTTTAATTCATAAATATGCATCATTTAATTTAATTGTGCAGAAATTATAGATAATATGAAAAAGTTTAAAAACTGTTTTATCAAATAAATCATATACTGCAAGCACTGTTTTTATTCTATTTTAGCACATTTCCACATTAGCACAAGTCCACAAAATCACATGGCATTTCAAACACCAAGTTAATATTATTCTTATCACATGTTGAATACGCGACAGAATTTCCGCAAGGAACTTGGCACCACTCACATACTGAACACATAGGTATTTTAGCCTCTGCTGATGTGCGTGTTTTAATTGCCTTCTTAACACGTTTCATCGTCGGTTCACCAAGGTCACACCGAAGAATGTCAGCTGCCACCATAAATTGTTGCATCTTTTCCAACGCATTTCACTACATTCCAAAGAGAAGGGTTGTTATGTCCCACCAGATGTTTAAATGAATAATTCACGAGTCGCACTGATTATTTGTGCAGTCCTGGTATTCAATGGTGGCACTGTGTACATTCCAAAGTACTGGGGGAATCTAGGCGATAAGCGCCGGAACCTCATATGACCGCTTGCTGACATTACTGCACGAAATGAGCCGTTCACACAATTTGAGTCAAAGTACTCCACCAGGCACTGCAGTTGTTGAGGGGCTTGTTCGCGAAAGACCGCCATGCCGTCTATCACGTCGTTGGATGGCAGAATTGCAATATCATCAAGCTTTGCGCAGAATGTCCTAACCTCATCATCATTGTTATAGTCAGACTGCAAACCCTCTGATTGAACTCTTCTCCAGCCTGCAGGCAGGTAGCCTCGGTTAGATGGTATAGAAGCATCCCTGTATATGAATGTTGTATGTGAAGACAGTTCTGACGGCATTGTGTATCGCTACCTCGTAGTCTGCCAGGATGCGCTCTGGGTTGGATCTAATACCTCGATTCAGGCACACATCTAGCGGGGGAAGTCAGCATCTCTTCATATAGTCTGTTGTTTAGAGGGCATGCAAGAGTACGTAGACATCTGAGGCACAAAAGTAACTGAGGGGCACACGAATCACGAACAGTTGCTGGAACTGAGAGGGGATTGTTGAATGTGTACCGTCCATGAACCAGCTTGCGCTTTCTAGAAAGCGGAGACTGTCACAGTGGCAAACATGATGATACGGCTATCTGGCGACTCGTTGTCATATATGACATTGGTTAAAAAAAAACAGGGAATAGAACAGGAATGTCACGGATTGTGGATGGATTTTTTGGTGCCGTACCCTTCGAAGCACGTCGCACAGTTTGCTTCAGAAGCCTGACAGGACCAGCAGCAACGTCATCTGCATTTGTTTCAAAGTCATCATTTAGTGGTGTCCATATGGTTTTGGTTACCAATACGTATTAAAAACGCATGGCAGACGTCAATTGTTTATTTTTACAAAGTCTTCACTAAGTGTCCATATGGCTTTGGTAACCAATATGTCTTAAAAACGTATTGCAGACGTCAACCTTTTATTTTTCAAAGTTTTCACTTAGTGTCCATGTAGTTTTGTTACCAATACGTATTGCAGACGTCATCAGTATTTGTTTCAAAGTCATCACTTAGTATTCACATGGTTTTGGTTACCAATACGTAATAAAAACGCATGGCAGACGTAAACTTTTTATTTTTTCAAAGTCTTCACTTATTGTCAATATCTTGTTGGTTACCAATACGTTTAAAAAACGTATGGCAGACGTGTACAGATTTTTGTTCTAAGTCTTCACTTAGTGTCCATATGGTTTTGGTTACCAATACGTATTAAAAACGCATAGCACACGTCAACTGTTTATTTCCTCAAAGTCTCCAACTAGTGTCAATATGGTTTTAGTTACCAATACGTATTAAAAATGTATGGCAGACGTCATCTGAATTCGTTTCAAAGTCATCACTAAGTGTCCATATGGTTTTGGTTACCAGAACGTATTAAAAACGTATGGCAGACGTCAACTGCTTATTTTTTCAAAGTCTTCATTTAGTGTCCATATGGTTTGGGTAACACATACGTATTAAAATCGCATGGCAGACGTCCACTGTTTATTTTCTCAAAGTCTTAACTTAGTGTCCATATGGTTTTGGTTACCAATACGTATTAAAAACGTATTGCAGGCGTCATCTGTTTTTGTTTCTAAAGCTTCATTTTGTGTCCATATGGTTTTGGTTACCAATACGTCTTATAAACGTATGATAGACGTCTACCGATTGTTTTCAAACCCTTCACTTGGTGTCCATATGGTTTTGGTTACAAATACGTATTAAAAACGCGTGGCAGACGTCAACTGTTTATTTACTCAAAGTCTTCACTTAGTGTCAATATGGTGTTGGTTACCAGTACGTATTAAAAACGTATAACAGACGTCAACTGTATTTTTTTCGAAGTCTTCATTTAGTGTCCATATGGTTTTGGTATCCATTACGTATTAAAAACGTATGGCAGACGTCTTATGTAATTATTTGAAAGTCTTCACTTAGTGTCCATATGGTTTTGATTACCAATACGTATTAAAAACGTATGGTAGACGTCTACTGTATTTTTTTCAAAGTCTTCACTTAGTGTCGATATGGTTTTGGTTACCAATACATATTAAAACGTATTGCAGACGTCTACTATATGTCTTCACTTAGTGTCCATGTAGTTTTGGTTACCAATACGTATTAAAAACGTATTGCAGACGTATACTATATGTCTTTACTTTGTGTCCATTTGGTTTTTGTAACCAATACGTATTAAAATCGCATGGCAGACGTCGACTGTTTATTTTCTCAAAGTCTTAACTTAGTGTCCATATGGTTTTGGTTACCAATACGTATTAAAAACGTATTGCATGCGTCATCTGTTTTTGTTTCTGAAGCTTTATTTTGTGTCCATATGGTTTTGGTTACCAATACGTCTTAAAAGCGTATGATAGACGTCTACTGATTTTTTTCAAACCCTTCACTTGGTGTCCATATGGTTTTGGTTACAAATACGTATTAAAAACGCGTGGCAGACGTCAACTGTTTATTTACTCAAAGTCTTCACTTAGTGTCAATATGGTTTTGGTTACTAGTACGTATTAAAAACGTATGACAGACGTCAACTGTATTTTGTTTCGAAGTCTTCATTTAGTGTCCATATGGTTTTGGTATCCATTACGTATTAAGAACGTATGGCAGACGTCTTATGTAATTATTTGAAAGTCTTCACTTAGTGTCCATATGGTTTTGATTACCAATACGTATTAAAAACGTATGGTAGACGTCTACTGTATTTTTTTCAAAGTCTTCACTTAGTGTCCATTTGGTTTTGGTTACCAATACGTATTAAAAACGTATTGCAGACGTCTACTATATGTCTTCACTTAGTGTCCATGTAGTTTTGGTTACCAATACGTATTAAAAACGTATTGAAGACGTCTACTATATGTCTTTACTTTGTGTCCATTTGACTCAAAGTCCTCATTTAGTGTCAATATGGTTTTGGTTACTAGTACGTATTAAAAACGTATGACAGACGTCAACTGTATTTTTTTTCGAAGTCTTCAGTTAGTGTCCATATGGTTTTGGTATCCATTACGTATTAAGAACGTATGATATGGTTTTGATTACCAATACGTATTAAAAACGTATGGTAGACGTCTACTGTATTTTTTTCAAAGTCTTCACTTAGTGTCCATTTGGTTTTGGTTACCAATACGTATTAAAAACGTATTGCAGACGTCTACTATATGTCTTCACTTAGTGTCCATGTAGTTTTGGTTACCAATACGTATTAAAAACGTATTGAAGACGTCTACTATATGTTTTTACTTTGTGTCCATTTGGTTTTTGTAACCAATACGTATTAAAAACGTATTGTAGACGTCTAGTATATGTCTTCACTTAGTGTCCATTTGGTTTTGGTTACCAATACGTCTTAACGCCGTTTGGCAGACGTCTTGCAGACGTCTATAGTGTTCCAATTTGCTCCGAAACGTATTAAGCACGTAGTACAAACGTCTTGCATACCAACACCCATAGGAGACGTTGCTGTCACCGAAACGAATGGTTTACTGGGAAGTATTACCAAAATGTTGAAAAATAAATGAAATAAAGGAGTTTTCTTGTCTCTCGGGTGATGTCATTTTTATCGAAAATTCTGAAAGGGGGGGGGGGGGGGTAGGGTAATTCAAATTAAAATAAAATTGTTATTTGAGGTTAAATTTCTTTTAAATTTTGTTTTTGAATCCAGGTAATGATACACATTAAGAAATTATCAGGCTGATCATAATTTGAAATGTTGCCCATTAAGCTCCTACTACCTTAACTACGTAAAACGAAAACAAAAATACCTTTTCCCAACGTATTGACCTCGATCTCCCAAAATTATTGTGAATATTTGTCTGCGCATGCGCGTCCTTCCCCCCTTAATATATTCTTAAAATCGCAAAATTTAGCACAATAACTTCGCATTTATTAAAATCTTCCCATTTTCCTATTGTAACGGGAACGGATATTGGTATGTGTATTAATATCACTTCTACAGCCTTGCTGTGGAAGCCGGGGCTTATAGCGACGTTGGTAGAGTGGTTGACCTTTGTGTAAAGTTAAGCAATGTTCATCGTGGTAAGTGTCTGGATGGGTGACCCGCGATGGCTTAACGCCGGTACACGTTACAAATGGTGGCAGCGGTGGGAGTTATTAAAAAATTATGAATTTAATTTACATTTTATTTATAAAAAAAGACTACTTTAATTGGTTTAATTAACAGACTGTTACAGTAGTTGGGATCAAACTACTTTAACAAAAGAATTGTTGCAGTTTTTGTTCCATAATAAATCATTAAATGCAATTAAGCGTTAACAGCAATATTTTGCCATGATTGCAGAAAAAGACCCGGAAATGTCCTTTTATGAGTTGTTTAGCAGGTTGGAGTCTAGATTTGGAGCAAGAGAACTGAAGGAAACTGCTCAAATGAGATTTCAGCAGGCTTTACAAGGAGTAGAGGAATCATTTATGGATTGGTCGGATAGGACCATGTTGTTATCCACAAACGCCTTTCACTCGCTGCCGGCTTCATATTCACAACAGCAGGCAGTGACGCGGTTATGTCAGGGTTTAGCGGACAAGGAAGCCGGACAACATGTTTGTCTCCAGAGACCCGCAACAATGGAGTCTGCATTATGCCAGATCCGACTGTTCCGTCATGTACGACAGGCTATGTATGGGGATGGAAAAACTAATAGACGGAAGTAGCCTTCAGTTCAGGCAGTGGCATCCGTGGATGGGCCTGACCAATTCCAATTCGTGTGTGCTTCTGGCCCGTCTGAAAGTGCCCTGGAGTCTTTAAGTAAAGCCATACTGTCGATTGAAAAGGGAATACAGGCTTTGCTAGAAAGGAGCAAACCGAATAACAGGAACAGGAGTGGCCAGCAAAATGGCGTTAGGTTATGTTTCTTTTGTAGGGAGCCAGGACATTTCATAATCGATTGCCCGAAAAGGAAACAGTCTTTAAACGACCAGGGGCTGTAGAAGTAGACCTTTCAGTAGCCATTGAACAAGTAGGTCTGTCATCCGGGAGTAAGAGCAAAAACAGGGGCCGTAGGAAAATCTCAAGGAATTGTATTCAGTCACAAAAGGACACCACTGATACAGTTTCGAATGAGATTACTGTTTGCCATTTATGGTCATCTTCTTCACATTGCATTAACGTGGTAGTAGGTAACATCAAACTTCGGGCAGGAGTTGATACAGCTGCTGAAGTGACCATAATCTCTGATAGGGTGTATCAATCTATGAACCCAAAACCACGCATAATTAAAAGCATCACTCTCAAAGCAGCTGGTCGTGATATGTCTATGCCAGGATTTGGCATGGATCAGTCTGTGTTAAAGATAGGCACAAACAATTATTATAAATACATTTATGTAGCCCCCATTAAACAGGATATGCTTTTGGGTGCAGATTTCCTAAATAAACATGAAGCCGTACTCTTTATGGGGGTGGGGAGGATGGTCATAAATCTGGATCTATTGCTACCAAGGGTACTGTGCTGTGGCAGTTCCATACCATGGATCAGTCTGATGAATGTCTCCGACAATTATCGTCTGCTGGAACGTGGTGAGGAAGTGGTGACGGCACACACAGGGTTGCACATCTTAGAGGAGCCCAGAACTGAAGTTAAGCATGTATCTTCAGTATCCATGCAGAGCAAATCCAAACTACCCGACATTTTGGTAGATTTGTACATTATTGTCCGAAACAGATGCTACGATGTTGTTGAATTTATTGATGGAATACCAAGACATTTTCGCACAACACGAATTTGATCTTGGAAGTTTCACGGATTTACAACATTGTATAGATACCAGGGATGCCAAACCAGTCAGACTAGGAATAAGAAAAAACTCCTGCTCACTTTGTAGGAGAAGAAGAGGCACATCTGAAGAAGATGTTAAAAGCTGGTATCATACAAGAATCAAATTCCGACTGGGCAGCAGCTCCAGTTTTAATAAGAAAGAGGGATGGTTCAGTGCGTTGGTGCATTGACTACCGGAAGCTGAATGATGTCACGGTCAATGATGTATTCCCACTCCCTCTGGTAGACGATTGCTTGGACACTCTGGCTGGGAACACCTGGTTTACAAAGCTCGACGCAAATGCCGCCTACTGGCAGGTGGGCATAAAAGAAGAAGATCGTAAGAAGACCGCTTTCCATACTAAATACGGTTTATTTGAACATGTTAAGATGTATTTTGGTCTTTGTAATGCTCCAGCAACATTCTCAAGAGTCATGAATCTCGTCCTGAGAGGTCTGAACTGGAAAACTTGTTTGGCCTTTCTGGACGATATTCTTGTTTTGGGAAGATCTTTTTATGAGCATATAAATAATCTTCGGGAAACTTTCGGACGTTTCAGAAAATACGGTCTCCGCCTTAAACCCAAGAAATGCTTATTATTTCAAAAGGAGGTTGAATTTTTAGGTAGGACAGTAACAGGCGAGTCGTTGGCTATTTCATCGCACGACACCAATGTGGTTCAAGAATGGCCAAAACCCAAATGTTCCAAAGATGTTGAGAGATTTATGGGCCTTGCCAATTACCACCGAAGTTTTGTGAGGCAGTTTGCTGATATTGCTGCTCCAATGTATGGCGTGATTGGTAAAAGAATAAGTTCCAATGGGATGAAGAACAAGAAATATCATTCTGCAAGCTAAAGCAAGAGCTAACGCATCCACCGGTTATGGCATTGCCAAACTGTCAGGACTCATTTATTTTAGATACAGATGCGTCCGACGTGGCAATTGGTGCGGAATTGTTACAAGTGCAGAATGGTGAAGAGAAAGTCAACATCTATGGAAGTTATGCCCTTACAAAAGAACAGAGGCAGTATTGTGCTACACGAAAGGAACTTCTAGCGGTAGTACGCTTTACACGTCAGTATAGGTATTACCTGCTTGGAAAACCTTTCGAGGTACGTACCGACCATTCAAGTTTGACCTGGCTAATAGGATTTAAAGAACCACAGGGGAAGTTAGCAAGATGGCTTGAAGAATTATCACAGTACAATATGATTCTTAGATACCGACCTGGAAAAGTGCATGGGAACGCCGATGCATTATCAAGGAAGCCGATGGCAGAGATATGCTCGCACTATTCCAGACATGTAAAGATTGAAGAATTACCTTGTGGTGGCTGTGCCTATTATAAGCGAGTGGATACTCAGTGGGCCACTTTTTTGCGAGAAGTGGATGATGCGATTCCATTGGCAGCTCCTAAGGCATGGTCGTCCAAGGGAGGCTTGGGTTTGGATCGGCAATGCCCGTTTGGGGACACAACGACGAGCCGACGGGTAGCTGAGAAAGACCCAAGATGCCCTGGGGTGTCCACGCTGGGGGACAAAACGACAAGCCGGCGTGGGGAGCACTCAAAACCGCTTTTCGGATTACAGGATGACTCTACGCCTCAGCGGTTGGGGGCGCGCTGAGTGTCCTGGGATTTGGAAATTAAGTCCAATGGTCGATCATGTCCCACTAGTAGATGAGAAAATGGAAACTCGAAACAAAGTAGGTACAGCTTTAAGTCAGGTCACAGTAGCCAATGAGATTAAAAATATCTGTTCTTTAGCGTTAGAGTACCCGGGAGAAATCGGGGAAGACAGTAAGAGTACTTCTCAGGTTGAGATCAGACAGGTTGGTACCAATTTGTCTATTTTAATTGGGGAAGGAACGAAAGATCTGTGGAAGGGGATCAGCCTGCTATTTTTCAAGTTTCTAGCAAAAGAGATTCGGATACCTCCAATATTTCTTTGTGTTGGGGTTTCGGGGTTTCTGACCTGATTCAGTCCCAGAGTGAGGATGATGACTTAGTTATTATCTTCAATTGGTTGAAAAATGAAGCAGCTCCGTCCGAGAGAGACTTGTTCGTATCTGGACGGGCAAGTAAACACTACTGGTTTGAAAGCGCAGGCGCTAAGAGCAAAACCATGATATACCCTCCGCCGGACATCAGGGAATTGCGAGAACCAGATCCCGGATGTCTGACAAATTATTCTGGTATGGTATGTCCAGAGACGTCGAGAGTCATGTGCTGACATGTCCAGAGTGTAGTGTGAGTAAGAAAGCCCCACGGCATGGTAGAGTTCCCTGAAGGATTATCAAGCAGGAGCACCAATGGAAAGGGTACATATAGATTTTCTAAGTCCCCTTCCTAAAACAGGAAATGGTAATGAATATATTCTAATGATGGTAGACCAGTTCACAAAGTGGGCAGAATGCATACCCCTCCCATCTCAGACGGCTGAGGTTACTGCAGCAGCGTCCGTTGACCATTTCTTTTCCAGGTTTGGTTGCCCTTTGCAGATATTCTCATGATTATCTCAGGAATTTTGAGTCCAGGTTATTCACTGCACTCTGTGACGCACTAAAGATACACAAGGCCAGAACAACAACGTATAGACCCTCAGCAAATGGGCAGGTAGAGCGTTTAAACCGTACATCGATGGGGCTGTACGTTGTTTTGTCAACAAGCGACAGAACAACTGGGATAGGTACCTACAACAGATAGCTGGTGCATTACGCGCATCGGTGAACAGAAGTACGGGTTATACGCCGAATCTGCTCATGCTTGGCAGAGAGATCAACATGCCAGGGGATCTAATGTTCCCACTGAAAGGGGAGAAATCTGAGGAGCCGGATAATTATGTGGCACGATTGCCTTCGGCCGTGCAGGAAGCTCATAATACAGCACGTACGACTTTAAGGACTTCGACTCATCGAATGAAGAGAGACTACAATGTTCGAATCCTTGAACGTCCGTATCAAGAGGGTGATATAATTTTGATATTAGATTCGGCAAGTAAGAAAGGTAAATGTCGGAAGTTATGTTCCCCTTGGAAAGGTCCCGCTGTTATTATAAAAAAGTTGTCCGCAAGTCATTATAGAGTTAAGTTAAGAAACTCAATTCAAGTAGTCAATCATGATAGAATAAAACCTTGTTTGTCTCGAACGTTACCATCCTGGCTCAAAGCTACTAAAGCTAATGTCAATTGTCAGGATGGGGAGGAAGCGGATGTAGGGTTGGACTATTGTCACTGTAAGAGACCATGGCAAGGACGTTTCATGATAAAATGCGATTACTGTGACGAATGGTATCATGGCGCTTGCGTGGGCATTACAGCTACGGATGCACTTGATATTGATAAATATAAGTACAGGGATTGCGTAAATGGGCAGTAGTTCATAAATTAACCATGTTTGGTTCTCTTTATATTTACAGATTAAAGACGTCCCACTTTCTCACTAAACTTACAGCACAGGCTCGAGACGGGAAACTGGTGTCCAAGACGAACCTGGTTCAAGATATCTTGCTTTGTGTTGGTAGACATACTTAACATTAATCAGCCCTGCTAGCACAGGTAAGATTAGCCCAGTCTAGGAGTAGAACGGATTGGTTACAGGACGTGGCGAAGCAAGCACTGAATCTCTACTCGTATTTACAAGGTACACGTCAGGAAGAACAGACCCAGCGCCCCATTTACAGGTCCGTGTAAGGATATCCGCCTGGTAGGAAACCCAGATCTTCCCCTTTCTATCACAAACGCCGCTACTGGACTGAGTGAGACCCTAACAGCACCAGAGGACTGTCTAGATCTGCTGGCAGACTACGACATTCTTGACGAAGTTTTGGGGTCGCCACCTAGACCACAAGAAGTGGAGAAGATTGAAGTAACCTCTAGGCAGCCGGAGTCCATGGAATTAGACACTTGTGACGTCATCCCCATGTTACACCGGTTCTCACCTGTGAGATATCCCCCAAAGAAGGAGGCCGAATGGACGCGGAAGGAATATGGTTCCAAGGAGCACAGGGGACATAGTTCTTCAAGTTCAAAGGCGCAGGGTTCAAACCGTACTTCAACCCGTTGCCATATCTATAACCTGTAAACAGACATCTGTCAAGACGCTTGCCCAGACGCCTTATAAAACCCCTTAGGAGACACCTTCTTCGACGCCTTTCCAGATGCCACCTTTCGAAACGCCTTCCATGTGCGCCCCACTGCCGTTGTTGTTTTCGGATGAGACGCTCCTGATGCTGTTCCATTGGAGAGCTATGTATATTCTAATTGCCAGATTAGAGCCACGTCATCGTGCAAGTTTGTGCACACAGTTTGCTATCTAGTCTGGAGTTCCTTCCCCTTGTTACTATGTTAAGGTAATAAAATGCTATTATTAGTACGACGGAAACCGGGTATCTCTTTTTTCAAACTCCAAGACGCGGTTGGGATCCCAACTACAACCTTGACCCGGTGTAGAGGTAAAATTGATCCTACGGGATTGTCTCCCTTCTAAAAATGGCGGCTTTATTTTAAAACGCTTCAGGTTGCCCTTGACATATTGAAACACGTGAACAAGGCTGCAAATGCTGAAAGTCACAATAGGCTTTGGCGATGGAGGTATGAATTAGCTTTTCCAATCCTAAACTCCCCTAATTAGATTATTTGCGAAATATGATATTGCCGCCGTGGTTTGGCGTGAACACCAAACAGGATTTACAATCCGTGAATCGTTTGAAATACGTTGATGCTATTATCGTAAAGCCTTCAAACTTCCTGATCTGCCTTAGTTTCTGACATCATTAAAAAAAAATATCACTTGACTTTGTATTAGCAAGCAATTGAGAAAGTGTCACTAATGACTATTTCCTGATACGTGCCTAAAGATTCATTTAGTAGATCTATCTACTAAACTATTGTCTTTTCCTAAAGACTAAAGTTAGAGGAAACAGTAAGTTTGTCAGCAATTAACAAATCGATTTGTATCACTGATAAACCCTTAATACCAGGTCAAATGCTGGCGCCATAAGCATTATGAGACAAACTTATATTGTAAATAATTTACATCACCAATGGTATGCGTATATGAATTGTAGGAACTTGTATTCATTCTGTTAAATTTAATGTATTAATCTTTCGATAGAATGATTAAGCTAATATGTTTTCTTTGTATAAAATTAGATATAATTAAACTAGATGTGTTCCATAATATCTTTTGATAATGATATAATTTCTACTGAAATATATCGGTCTTCTGTGTCATATTCCCGCTTTACTTTCCTTACTAACTTTGTTTGTATTGTGACTGTATATGTATTATGTGTTAAGCTACATGGATTAAACCCAATTATGAAAGTTTGTCCAAATATATATAATGTATATAATTGTTAAAAATTGAGCAGTTAAAACCTTTGATTAAGTTTTGCAAACTGAGAATCTTTCTCGCCATATTTTCAACTCTATTCAATTATTGTAATTTCATAAAAAGGGAGTTCCCAAATGTATTCTGAAGTGTTTTCAAAGTCGTCTGCTGCTTCAGATTAGTGGTAAGAGGGAAAGGGTTAAATGTGTTGAATTGAAACGTAACTACATCTTGAACAAAATGTAGTTACAACTGTTTTGCATGAATCCCTCGATATGCCTCTTCTATACAAACACATTTTGAAAATATTGTTATAAAAAGAGTATTTAACAATTTCTCCATCCACAGATATTTCCAACTGTATCTGATTATGATACAGGTATTCAATTTATATAGGCTTTTCACAGTTGATTTCACTCGGGGTTTATTTCCACCTAGCAACAGGTAAGTTGAATATCAAAACATATATGACACTTCAATCTTGAACATGTGTTGTAGGTAAGGCTCATAATAAGCAATTTCGAATTTTGCTGCACTATTCAATTTTAATTTAGTTATCAATCTTTCATCAATAGAGATTTTCCTTATTAAAAAGTTTTCAAAGTGATCTGCTGTTTCTCTGATTATAGCAAACACGTCCATTAAATTGTGGTGCTTTCCGGACACACTTATTTGATAAGTGACACTTGCTACCGAATGGGATAACATGCTGGATTAAAGTGTGTTAACACGGTTTGCTAATCTGTTTGTGTACGGTAGCGTTCAATAAATATATTTCTGTGTCGATTAACAGATCAAAATTTAAGTTTGCTTTGTTCTCTTTATTTCATGTTGTAATAAAGCCGGAATTTTATGAATATTGAATAATTTTAACTTAAACCGGAAACATATAAATACATATCTCTTTTTTTTTTATAATTCTCTGGTTAAACAATGTTGTTGAAAATATGAGTATATTATGCATTTTTCCCGTTTCAAAATGTTGTATTAGTCGTGGTGCATAATGCTATTAAATGCCAGAGCAGATAGTAATAGATATAAAAATTGTGCTGTATAATTTTAATGTTGATCTTTCAAAAACAGGCTTTATCATTTCTGCAGTACAGCCAATTGAAATTCTGGAAAATCCTGAATCTATTAATAGACGCTCGCACTGACTGACTGTGTGTATTGCTCAATGTGTAACACCACAAAGGAATTTGTTTCGGAGCGTAGTACCCTGACATTTTGAAGTAGCACTTTTCCTGAACTGTTTCAATGATCTGAGAAGTCAAAAAGGTATAATGTTTTGATTTATTTTCAGTTTCATCATTCCTGTTTCATTTTCGTGCATTTATTTGTATTTTTTGCAGGACCATTTTGTGCTGTGTCATGCCTAGAAAGTTGAGATCGGTGGATGTGTACGACTGCGAACAGCAGAAAAAAAAATTGTGACATTGTTTAGCTAATCTTTGAGGACTGAACTATTCAGAACAAGAGCCAGAAAAGACCATTTCTCTGTGGATAAAGATCAGCAGAGGTAAGAACACACCCTAAGAACCCATTTTCACTCTTTATTTAATTGGTCAAGAAGTCCTAGATGAAAGGGATTTAAACAAAAGTTGGAATTTCTACTGTGCCCTTATTTAAGCATGTATTTGTCCAGACTTTAGCATTGGGTCTTAGTATTGTAATGTTATTCTTTGTCAGGTATGTTAAATTTCAACTTTAAATTTAAAAAGAGTTAAACTTGGAGTTATGTTCAATACGACAAGTCAGTTTCAGCTCTGAGAAAGCTTTGCATGCTTAAACATTGTATTTCCTGCCAATTTAAGAACAAGTTTTTGATTGAATTAACTTTAATTTCAAACTCAAACTCAAATGGATTTATTTTTAGCTCTACTGGCCAAAGTCTTCAGTTTTGATTGTATCTCAATCAAACTTATACAGTAGTTAGATATCCATGAGAGCTCAGTTCCTTTCTTAAACCAGCCAGATCCGCCCATGCAAGACAGGATTATGGCCCTTGAAATTGTCAAAATTGCTATAATAGAGCTTGTGAACACAATAGAGGCTCCATTTACTATCTGATCTTCACCAAACTTAGATAGTAGTTAAATATTGATGAGAGCTTGGTTCCTTTCGAAAACCAGCCAGACGTGCCCTTGCATGACTGAATTTTGGCCCTTGAAGGTGTCAAAATTGCTATAATACAGCTTGTGAACGCGTCTTCAGTTTTGATTGTATCTCCATCAAACTTATACAACTTAGTTAGACATCCATGAGAGCTCGTTTCCTTTCGCTAATTAGCCAGATCCGCCCATGCATGACTGGATTATGGCCCTTGAAATTGTCAAAATTGCTATAATATACAGCTTTTGAACACAATAGAGCCTCCATTTACTATTCGATCTTCACCAAACTTAGATAGTAGTTATTGATAAGAGCTTGGTTCCTTTTGCAAACCAGCCAGATCCACCCATGCAAGGCTGGATTATGGCCCTTGAATTTGCTAAAATTGCTATAATAGAGCTTGTGAACACAATAAGAGGCGCCATTTACTATCTGATCTTCACCAAACTTAGATAGTAGTTAAATATTGATGAAAGCTTGGTTCCTTTCAAAAACCAGCCAGATGTGCCCTTGCATGACTGAATTATGGCCCTTGAAATTGTCAAAATTGCTATAATACAGCTTGTGAACACAATAGAGCCTCCATTTACTATCCAATCTTCACCATACATACATGCTCTGGATTGAAAATGACCAAAGAACCATCACAGTAGAGCATAGGCCCTCATGGGCCTCTTGTTTAAAAACTGAAGACAACCTGAATAATCAGTCTTAAGTTGCATGAAAATGGGTTGTGTTTACTTTGGAAAAGGATATATGGCCAGTACAGGTCTAAAGATCCAAGGCAGCCCAAACCAGGTTTCAACCTGCATGGCCCATAAAATGGCAATCAATATTGCAAGGACTGGAAAGATTTAGACATTGACCGTAGGTTTTTCAAGCCAGTCATCTGTACAATACTATTAATGTTTTGCACATAAAAAATATATTCAAATGTACTGGCCTTGGCAATACAATTCTGGAAAAGGAGTCAGATGGGTAAACAGAGTTAAATTGATGTATTTAAGTGACATTGAAATTTAATACTTTTGGCTTCGACTTGCATCAAGCCTTGTCAATGGCATTTCCATACATATGCCTGCTGGGTTGCCTTCTTCCTTTCTTTCCTGCATGGATGTTACTGTTTACTTAACCCTTATCTCTAATGCTACCCTTAACATGAATTGCTAATCCTTGATAAAACGGTGAACCTTTAGAATATACTCTTTTTGGAAACTTCTTTGTCCCATATACAAAATTTATTCCCACTTGTTCCAAGTTATTCCATTCACTCCCATGTGAACTGATTTGATGGACCAGAGTATATGTACAGGTTGGGGCGACCTTTATTTGTTGCAAGTAGCTGTCTGATGGCTTTGTGTTGATGCAGCTCCTGTGGCCCGGTTCAACGCTTCACATATCATGTAACAGTGTCGGGGTTGTGAACTCATACTGTAATGGCTGCCTCTCTCAGACTCATTTGGAGTATAGCTATCATAAAACATTTGTTGTTATTCATGTGAAAGTATTTTACATATCCAGATCACAGAACTTTTCACACATGTCACAAAAGAGATGGTCAAACAGGTGATACAGTTGCTGGCATAAAACTTGATAGTCACAGCATAGATTGAAAGTAACTTTTAAAACATTAGTAATGCCGCCCTGTCCCCTCTTTGTCATCTCTTTATTACGGTGATGCTCACAACTTTACATAGTAGTTTGGTTCGAAATGGGAACATATCATGTCTGGAGTTGGCATTTGTTATGTTTTTAGCTCACCTGTCACGTAATGACAAGGTGAGCTTTCGGATCACCCGTCGTCTGGCCACAATTTCTTGTAAACACAATGTAGTCTTCATTTATTATCCAATGTTTACCAAAATTATTCAGTAGCTAGATATCCATGAGAGCTCGGTTCCTCTAAAAACCAACCAGATCCGTTCAAGCATGACAGGAGTATAGCCCTTAAATATTGGCAAAATTGCTTTTAATTGACCTCGTGAACACGATAAAGTCTTCATTTATTATCCGGTGTTTACCAATAGTCGGGTCAATATATGGTTGAATACACGCTTACCCCAAAGAAATTGTCACAAAAGGTTTCTCAACGGTTTTTGGAGGTATTTGTAGTGGAGAATAACATACTAAAAGTCTACCACAATCCGACCCCTCGAAAACTGTTTTTTTCAAGATGGCGTCCAAGATGGCCGCCATCACCATACAATAGACATATCTCCCTTATTACTGACTGTAGAGCCATGGTTTTGGTGTCTACACCTATCTTTTTGGGATCATAGAATGCCATGGTGCTATCAAAGTTTATGTCACATGACTGATTAACCGAGAAATCCAAAATGGCATCCAAGATGGCTGCCACGTAACCATAAACAAGAGGGCCATGATGGCCCTGGATCGCTGACCTGATTTTTGTTCTCACTTTAGCCATATAATCCCTGCCCCCTGATGGCCATAGTTTTCGACCAATCAACATGTCATGAAGGAATCTGAAAGAGGGTCACCATAGGAACATTTCTACAAAATGATTTGAAAATCGGCCAGAACTTTCGCAGTTAAGTTTTCACTATAGCCATATAAGGCAAAATAGCCCTGCCTGGTGGCGGCCATGTTTTTTAGACCAATCAACATGGCTTGAAGGAATCTGATAGGGGGTCACTTAAGGAACATTTCTGCATCTGCCAACCGGTTTGGGAGAAAGATAATTTTCGTTTCGTTGCCATGGAAACCAGAATGCTGCATGGATCCCAAAAAATGGAAGAAATTCTGGTGAGGTCATTGAGAGGATGCTTTCTGTGAAGTTTCACCCCAATTGACCCACTGGTTACTGAAGAGATGTTGACGGACGACTGACGACTCAAAACGGACGACGGACGCCGGATAAAAGGCGATCACAATAACTCACCTTGAGCACTTCGTGCTTTGGTGAGCTAAAAAGCCATATCTCCCATAGTATTCACTTTAGAGTCATAATTTTGGGGTATATACCCAGTGAATCCAATTATAAATAGGATAATAAGAAGCGTCATTATAAATTATGTATGATTGGTTTACCCCCCAAAAAAACAAAATGGCCACCGTAACTATAACATGCAAGTCACAAGCCAAAGGATTTTCAAGGGTTTAGAGTTCTTCTCCTGTTGATTTGGTTTTCTAATCACATAGAAAATCACTCCTTAACATGGAAGCCTTCCTTTCATTTGTTTTCACCAGCACACATCATAAGAACTGACTGCCATCAGCATTTACTGAAGATATCAAAGATTGTTGTTAACCTCCATGTTTGTTGGAGAGAACATGTGTAGGAAAGTTGCAAGTATCGGTCAAACTATCATTCAGGCCGTTAGACCTCGAGCTGTGATTGCATTTATTACATGTATCGTTCTAGATTTCTCAATGACACTCTGCATGAAACGGGGTTTGGCGTCTCATATGGTGAGGTATGTAACTGTTTGAAAAGAATGCCGCAGATTCAGCGCCAGACTCAATCATTTCTGAGGAGATTGATCTACTTGGATTGACAGTTTTGTTCGCGGCTGACAACGTAGATCATAACATATTATAACATTGGATGGAAAGGGAACCTTCCATGGAATGGGCATGGTTGCTGCCCTGACGTACGCGCAGAAAATAAGCTGTGTGATTCAAAGGAAACAACTGTCACAAATGAATATAACTGAAATTACAAAGTTGAACTTAAGGAATACCGCTTTGCCGGAAGGTCTTGCCAGGATATCACTTTTTAAGAACGTATATCCTTGGTTGAATGTGATAAAAGAGTCTTGAGGGAACCTTTATTTAACTTTAGACAAACCCTCCCAAGCTGGCAAAGAATGATGCACATTCTGCACCAAGGTATGGAACACCCTGGTCAGGCATCAGTTGTGTATTTGCCAATGATAGACATGTATTTTGGAGACAAGACATGCATTCTCTCTACCCTGGAATACATATGCGACATCGCGTTCAAACACCACATTACGCCTGTCATCACCTTCGACCAGCCTTTTTACTGGAAAGCCGCTGAAATTATTGTATTGTCGAACCCAGGAACAACCACTTGAAGATCATCGTGCTAATGCTTGGTTAGTTTCATACTTTCATGAACTTGCTTGGTGCCATTGGCACACTCCTGGCTGGCACAGGGCACAGGATTGAACAATGTCCTTTGGGAAGTTTACGGAGAAAACGCGGTGGTGCACATGATGAGTGGGAAAGCGGTCCAGCGTGCATTTCGAGGATACCTGTTGGTCGACAAGTGCCTGAACAAAATGATTGTCACAGAGAAGGTCGATGAACAACCAGAGTTGAATCTACTTGTAAGCGAAACGGAAGACATATATGCCTCGTTGGTGAAAGGAGAGACGACCATGGATAGTGCTAAAATATCAGAGCCATTAACACAGTTGGCAACTGCAATTGACAAGAAGAATGCTGGTCTCCGTGAAAGATCAAAAACCAGTCAGTTGTGGCTAAACTATCAGGAAATGATGAATGTGTCGACATCTCTTTTCAAATCAGATCGCACAGGCAATTAGCAGATGCACCTTCGGGCAGTATCCGATTGCTTGCCAATCTTTGCAACCGCAGGCTATTTCAATTACTTGAAGTCCGCATATTACTACGTCCAGGAAATAATTTCAACAGGGATGCCATGTTGTTCGTCGCACCAATAAGTTTTGGGCTGGTCTCAGTGCGGACCTCGTGATTGAGCAAAGTTTGATGAGATCCCTCAAGACCTATCGGGGGCTTACACGAGGGATTGGCATGAATGAAGAGCAACGGGCCGTATGGACATTATCAACCCCAGTCACATCAGAATACAACCACGCCATGCAAGAATTCAACGAGCTGTCCTTCACGACCATTGAACAACACAAAGAATCCACGCAGGGAAGAATTGAAAGAGACTCACGTGATTTGCAGAAGATCCTGTCTAAATTTGCAACTTGCTCACCTTTCTCCGAGAATCCGTCCTTAAGGAACATTGTAAATAGTGTTGTTGCAGATACAGAGTTTAATGTACACGAGTTTCATTCAGTCGGAGAAGGAATCATAAACAAAATGATCGGACAGCCTGTGTTCTCAATAGCTTTCAAGCGGAAGGACAAGGCAAACACCCTTGGAAATATGACATCTGTGAAGGTAGCCCCTGATAGAACAATCTATCCTGGACTATTGTTCCAACGATATTTGGTTGTGTCAAAGATGGCAAAAATGTCACTTGATGATGTCATGAGATACGAACTTAGTCCTTTTCCATCTGCATTGTTTGAGGCCAAGAACATGCAGACAAAGGTTCAAGAGGTCAAGAGACATCGGGGAAGCACAGAACGATCCACCCAAAACCGAGCATTACGTCCTTGATGGAAGATCTTTGCGCCAGCACATACCTTGGAAGAGGGGTGATACCTACGGCACAATTGCACAGTCCTATGCGGAGTTTACAGTGAATCGTTTCCCTTCTGCAACAGTTGTCTTTGATGGGTACCTTGGCGGTCCTTCTATCAAGGACAATACACTCCAGAAGCGTGGGAAAAACAAACCGAAGAGACTGAATTTTCCGGGAAGAAGGAGAAATTCCTTTACAGAGACAGCAATAAACAGAACAAAACCTAATAAGCCAGAAACTCTTTGAAAGAGGTTGTAAGTCATCAATTCGCCTGGGGATGCTGATGTGGATATTGTTAGAGCTGCTGTTCAGTCTTCAGAAATGCATTCCATAACACTGATTGGGGAAGACACTGATCTCTTAGTTCTCCTTCTCCATCATGGGAAACAAAACAATAAAGATATGTTCTTTCATTCGGACAAGGCTAATGCCATTGCAGTTTATCACATCAACAAGCTACAGGAAGTTCTTGGTGAAGAGTACAAAGTTACTCTTTGTCCATGCGTATACTGGATGTGACACCACTTCAAGGATTTTTGGTGTTGGAAAAAAGACTGTTTTTTAAAAGGTGAAAGGTGACACTGATTTGAAGTAATGTGCAGATACATTTGTCATTCCAAAACAGACTGCGGCTACTATTAAAGATGTAGGATGTAAAAGCTATTATTTTCGGGGGCAAGTCGGCTGATTATCTCGGGTCCTTGCGCTACACTACCTTAAGAAGGTGGTGTCCTCTCAGTCGTTTGTAACACCAGAGCGCCTGCCGCCAACAGAAGCATCAACGACATGTCACATTCTCAGGGCCTATTATCAAATCATGGTATGGATAATGCATGAGAGTGGAATGGACCCATGTGAGTGGGGTTGGAAACGTGAAGGAAACCTTTTTACAACCTGTGGAGTCGGACATGAATCCAGCCCGGACTATTTGTTGAAAAGTGTTCACTGTAACTGCAACGGCTTGCGTTACCTCAAGATGTAGTTGTGGAGTTTATGGTTTACCGTGTACCTTGGCGTGTGGACAGTGTCAGCTAGACTCATGTGACAATCCATACAATCAGACATTAATTGAAGAAAGTGATGATGATTCCTTGTGAGGATTGTTATGGTTATGGTATGTAAATCAGGCTCAGGATGAACTAGGGTTCTTAAGGCGATGTTGCAGCCGTTTTGATATGAGAGCTAGCTTACATAATGTTTATGACAGTCACGTGACATTAATTTTGATAGCACCGTTGCATCCTCCGACCCCTAAAACCTGGGTGTAGACACCAAAAGCATGGTTCTACGTTGATTGATACGCGGGATATGCCTTTTTTATGGTTACGGCGGCCATCTTGGTCGCCATTTTGGATTTCTCGGTAAACCAGTCACATGACATTAATTTTGATAGCCCCATTGCATCCTCTGACCCCAAAAACATGGGTGTAGACACCAAAACCATGGCCCTGCAATGAATAATAAGGGAGTTATATCTATGTTATGGCGACAGGAGACCATCTTGGTCGCCATTTTGGATTTCTTGGTAAACCAGTCACATGACATTAATTTTGATAGCCCCATTGCAGCCTCCGACCCCAAAAACATGGGTGTAGACACCAAAACTATGGCCCTACAATTAAAATAAGGGAGTTATATCTATTTTATGGCGACGGCGGCCATCTTGGACGCCATCTTGAAAAAAACTGTTTTCGAGGGGTTGGATTGTGGTAGACTTTTAGTATGTTATTCTCCACTACAAATATCACCAAAAACTGTTGAGAAACCTTTTGTGACAATTTCTTTGGGGTTCAACCATATATTGACCCGACTACAAACTTATTCAGTAGCTAGATATCCATGGGAGCTCAGTTCCTTTCGAAAACCATTATGGTCTGTCTGTCGTCTGTCCACAATTTCTTGTGAATATGATAAAGTCTTCATTTATTATTCGATGTTTACCAAACTAATTCAGAAGCTAGATATCTATAAGAGCTTGGTTCCTTTTGAAAACCAGCAAAATCCGTTCATGCATGACGGGATTATGGCCCTTTAGAAGTGGCAAAATTGCTGTCATTGACCTTGTGAACAAGTTAAAGTCATCATTTATAATCTGATGTTTATCAAACTTATTCAGTAGCTAGATATACATGAGAGCTCAGTTCCTTTTGAAAACCAGCCAGATTCATCCATGCATGATGGGATTATGGCTCTTTAAAATTGGCAAAATTGCTATAATTGATATTGTGAACAAGTTAAAGTCATCATTTATTATCTGATGTTTACCAAACTTTAACAGCAGCTAGATATCTATAAGAGCTCGGTTCCTTTTGAAAACCAGCCAGATTCGTCAATGCATGATGGGATTATGGCCCTTTAAAATTGGCAAAATAGCTATAATTGACCTTGTGAACAAGTTAGTCATCATTTATTATCTGATGTTTATCAAACTTTTACAGCAGCTAGATATACATGAGAGCTCGGTTCTAGAATAGCCTTAGATTGAAAAATTGTGGAAAAAAATAGCAATTGCTTGTTTATTTAATAAAACCTGTTATTTGCTAGGATAACCTAATATATGCAGCTGCCCTATACGAAATTCAGGTAACCAGCCTTTCTTTTTGTCTCGCCCGCGAATGTGGGCTGAGACAAAGCAATCACTTTTCTGGCGATGGCGGTTGCCACGTTTTAAATTCTCTACTACTTAGCAATCCTTGGTGGAATTTTTCTGAAACATTGTCAGGTGTATTTTTGGGTCATGGGACATCATTTCAGGGCAAAATTACTAAGGTCAATGTTATTATTGGGCAGAACTTAGCATTGGCTGGTTAACCTAAATGTGGTTAATATTGACTGTAGAGGTCACATTTTTATTTATGAAAATAAATTTTCATAATTTCCAGAATATTTTTCTCCATCAAATCTCTGTTGTCAAGTACTCAACTAAGTCACTAGGTTAGATTTAAGAATAAACTTGTTAAAAATAGAAGTCGCACTGTTCTTCCAATCTTTAATACAGTTCATCAGAAATTTTGTTTCCTTGAATTCTCTGTCCAATACCAAACCGGGTCAGAAACTAGGTCATTTGGTCAAAATTTAATATAGCATTGTGAACACTCAACAGGTCACATTTTCTACCAATATTTATAACAATTTAATGGAACTTATGTGTCCATCAAATTTCAGGCTAGTCCTTTACAAGGTCACTAGGTAATATTTAATAATAACCTCTAATAATAACACTCTAGAAGTCCCATTTTTCTTTTAATTTTTATGACAATTCATAGGAACTATTGTCTCCCTTCAATCTCAGTCAAGTAATTAGCTGGGTCACAAACTAGGTCACACTGTCAAACTTAAGAATAACCTTTTGAACACTATAAGTCCCATTTATCTTCCAATCATCATGTAACTTTCTTAACATTTAATAGACTTATGACATGTTGACAACAATGCATTGATCTTCACTTACTTTTTAAGTTTAATCATCTTAATTTTTGTTAACATAATGATACCATTTAATATAAGGTTTTCTAACAATTAAGGGCGGGACAGCCTCAGTCGGAGGTGTTTTTTCTCTTCTTGTATTTATTTTTTAACTGTAGAAACATTAACTTATAACTGATATGATGCTTATCTGCAGAAAAAGACCTTGACAGCGTAAAACTCCAATAAAACAGACAAAACACACTGGTGAAACCACTTGTAGCCTCCATTATTTCTACCATAACAACGTTTCAAACAGAATCTGGGTGCGGCATGTCAACTATAGATGATACAATTAATGACTTAATTAACAAACAAACCATTTTAGCTCACCTGGCACGAAGTGCCTGTGAGCTTATGTTATGGTGTGTTGTCTGTCATCCGTCAACATTTTTCTTTGAATGACTTCTTCTTAAGAACTGGAGGTCCTAGGGTCATGATATTTGGCCAGGAGGTACATTACATTGACCTGCTTTCAAGGTCACAAGGGTCAAATATATGAAAACCTTTAAACAACTTCTTCTGAATAACCAGGAGACCCAGAGTGAAGATATTTTGCTAGTAGATACCTTGCATGAAATGCTTTATAGTTTCCTCCAATAAATGACATTGACCTACTTTCAAGGTCACAAGGGTCAAATATATGAAAACCTTTAAACACTTTCTTCTGAATAACCAGGAGGCCAAGAGTGACGATATTTTGCCAGTAGATACCTGGCATGAAATGCTATATAGTTTCCTCCAATAAATGACTTTGACCTACTCTCAAGGTCACAATGGTCAAATATATGAAAACCTTTAATCAACTTCTGAATAACCAGGAGGCCCAGAGTGATGATATTTTGACAGTAGATACCTGGCATGATATGCTATATAGTTTCCTTCAATAAATGACATTGACCTTCTTTCAAGGTCACAAGGGTCAAATATATAAAAACCTTTAAACATTTTCTTCTGAATAACCAGGAGGCCCAGAGTACTGATATTTTGCCAGTAGATACCTGGCATGAAATGCTATATAGTTTCCTCCAATAAATGACCTTGACCTACTTTTAAGGCCACAGTGGTGAAATATATTAAAATCTTTAAACAACTTCTGAATAAACAGGAGGCCACAGTGATTATATTTGGCCAGTAAGTACCTTGGATATAGTGCTATGAAGTTTCCTCAAATGGATGATATTGGTCTGGAACATCCTTGCGCACAAGATACTCAATGTTGCATAAACTCCTTGACAATGGGTTAAAAGATTTGAACCAAATTTGGTCTGGATAATTCCAGTGCAAAACCAACCTAACATATAAATGCAAGGAGGAACCCTTCTTAAGGAGAAAGGTCCAGTACAGGAAACCAGAGAAAACTCATTTAACCCCATTTTCAGTACAAATTAAGTAATCTAGATCATTTAGTGTGGAGCATTCTTTACCATAGAAAATTGCAGTTGTTGAATTCTTTGCAAATTCACTTTACTTTAGAACATTTTCCCACGATTACTCAAATATTCAGGTGAGCGATACAGACCCTCTGGGCCGCTTGTAGTTTAATCATAAAGATAATGACAAAGAGAATCTTTTGAATGAGGTAAAGTTATGTTTTGTTGCAGTTCCGTCTGTTTTGTTGTCAACTATTTTAAAGGTACCACCAGTGGAAAGGGACAGTGTGGTCTGCACACACAATAACAATAATCTTGCAACATTTATGTTTGTTTGTACAATATGATGCCATAATCATATACATGTATGCTGATGTGACCCATGCAGATGAATGGGCTGAATACAATTCTGATTTGATCAATAATGGTGAGTAAGCTATATACAATGCTGGTTTGACTAATGATGGTGAGTAGGCTATATACATTGTGATTTGACCCATGATGCTGAGTAGTCTATTAACAATGCTGATAGGACACATGCTTATAAGTGGGCTATGTACAACACAGATTTAAACCATGCAGATGAATGTGCTATATTCAATGCAGATTTGACCATGATGGCAAGTACACTATATATTGCAGCGGAATGAGCAATATACAATGCTGACATGATCCATGATGGTGAGTGGGCTATATACAATGCTGATTTGACCAATGATCGTGAGTGGGCTATATACAATGCTGATTTAACTTGTGATTGTGAGTGGGCTTTATACAAAGCTGATTTAACCCATGCTTTCAAACAAACTGTATATATGTACAATGTTAATTTGACCATTGCAGCTGAATGAGCTATATATACAATGCTGATTTGACTCGTGATTGAGATAGATACTATGCTGATTTGACCCTTACAGGTGAGTGGGCTTTATACGATACTGATTTGACCCATGCTGGTGAGTGGGCTATATACAATGCTGCTTTTACTCATGATTTTGAGTGAGCTATATATAATGATGCATTTGCACATGATTTCTAGTGAGCTATATACAATGGTGAATGGTCTCTTTACAATGCTGATTTGACCCGTTATGGTGTATGGGCTATATACAATGCTTATATGGCTCATGATGGTCAGTTTGCAATACACAAAGCTTTAAAAAAGTCTTTAAAAATGGTAGTTATGGGTGCCCTCCTTGGTGCTCCAGATTGCATATGACTGACTTGCTGTTGTAGGGATGAATGAATCAGTAGTACCGGTTACCTACCCAGGAAATGCCGTGATAAAACTGGAAAATTGTTGAAAGTGGCATAAAACTCCCAACAATGAATCACTCAACAAAGCTAATTTGGCACATGATGTTGAAATGGCTATATACAATAATATTGACCGATGATGGTAAGTAGGCTATATACAATACTTATTTGATCCATGATGTTGCGTGGGATTTATGTAAAGTTGCCTTGATCCATGATGGTGATTAGGCTATAAACAATGCTGGTGAGTGGGTTATATACAATGCTGATTTGGCTAGTGGGCTAAATACTATACTGATATGACCCATGATTATGATGAGTGGGCGATATTCAATGCTGATTTGACCAATTTAGATGAATGAGCTATATAAACAATAGGAATTGACCCATGGATGTGAGTGGGCTATTATCCGCTATATACAATGTTGATTTGACCATTGATGGTAGAGTAAGCTTAATACAATGCTGATTTGACCCATGCTGGTTAGTGGGCTATATACAATGGTGATTTGACCATTGATGGTAGAGTAAGCTTAATACAATGCTGATTTGATCCATACTGGTTAGTGGGCTATATACAATGGTGATTTGACCCATGAAGGTGAGTGAGCTATACACAATGATGATTTGACCATTAATGATGAGTAAGCTAAATACAATGCTAATTTGACCCATGCAAGTGAGTTGACTTTAAACATGCTGATTTGACACATGATAGAAGCCTTCTCTAAAAGTACTTGGCAGATTTCCAAATGAATTAACCATGAGGCATCTTAGACCAGTATAGACCCAGATTAACCTGCATATCCACAGCCTGATCTGGATCTGGATTGTTGGTCACATAAATGTTAGATTTAGAGCCCTGTGAGATGGCATGGATTCAAAGACGAATCATTTTATGAATAAGTGTTCTACAGAAAATCAGCTTTAGGACATTTGCAATCCTTATGACAATTCATCAGAAATGGTGTTGTCTCCATACAATCTCATTCCAGTTATTAACTGGGTCACATGGGGTCACAAACTAAGTCACTATGTCAAAATTGGAACACCTGAGTTATGTCCTCTTGTTTACATAATGTATATTATATTTTTTTATAATTATTTATTTATTATGGTTTTTTACGCCGCTTTCAACATTATTTCAGTTATATCACGGTGACAGTTCACTTATTCATGATGCCTGGGTAAACAAACCAGTACTAGGCTAGAAAATGTGCCTTGCCAAAGGGCACTCCACCATGACCGAGGTGCCGCGACTTGGGATCGAACCCGGGACACCCGGTTTCGAAATCCCCGACGCTAACCGCTTGACCACAGCGGATTCCTATATCAAATAATCATGAAAATGCATCAGAATATCCAACTCGGCCAAAGCTAGCTGAATTTTTAAAATGAGTTGTATCTGCGATTCTGTTCAGAGTTACGAATTTTTGTTTTGTAAGCAATACATAGGATTGAGGTCCGGAATTGCTGAAATAGCAACTCTTAATTATGGTCACTGGTCAAATTGCAATAAGTCGAAATCCGTTTTTAACTGATCAAATCTGCCTGTTCTTATTGAGAGCCCTGAAATATCAACATTGCAACCAGTTCTTTTCGAAGCTGTATGTACAGGTACTTTATGAAGTTATCATTTGGTCTAGTACCGATACCGGTTCTAGTGTCCAACTCTAGATACAATGTTCCATTTTTAAATAATCTGTAAAAACAAACTATAATACAAGCAATAATACTCTGAAAATATTTCGATGGCATGAATTGTAAATTTTAAGTCAATTCAAACAAACACAATGTGACTAGACTATAAATGTTTAAACTGAATTAACATGATTTACTGAATGTGTTGGATTGGCAAAATGTATTGTACATCTGCTTTAATTTCTTTTGTGTTATCCGTTACATTGGAAGAGAATAATCCAAAGAGAACCAGTAGATTACTCAAAATGTACCTACAAGCATAACATTGCTGTAAGTTTACACCAAATGAAACAAGTGCTGTGCCGAAACATAATGCGTCAATTTTTTTTTAAATTTAGGTTTGGTTAAAAGTTTGATAACATGTTGGTTCAGCCCAGATTTATTATTCATCAATCATCCAAATATGCAAACTACTCCTCAGTTTTCATGGGATGCAGGCAAGTAGTTTGCTGATGTTTTAATATGAAAAAACTGATGCCCACATTATTTATTTATCTATTATTAGTCGCCGGGCAGAAGCCCGCGACTTCTATTTTTAATAGGTTTTCGGAAATCACATGGGAGGGCGGCTTATTATTAGAAAGAAACAAATCTAGATGATTTGAACATATTACAATTGTGGTTGTTTACGAACACTAATAAATGACACATCTAAAATGAAATAAATATTCCGATTTTTTAATGTTTGCATTTTTTTTTATTTCACTCGCATTTAAGTTTTTTGTCTTATTTACGAAGTCCCTTCAAGACGTGAACCAACACCCCCTAATGCAGACTCTTATGTGTCATCATTGAGGTCAATTTCGGATTCTCCTTTTAATAGCAATTTTAACTTACTAAATGTTGTTTTCATGTTCAAAGAGATGTCTTGATTTGTGTAAAATTCATTTAATAATGTTAATCCATGAATATCTAAAGTAGGAACTGTTTCTAAGCTAAATATAGACCCTATTCTGTTGTGTAGTTTCGTGACCTTTAACATCAATTTTCGCGCATGCGCATTTCGATATGAAAAAGCAAGTGATATTATTTTATTTTAGACAAGTACAAGACGAATGTTTGACGCAAAGCGTCAAAGAGAAGCCGCAATATTTCGTTGTACATGTAGAAATAAGAAAAAAAGAACATTTTTAAATCCACAAACAATAGAACAATTTAAACTGTAGACGGTAATGCTGATATATTTCTCCTTTTGAAGACTTTTGTTTTCTTCAAATTACCTCCCTTTAAAGCAATACCAGGATATTTACCTTGTGATTCGAATAAGATTGACAAACATTGAAATTATATGAATGAATACTATTATTTAAATAAGGAACAACAGCAAAATTAAATTTAAGCCAAGATAAATGTGTACACATTTCGTTAATTTTTTATAGATACCCTAATGTATAGGTATGAATATAAAATTTATAAGCAAATGTTTTCATTTCAACGTTCCTAATGTTTGAATAGACTTATAAGGAAAGTCAAGAATACATAAATAAATCAATGCAGTCTTTTCCGGCGACATTGATGCCTTGCATCAACTTTCTCTTGTTTTCAGTAATACTATAATGTTATTAATTAGGTGATTTCATATTGGCCGAGTTTTTTGTCCGAGGTATGCAGTATTGGCCTGAGCCCGAAGGGCGAAGGACAATACTGCTGACAGAGGACAAATAACTCGGCCAATATGAAATCACCTAATTAATAAGTATTTTATTAATCAACTTTTTTATAAATACATGAGTCTTTAGTTATAATCTTAAATAAACAATTAATGGTTAATATGGCGGAAAATATAAGTTAAAATCGGTTTCTTTGTCAATTCAATGCGTTGATCTTTAAAAAAGACGGCTACCTAATTCATTTTTGTGTTCCACCATTCTCGTATAAGGCGAGTTTCGACAGCCAATGAAAATGGTCCATTCCTCAGATTTCGTATTTGGCGAGTTTTGTAGCCAATGAAAACGGCAGAAATTCATATTGGCCGACTTGGTCCATATTAGGCGAGTTTTAGCAAATATTGTCTTCTTTTGTTCTGTATTAGCTCTACGGTTGTTCTAGTATCGCGTCAAATACGCAATAGTTAATTAATAAAACAAATTATGTCTGATGATATGGTGAAAGAAGCCCTAAATTAAAATATATATGGCTGCAACTAATATGAGAAGGCTGTGAAGCAACTGGAGGTTCAGAAATTACCTTTGTGAAGAAAAGACGATGGTATTTGTGTATTCACCAAGTAATGGCAGGTTTGTTGCTGTTGATAAAGATGTGGTAGTAGTAGTAGAAGAAGCAGTAGTAGTCTGTAGATGTAGATGTAATAGTTGTTGTAGTGTGAAGAAGTAGTAGTAAGAAGAAGAAGTAGTAGTCTATATATTGAGCTGTGTTGTAGTAGTATGAAGAAGTAGAAGTCTGTATATTGAGTTGTAGTAGTATGAAGAAGTAGTAGTCTGTAAATTTAGTTGTAGTAGTAAGAAGAAGTAGTAGTCTGTAGATTGAGTTATAGTAGTATTAAGAAGTAGTAGTCTGTATATTGAGTTATAGTAGTAAGAAGAAGTAGTAGTCTGTAGATTGTATGAAGAAGTAGTTGTGTTGTAGTAGTAAGAAGAAGTAGTAGTCTGTAGATTGAGTTGTGTTGTAGTAGTTAGAAGAAGTAGTAGACTGTAGGTTGAGTTGAAGAAGTAGAAGTCTGTAGATTGAGTTGAGTTGTAGAAGTAAGAAGAAGTAGTAGTCTGTAGATTGAGTTGTAGTAGTAAGAAGAAGTAGTAGTCTGTAGATTGAGTTGAGTTGTAGTAGTAAAAAGAAGTAGTAGTCTGTAGATTTAGTTGTAGTAGTAAAAAGAAGTAGTAGTCTGTAGATTGAGTTGAGTTGTAGTAGTAAAAAGAAGTAGTAGTCTGTAGATTGAGTTGAGTTGTAGTAGTAAGAAGAAGTAGTAGTCCGTAGATTGAGTTGTGTTGTAGTAGTTAGAAGAAGTAGTAGACTGTAGGTTGAGTTGAAGAAGTAGAAGTCTGTAGATTGAGTTGAGTTGTAGAAGTAAGAAGAAGTAGTAGTCTGTAGATTGAGTTGTAGTAGTAAGAAGAAGTAGTAGTCTGTAGATTGAGTTGAGTTGTAGTAGTAAAAAGAAGTAGTAGTCTGTAGATTTAGTTGTAGTAGTAAAAAGAAGTAGTAGTCTGTAGATTGAGTTGAGTTGTAGTAGTAAGAAGAAGTAGAAGTCTGTAGATTGAGTTGTATTAGTATGAAGAAGTAGTAGTCTGTATATTGAGTAGTAGTAGTCTGTAGATTGAGTTGTAGTAGTAAGAAGAAGTAGAAGTCTGTAGATTGAGTTGAGTTGTAGAAGTTAGAAGAAGTAGTAGTCTGTAGATTGAGTTGTAGTAGTAAGAAGAAGTAGTAGTCTGTATATTGAGTTGAGTTGTAGTAGTAAGAAGAAGTAGTAGTCTGTTGATTGAGTTAATTGTAGTAGTAAGAAGAAGTAGAAGTCTGTAGATTGAGTTGAGTTGTAGTAGTAAAAAGAAGTAGTAGTCTGTAGATTGAGTTGTGTTGTAGTAGTTAGAAGAAGTAGTAGTCTGTAGGTTGAGTTGTAGTAGTAAGAAGAAGTAGAAGTCTGTAGATTCCGTTGTGTTGTAGTGGTTAGAAGAAGTAGTAGTATGTAGGTTGAGTTGTAGTAGTAAGAAGAAGTAGTAGTATGTAGATTGAATTGAGTTGTAGTAGTAAGAAGAAGTAGTAGTCTGTAGATTGAGTTGAAGTAGTAGTCTGTTTTTTAAGTTGTTATAGTCTGTAGATTGTATGAAGAAGTATTAGTCTGTAGATTGAGTAATTAGTCTGTAGGTTGAGTTGAAGAAGTAGAAGTCTGTAGATTGAGTTGAGTTGAAGAAGTAAGAAGAAGTAGTAGTCTGTAGATTGAGTTGTAGTAGTAAGAAGAAGTAGTAGTCTGTAGGTTGAGTTGTAGTAGTAAGAAGAAGTAGAAGTCTATAGATTGAGTTGTGTTGTAGTAGTTAGAAGTAAGAAGAAGTAGAAGTCTATAGATTGAGTTGTGTTGTAGTAGTTAGAAGAAGTAGTAGTCTGTAGGTTGAGTTGTAGTAGTAAGAAGAAGTAGTAGTCTGTATATTGAGTTGAATTGTAGTAGTAAGAAGAAGTAGTAGTCTGTAGATTTAGTTGAGTTGTAGTAGTAAGAAGAAGTAGAAGTCTGTAGATTGAGTTGAGTTGTAGTAGTAAGAAGAAGTAGTAGTCTGCAGATTGAGTTGTAGTAGTCTGTAGATTGAGTTGAGTTGTAGTAGTAAGAAGAAGTAGTAGTATGTAGATTGAGTTGTGTTGTAGTAGTAAGAAGAAGTAGTAGTCTGTAGGTTGAGTTGTAGTAGTAAGAAGAAGTAGAAGTCTGTAGATTGAGTTGAGTTGTAATAGTAAGAAGAAGTAGTAGTCTGCAGACTGAGTTGTAGTAGTAAAAAGAAGTTGTAGTCTGTAGATTGAGTTGAGTTGTAGTAGTAAGAAGAAGTAGTAGTCTGTAGATTGAGTTGTGTTGTAGTAGTAAGAAGAAGTAGTAGTGTGCAGATTGAGTTGTAGTAGTATAAAGAAGTAGTAGTCTGTAGATTAAGTTGAGTTGTAGTAGTAAGAAGAAGTAGTAGTCTGTAGATTGAGTTGAGTTGTAGTAGTAAGAAGAAGTAGTAGTCTGTAGATTCAGTTGTGTTGTAGTAGTCTGTAGATTGAGTTGAATTGTAGTAGTAAGAAGAAGTAAAAGTCTGTAGATTAAGTTGTGTTGTAGTAGTAAGAAGAAGTAGTAGTCTGTAGATTGAGTTGAGTTGTAGTAGTAAGAAGAAGTAGTAGTCTGCAGATTGAGTTGAGTTGTAGTAGTAAGAAGAAGTAGTAGTCTGTAGATTGAGTTGAGTTGTAGTAGTAAGAAGAAGTAGTTTTCTGTGGATTGAGTTGTAGTAGTAAGAAGAAGTAGAAGTCTGTAAATTGAGTTGAGTTGTAGAAGTAAGAAGAAGTAGTAGTCAATATATTGAGTTGTAGTAGTAAGAAGAAGAAGTAGTAGTCTGTAGATTGAGTTGTAGTAGTATGAAGAAGTAGTATTCTGTAGATTGAGTTGTAGTAGTCTGTAGATTGAGTTGTATTAGTAAGAAGTAGTAGTAGTAGTAAGAAGAAGTAGTAGTCAATATATTGAGTTGTAGTAGTAAGAAGAAGTAGTAGTAGTATGTAGATTGAGTTGTAGTAGTATGAAGAAGTAGTATTCTGTAGATTGAGTTGTAGTAGTCTGTAGATTGAGTTGTATTAGTAAGAAGTAGTAGTAGTAGTAAGAAGAAGTAGTAGTCTGTAGATTGAGTTGTGTTGTAGTAGTATGAAGAAGTAGTAGTCTGTAGATTGAGTTGAGTTGTAGTAGGAAGAAGAAGTAGTAGTCTGTATATTGAGGTGTAGTAGTGAATAAGTAGTAGTCTGTATATTGAGTTGTAGTAGTAGGAAGAAGTAGTAGGCTGTAGATTGAGTTGTATTAGTAGGAAGTAGTAGTAGTCTGTAGATTGAATTGTAGTAGTATAAAGAAGTGGTAGTCTGTATATTGAGTTGTAGTAGTAGGAAGAAGTAGTAGTATGTAGATTGAGTTGTAGTAGTCTGTAGATTGAGTTGTAGTAGTATGGAGAAGTAGTAGTCCGTAGATTGAGTTGTGTTGTAGTAGTTAGAAGAAGTAGTAGACTGTAGGTTGAGTTGAAGAAGTAGAAGTCTGTAGATTGAGTTGAGTTGTAGAAGTAAGAAGAAGTAGTAGTCTGTAGATTGAGTTGTAGTAGTAAGAAGAAGTAGTAGTCTGTAGATTGAGTTGAGTTGTAGTAGTAAAAAGAAGTAGTAGTCTGTAGATTTAGTTGTAGTAGTAAAAAGAAGTAGTAGTCTGTAGATTGAGTTGAGTTTTAGTAGTAAAAAGAAGTAGTAGTCTGTAGATTGAGTTGAGTTGTAGTAGTAAGAAGAAGTAGTAGTCTGTAGATTGAGTTGTAGTAGTAAGAAGAAGTAGAAGTCCGTAGATTGAGTTGTATTAGTATGAAGAAGTAGTAGTCTGTATATTGAGTAGTAGTAGTCTGTAGATTGAGTTGTAGTAGTAAGAAGAAGTAGAAGTCTGTAGATTGAGTTGAGTTGTAGAAGTTAGAAGAAGTAGTAGTCTGTAGATTGAGTTGTAGTAGTAAGAAGAAGTAGTAGTCTGTATATTGTGTTGTAGTAGTCTGTATATTGAGTTGTGTTGTAGTAAGAAGAAGTAGTAGTCTGTAGATTGTGTTGTAGTAGTATGAAGAAGTTGTAGTCTGTAGATTGAGTTGTAGTAGTAAGAAGAAGTAGTAGTCTGTATATTGAGTTGTAGTAGAAGAAGAAGTAGTAGTCTGTAAATTATGTAGAAGCAGTCTGTCGGAGCGATATCGACCATTTTGATGACGAATTTAGAGGTTCTGTCTGATCTCATGCATAACTAAGACCAAATGACAGTCTGTCGGATCGAGAAAGACCATTTTGATCACGAATTCAGAGGTTACGTCTGATCTAATGCATAACTTAGACCAAATGACAGTCTGTCGGAGCGATATAGACCATTTTGTTGACGAATTCAGAGATTCCATCTGATCTTATGCATAACTAACACCAAATGACAGTCTGTCGGAGCGATATAGACCATATTGATGACGAATTCAGAGGTTCCATCTCATCTAATGCATAACTAACACCAAATGACAGTCTGTCGGAGCGATATAGACCATGTTGATGACGAATTCAGAGGTTCTGTCTGATCTAATGCATAACTAAGACCAAATGACAGTCTGTCGGAGCGATATAGACCATTTGTTTGACGAATTCAGAGATTCCGTCTCATCTAATGCATAACTAACACCAAATGACAGTCTGTCGGAGCGATATAGACCATATTGATGACGAATTCAGAGGTTCCATCTCATCTAATGCATAACTAACACCAAATGACAGTCTGTCGGAGCGATATAGACCATGTTGATGACGAATTCAGAGGTTCCGTCTGATCTTATGCATAACTAAGACCAAATGACAGTCTGTCGGAGCGAGATAGATCATTTTGATGAATTCAGAGATTCCGTCTGATCTTATGCCTAACTAAGACCAAATGACAGTCTGTCGGAGCGATATCGACCATTTTCATGACGAACTCAGAGGTTCCGTCTGATCTAATGCATAACTAAGACCAAATGACAGTCTGTCGGAGCGATATAGAGTATTTTGATGAAGAATTCAGAGATTCCGTCTGATTTTATGCATAACTTAGACTAAATAGCAGACTGTCGGAGCCATATAGATTATTTTGATGACGAATTCAGAGGTTTCGTCTGATCTAATGCATAACTTAGACCAAATTACAGTCTGTCGGAGCGATATAGACCATGTTGATGACGAATTCAGATGTTACGTCTGATATAATGCATAACTTAGACCAACTGACAGTCTGTCGGAGAGATATAGACCATTTGGTTGACGAATTCAGAGATTTCGTCTGATATAATGCATAACTAAGACCAACTGACAGTCTGTCGGAGCGATATAGACCATCTTGATGACGAATTCAGAGGTTTCTTCGTCTGATCTAATGCATAACTAAGACCAAATGACAGTCTGTCGGAGCGATAGAGACCATTTTGATGACGAATTCAGAGGTTCTGTCTGGTATAATGCATAACTTAGACCAAATGACAGTCTGTCGGAGCGATATAGACCATTTTGATGACGAATTCAGAGGTTCCGTCGGATCTAATGCATAACTAAGACTAAACTACAGTCTGTCGGAGCGAGAAAGACCATTTTGATGACGAATTCAGAGGTTACGTCTTTTCTAATGCATAATTTAGACCAAATGACAGTCTGTCGGAGCGATATAGAGCATTTTGATGACGAATTCAGAGGTTCCGTCGGATCTAATGCATAACTAACACCAAATAAAAGTCTGTCGGAACGATATCGACCATTTTGATGCAAATTCAGAGGTTCCGTCTGATCTAATGCATAACTAACACCAAATGACAGTCTGTCGGAGCGATATAGACCATGTTGATGACGAATTCAGAGGTTCCGTCTGATCTTATGCATAACTAGGACCAAATGACAGTCTGTCGGAGCGAGATAGACCATTTTGATGAATTCAGAGATTCCGTCTGATCTTATGCCTAACTAAGATCAAATGACAGTCTGTCGGAGCGATATCGACCATTTTCATGACGAACTCAGAGGTTCCGTCTGATCTAATGCATAACTAACACCAAATGACAGTCTGTCGGAGCGATATAGACCATTTTGATGACGAATTAAGAGGTTCCGTCTGATCTAATGCATAACTAAGACTAAACTACAGTCTGTCGGAGCAAGAAAGACCATTTTGATGACGAATTCAGAGATTCCGTCTGATTTATGCATAACTAAGACCAAATGACAGTCTGTCGGAGCGATATAGAGTATTTTGATGACGTATTCAGAGGTTCCGATTGATATAATGCATTACTAAGACCTAATGACAGTCTGTCGGAGCGAGAAAGACCATTTTGATGACGAATTCAGAGATTCCTTTTGATCTAAATCTTAAACCTAACAGTCTGTCGGAGGGATATAGACCATTTTGATGACGAATTCAGAGATTCCTTTTGATCTGAAGCATAACATAAACCAAATGACAGTCTATCGGGGCGAGATAGACCATTTTAATGACTAATTCGAAGGTTCGGTCTGATATAATGCATAACTTATAACAAATGACGGTCCGTCGGAGCGAGAAAGACCATCTTGATGACAAATATTCAGAGGTTCCGTCTGATCTAATGCAGAACTTAGACCAAATGACAGTCTGTCGGAGCGATATCGACCATTTTGATGACGAATTCAGAGGTTCCGTCTGATCTAATGCATAACACAGATCAAATGCCAGTCTGTCGGAGCGAGGAAGACCATTTTGATGAGGATTCCGTCTGATCTTATGCATAATTAAGACCAAATGACAGTCTGTCGGAGCGATATAGACAATTTTGATGACAAATTCAAAGGTTCCGTCTGATCTAATGCATAACTAAGACCAAATGACAGTCTGTCGGATCGATGTAGACCAATTTGATAACGAATTTAGAGTTTCTGTCTTATCTAATTGAATAGCTTAAACCAAATGTCCTTCTGTCGGAGCGAGAAAGACCATTTTGATGACGAATTCAGAGGTTCCGTCTGAACTAATGCATAATTAAGACCAAATGACAGCTAGTCTGTCGGAGCGATATAGACAATGTTGATGACAAATTCAGAGGTTCCGTCTGATCTAATGCATAACTAAGACCAAATGACAGTCTGTCGGATCGATGTAGACCAATTTGATAACGAATTCAGAGATTCTGTCTTATCTAATAAATAGCTTAAACCAAATGTCCTTCTGTCGGAGCGAGAAAGACCATTTTGATGACGAATTCAGAGGTTCCGTCTGAACTAATGCATAGCTAAGACCAAATGACAGTCTATTGGACCGATACATACCATTTTGATGACGAATTCGAAGATTCGGTCTGATCAAATGCATAACTTATACCAAATGTCCTTCTGTCGGAGCGAGAAAGACCATTTTGATGACGAATTCGAAGTTTCGGTCTGATCTAATGAATAACTTATACTAAATGTCCTTCTTTCGGAGCGAGAAAGACCATGTTCAGAACTAATTCGAAGGTTTCGTTCTGATATAATGCCAAATGACAGTCTGTCGGAGCGATATAGATCATTTTGATGACGAATTCAGAGGTTCCGTTTGATCTAATGCATAACTTAGACCAAATGACAGTCTGTCGGAGCGATATAGACCATTTTGATGACGAATTCAGAGGTTCCGTCTGAACTAATGCATAACTAAGACCAAATGACAGACTGTCGGAGCGATATCGACCATATTGATGACTTATTCAGAGGTTTCGTCTGATCTAATGCATAACTAAGACCAACTGACAGTCTGTCGTAGCGCTATATACCATTTGTATGACTAATTCAGAGGTTCTGTCTGATCTAATGCTTAACGTTAAACCATTTTCAAGACTAATTCAGGGGTTCCGTCTGATCTAATGCATAACTTAGACTAAATGACAGTCTGTCGGAGCGTTATTGACTATTTTACTGACTTATTCAGGGTTAAGGTCTGATCTTATGCATAACTTAAACCGATTGTCCTTCTGTCGGAGCAATGTAGACTATTTTCATAGCTAAATCGGAGTTTCAATCTGATCTAATGAATAACTTGTCCTACATATCCTTCTATCGGAACGATATAGACAATGTCATGACTTATTCAGAGATTGACTTATTCAGTACATGACTTGTACCAAATGACCGTCTGTATGAGCGATTAGACCATTTCCATGGCTAAATCTGAGTTTCCCTCTGATCTTATGCATAACTTGTACAAATTGTACGTCTGTCGGAGTGATATACACCATTTTCGTGACTATTTCAGAGGTTCCGTCTGATCTCATGCTGAACTTGTCCCAAATGGCGTTCTGTCGGAGCGATATAGAACATTTGCATGGCTTAATCAGAGTTTCTATCTGATATTTTAATAACTTAACCTAAATGTCCTTATGTCGGAGCGATAAAGACCATTTTCATGACTAATTCGGAGTGACTGTTCTATTGTATCATAACTTAAACCAAATGTCCGTCTGTCGGAGCGATATAGACAACCTCCCTGCTTTTCAACAACATTTTTTTACGAAAACAACTTTTTATATGACTATAAAGCCCATATAACCCTATTTTTTCATCAAATATCATTTAATCAACACATGCCAAATACATTTTTAACAAAAAAAATCCATTTTTTAACATTATTTTGTACTTATTATAGAAAAATATGTATTTCGGTTTCGGCATAGGCTAAAACCCATATAAATGCGTAGATTATGCTGGTGGAACGGAAATATGTCGTCTCAATGTCGACGGGTTAAATATGGTGAGTGAATAGTTTTATATTAATTGCCGTTAAAATGGGAACACATTATTTATTTCATAATTATTATTTGATTAAGTGTAGTTTTTTATGTAAGAACAGACGTTTCACGTTTAATCCGAATCACGTCCATCAGCCTACGAAAACATCCTAGCAGCCCACGAAAACAACATTATAATGATCTAGGAAAATGACTTTAATGAATTTTATTTAACAAATGTATTAAGATTAATACTTACTTACTTGTTGTGTTGGTTATCGTTGGTTATCTTTTATAAAAATTAGTTACAAGCCTACGGAAACCGCATTGTTTTTAAGAAAATAAATTGTCGTACGCAAATGACTTCTATGAATATGTTAAACATATTTTTTTAAATCATAAAATGTTCTATGAACATGTTCTCACAATGTTTTCAACTCTTACAACGTTCTATCATTGATTATTTTCTCACAACTCTTTAACTGCTATAACCCATATTTAAGATAGCTAGCAACTAAAGTATTTATTGGATCGCTAAATCATGGCGTTGAATGTACCTAGTTGCCGTGATATGACTGAAACATTGTTGAAAACGACGTTGAACCCATATTTAAGATAGCTAGCAAGTAAGTTCCTACAGGGATCGCTAATTTAGATAGCTAGCCAGTAAAGTATTTATTGGATCGCTAAAACATGGCATTGAATATACCTAATTTCCGTGATATGACTGAAACATTGTTGAAAACGACGTTGAACCCATATTTAAGATAGCTAGCAAGTAAGTGCCTACCGGGATCACTATTTTAGATAGATAGCCAGTAAGTATCTACCGAGATTTCAGATAGCTAAAATTGCGATAAATCGTACATTGTGATAACATGAGAAATTTCACATTTTTATCACAATGCTTCCAACTCTTCAACTGATAAATCTTACATTGCGATAAAATGAGAAATTTCACATTTTTATCACAATGCTTCCAACTCTTCAACTGCTACATCTTACATTGTGATAAAATGAGAAATTTCACATTTTTATCACAATGCTTCCAACTCTTCAACTGCTAAATCTTACATTGCGATAACATGAGAAATTTCACATTTTTATCACAATGCTTCCAACTCTTCAACTGCTCAACTTTTCAATGGGAATGCTAAAGTCGCCTCTTAGAGTTTGGTGTTCGTGATCGTTCGGCTCGCTTTCTTTTAATTTGGTTGGGTTTTCTACCAGCTGTTGGAGTTCTGTGTACCGTTCTAGTTCCGTCTGAAGACACGATTGTATTTTGGTTGTTTTTGCCAGAGTCTGTTAGGAATTTCTTTGTTCGCTTGTCTAGGATAGGAGAGAGTCTCTTATTTTTTTCAGGTATCCGACAGCATTTTCCATATGACGGTTGGCGTTTTCTCGGAGATGACGTGTACAAAGGACATGAGTAGCACCTGGTAAAGTTCTTCTGATGGCACTTAAAATTGTGAGACGGGACTTAAAGCAGCAGTTAAAACACAGAAATGTAAAAGAAGTAGAGAGAGAAACAAACATTACAACCAGCAACGACTTCAATAAACAAAGAAATGAAAAACAATTAAGAAACATTAAATACGAAGTAAACAAGAAAGACAGAAATACAACACAACCAACAGCAAATGCCGCTGATCAAGTAAAAATCCTTGAAGAAATGACTAAAAACCGCACTTTCGTAAAAGTTGTTCACCACGAAGAAGGCTTAAATCATCCACTGATAGTTCTATACACAGACCAACAGATAACTGACATGAAACGATTCTGCTGTCGAGAACCAGGGACTGTACTTGGAATGGACAAAACCTACAACTTAGGGGAATTTCACGTTACACCAACAGTTTACAAAGATTTATCCGTGTTAAGAAGAAAAACTCAAGATCATCCTATTTGTTTCGGCCCAACCTTTATACACCAGAGCTCCACTACTGCAGCATACACTTTATTCCTTTCGTCCATTGCGAACAAACTTACTGACAGCGAACTTGAAAAACTAACAATCGGGAGCGACGAAGAACTTGCATTGACTGCTTTAAGTCCCGTCTCACGTTTGGTTTAGTTCTAATGTACACACATACAGCATGGATAAAATTCCGACATTAACATGCACGTGATTACACAAGAATAAATGAAAATAAAAACGAATATTACGTGTGACACAGAATAACGTTTTGTAATAAGAATCGTAGATGTTACCTTTATATATCAAGACCTTTCATTGATGCAGATGTGTCAGGTGTAAGGTGAAACTAAGCTGTATATTGCTGGAATATATCTGGCTTTCTGACATATGTCAGGTAACACACAGTCACTGTAGGGCCGACAGAGTGTCTGCCACCCTCTTTCGATGCGTGTCCGGTGAAACCACCCGTTCAAGAGATATTGAAACACTTTCAAATTGTTAAAGTGTATCGTAACATGCTCGTGAATGTGCTTTTAAATTAATTAATATCAAAATATGGTTATAAAGTCATATATAAAGTTGTTTTTGTGACAGCCAAGTTGTTTTCGTGAGCCGATTCTAAACATGGATTTTAGCCTTTGACACTATGTAATTTATCTAATTTGCGATTGTAAGTACTAAAACACATTTACAAACAGTTAAAACGTATCGCTAAATGTGCGTGAATGTCCTAACATTGTCATAAATTAAGTTGTTTTCGTGACAGACAAAGTTGTTTTCGTTGGGATCCAATTACGTCTTGGAGTTGGAAAAAAGGTTTCTCGACGGAAACCAGTCTATTGGTCGTTGACGTCCATTGAAAACATTACACCGAAGGAGAATATTGTTCTTCCTGTGATCATCATGCGATCTATTCTACAGTGACTTAATCGAAAATACGTTCATTTGAAATAAAACAGACTTGGAAATGCACTTTAAAATAAATTTGCATTAATTTATTGTTTTAAATAATGATATTAAAATAAAATCCAAGTTTTTCTATAATTTTTTAATCAGTTTCAAATAAATCCATATTGTTATTTATGACGTAATACAGAATCAAGCCCGCCTGAAAAAAACCAACAACAATGAAATCGTGTATCATGAGTCAACCACAACCGTCCTCCTCTTATCGAGGTAAAGGTGCAGCAGGACCAGTACGACAACATAACAGAGATAAATATTTAGAATTCCCGTTTTGTCCTGACTCTTACAATTACGAAATTTTGGTAAAAATCGGACAGGGAACATTTAGGTAAAATTCTGTATAGTACAGGGGCTTCTAGTACAGTACCCGGATTGTCTTTGATTACGGATAAATTAATAACAAAAGCATATTTTGTAATATTGATACTTATGACATGCCATTGAAGATAATTTCAGGTTTGAAGTTATTTGCTTTTCGTCTATGATTGAAACAAATCCTTAGTAAACATTTATTAAACATTTATTAAATTTTGTGATCGGGTAAATAATTCCGTGGGCTGCAGTTAGCCTTGCTTGCAGCAAGATCAGTTATTTACATCAATTACGAGTCCTACCGATCTAAGCAAAGAAAATAAAAATCGTCATCAGGTTAAGCTTATATTTAACTTTAAAATATGGCCAAGATTTTAAATCCATGAAATTATGATGACAGGTACAACAAATAATCAACTTGCCCTTCATAAAGTTCTTCAAATGTAACGATTCCATAATTTACAGAACTACATTTGCGACAAGTCAAACTAACCCTGCCTATCATTTCTGTCGTTTTCCTTTTGGTTATTTATTCATTATTTGCATCTAGTCCAGGTTTCGATACTCTAAATGCGATTTTATATTTTGACTGTTCGCATCCTGTTACAATGAAATATGTAACGGCGATATATTAAGACTAACCACATTTGCATCATATTATGACGTCATATTACAGGAATTTTGATTTGAAAGTCAAAAAACCCTTATGAGTTTTTATTTGAACTCGTTTTAGAAATAGAGACGAGTGTTATTAAACGGTAATGATCACACATGAAATTACTTGTGCTCGTTCCCTTTTCGAGTGCGTATGATCATATTTAAATATTTCCTGTAGAAGTTTTTTTTGTTTCGATATTTACTTTGCATCCAATCAAATTCAAAACGTAGCAGAATCATGACTGCATTAAAAAATCCACTCTAGACACAATTTTTGGAAAGACGGTATAGCAAGCAAAGTTTTGAAAAAGTCATACACTTTACCTATTGACGGGAAACATTGCCGGCTTTGCGTCAATTTGTTTACCCGTATTAAAACGGTATAGCTAGATAGCGAAATCAACTTGTTTTCACGAAAACAACTGGGATGTCACGAAAACAACTTTATATACGACTATAGAGTCCATATAACCATAATTTTTCATATTTATTAACATAATAGCACATTTAAGAACATATTACAATACATTTTAACAGTTTGTAATAGTGTTTTTGTACTTATTATCGCGAAATAGAAATATTACAGAGTGGCCTAGGCTAAAAGCATATAAATAAATAGAATCGGCTCACAAAAACAATTTTATACATGACTATAAAACAATATAACCATATTTTTTCATATTTATTAACCTAATAGTACATGCACAAACATATAACAATACATTTTAACAGTTTGTTATAGTGTTTTTATACCCCCAAAAAACAAAGTTTTGGGGGGGTATATAGGAGTCACTGTGTCGGTCGGTCGGTTGGTCGGTCGGTCGGTCGGTCGGAAGCCATATTTTGTCCGGACCATATCTTAACAATTCAACATAGGATTTGAACGAAACTTCATAGGATGATACAACACATTGAGATGAAGTGCGGTGTACAGGAACCATAACTCTATTTTATCTAAATACAGTGTTATTGCCCTTTGTTACTTTTTCTTGTCCGGAGAATTACTTAATAACTAACAGATGGAATCTAATAAAACTGCATACAATGGTAGAGCATAATCAGAGGAAGTGCAGTGTACAAGAACCATAACTCTAATTTACATAATTACAGAGTTATTGCCCTTTGTTACTTCTTATTCGTAGTCTTGTCCAGAGCATAACTTTAAAACAAATTGTTGGAATTTAATAAAACTTCATAGGATGATACAACACATTGAGAGAAAGTGTGGTGTACAGGAACCATAACTCTATTTTATCTAAATACAGAGTTATTGCCCTTTGTTACTTTTTCTTATTCGTAGAGTCTTGTCCAGAGCATAACTTTAAAACAAATTGTTGGAATTTAATAAAACTTCATAGGATGATACAACACATTGAGAGGAAGTGTGGTGTACAGGAACCATAACTCTATTTAATCTAAATACAGAGTTATTGCCCTTTGTTACTTTTTCTTGTCCGGAGAATTACTTAATAACTAACAGATGGAATCTAATAAAACTGCATACAATGGTAGAGCATAATCAGAGGAAGTGCAGTGTACAAGAGCCATAACTCTAATTTACATAATTACAGAGTTATTGCCCTTTGTTACTCTTTCTTATTCGTAGTCTTGTCCAGAGCATAACTTTAAAACAAATTGTTGGAATTTAATAAAACGTCATAGGATGATACAACACATTGAGAGAAAGTGTGGTGTACAGGAACCATAACTCTATTTTATCTAAATACAGAGTTATTGCCCTTTGTTACTTTTTCTTGTCCGTAGAATTACTTAATAACTAATAGATGGAATCTAATAAAACTACATATAATGGTAGAGCATAATCAGAGGAAGTGCAGTGTACAAGAAACATAACTCTACTTTACATAATTACAGAGTTATTGCCCTTTGTTACTTTTTCTTATTCGTAGAGTCTTGTCCGGAGCATAACTTTAAAACTAATTGTTGGAATTTAATAAAACTTCATAGGATGATACAACACATTGAGAGGAAGTGCAGTGTACAGAAACCATAACTCTATTTAATCTAAATACAGAGTTATTGCCCTTTGTTACTTTTTCTTGTCCGGAGAATTACTTAATAACTAACAGATGGAATCTAATAAAACTGCATACAATGGTAGAGCATAATCAGAGGAAGTGCAGTGTACAAGAACCATAACTCTAATTTACATAATTACAGAGTTATTGCCCTTTGTTACTTTTTCTTATTCGTAGAGTCTTGTCCAGAGCATAACTTTAAAACAAATTGTTGGAATTTAATAAAACTTCATAGGATGATACAACACATTGAGAGGAAGTGCGGTGTACAGGAACCATAACTCTATTTAATCTAAATACAGAGTTATTGCCCTTTGTTACTTTTTCTTGTTAAGTTATGGTGTAGGTCAAGGTGCTGTTTTGGGGGTATTTATCATCTTCAGTGATAGTTCTAGTTGTATTTATTATTGTGTAATAGAAAAATTACAGAGTGGCATAGGCTTACGCATATAAATAAATAGAATTGGCTCACGAAAACAATTTTTTTTAGTTGTAAAACGACCAATAGAACCATATTTGTTCATAATTTTTGATTTAATAGCACATGCACGAACATATTACAATAAATTTTAACAGTTTGTAATAGTGTTTTTGTACTTATTATCGCGAAACAGAAATGACTTGGTCTACGAAAACAACTTCTCTAACGAAAATGGCTTTTCCCACGAAAACAACTCTCTAACGAAAATGACTTGGTATAAGAAATCATCTTTAATATCTAACGAAAACGACTTTTCCCACGAAAAACGACTCCTAATGAAAATGACTTGTCCTACGAAATCAACTTCTCTAATCAAATGACTTGTCGTACAAAAACATTTTAACAGTTTCCTGAAGTTATTGCAGAATAATTTAATAAATACTTATTTTGGAATACATATTAAACTATTCGTTCTATTTTTCCCGTCAACAATGAGACAACATATTTCCATTTCACCAGCATCATCTACGCATTTATATGGGTTTACGCCTACGCCTATGCAGGGCTGTACAAATCCCATAGCCCGACGCCCGGGACAAGTCATAAATCGCATCGGGCAAGTCGCTAATTGCAACATCTCAGTCCCGGACTAGTGGCATTTTCTAAAAATCCACGTCCCATTATATCAACCCATTTACATAACAGTGAATGTAAATTACTGTGTCTGGTAGCCCGGCTTAATTACTAACACACATGTCTGTCGTGTATAAATTTGACTGTATGTTACATGCGAAAAACCACTCGCGCGTGACCATAACAAATCAATAACAGTAGGCGGAGTTACCCACCTGTCAGATCTAGTGATTTCAGCCAACCGAATCGCGTCAGTAATAGTCGATTAACGTGATATATATGTATCCAATAAGGCTGTCCAATCATAAGTGACAATTGTTCCTTGGGGCTGTGTTATTTCATGAAAGCTAGGGAATTACCTATGGATCGGTCTCATTAAAATATTCCCTTAAATGTATTTTGATCCATATTTCTACTTTCGGTATGCGATGTTTGCAAACTGGTGCAAACCGGTTCAGAAAGACTTGTAAGAAATTTTCGCCATGCAGAAGTTAATAAAATAAATTCGATCCAAATTAAAAACAATACGACAACTGCTAAACATTATCTTGCCGTTTATCAATTTGAAATACCTTCAAGATCGACATAATATTCGTAATATCAGGGACACAAAGAAAATTGTTTGGAATTAAATATATAAACAAGAGAAAGTTGATGCAAGGCATCAATGTCGCCGGAAAAGACTGCATTGATTTATTTATGTATTCTTGACTTTCCTTAGTCTATTCAAACATTTGCTTATAAATTTTATATTCATACCTATACATTAGGGTATCTATAAAAAATTAACGAAATGTGTACACATTTATCTTGGCTTAAATTTAGTTTTGCTGTTGTTACTTATTTAAATAATAGTATTCATTCATATAATTTCAATGTTTGTCAATCTTATTCGAATCACAAGGTAAATATTCTGGTATTGCTTTAAAGGGAGGTAATTTGAAGAAAACAAAAGTCTTCAAAAGGAGAAATATATCAGCATTACCGTCTACAGTTTAAATTGTTCTATTGTTTGTGGATTTAAAAATGTTCTTTTTTTCTTATTTCTACATGTACAACGAAATATTGCGGCTTCTCTTTGACGCTTTGCGTCAAACATTCGTCTTGTACTTGTCTAAAATAAAATAATATCACTCGCTTTTTCATATCGAAATGCGCATGCGCGAAAATCGATGTTAAAGGTCACGAAACTACACAACAGAATAGGGTCTATATTTAGCTTAGAAACAGTTCCTACTTTAGATATTCATGGATTAACATTATTAAATGAATTCTACACAAATCAAGACATCTCTTTGAACATGAAAACAACATTTAGTAAGTTAAAATTGCTATTAAAATGAGAATCCGAAATTGACCTCAATGATGACACATAAGAGTCTGCATTAGGGGGTGTTGGTTCACGTCTTGAAGGGACCACTTTTGTCTTCGTAAATAAGACAAAAAACTTAAATGCGAGTGAAATAAAAAAAACTGCAAACATTAAAAAATCGGAATATTTATTTCATTTTAGATGTGTCATTTATTAGTGTTCGTAAACAACCACAATTGTAATATGTTCAAATCATCTAGATTTGTTTCTTTCTAATAATAAGCCGCCCTCCCATGTGATTTCCGAAAACCTATTAAAAATAGAAGTCGCGGGCTTCTGCCCGGCGACTAATGATTCCCCCGAGTATGATAATTGCCCAATCACGGCTTTGTTTACCAAAATTAATTAGCATAAATGGCGGGAAAAAAATCATATGACTTAATAGTTGCGATTTCATTGGATGAAATAAGAAATTGGGTGAATGACATTCGCAACCTGACGACCCCGATGTTTACATTCAACGCTGTTTACCGATTTCTATTTCTCATAGTAGGGAACCATGATTAACATTGCGCAATCATCAAAATGGCGGCTATGCTGCGAATAATACCGCAACACCAATCTGACGAAAGTACACGATCTGACTAAATGTAAATGCGTAGCGTTAATAGGAGATGATTTTAATAGGAATTGACCGCAACACATGAAACAAATTTAACGTTTTGTTGTCTTTCATTTTTTTGGACAAGATTTTTTGATTTTAATAATAACTACATTGAACCTGATAAATTAGACTTTTGGTTAATAAAATTGAATTTATCAATGTCTTTCTTTGTAAAACTGACCCTGGTATCGAACACTGCCCTGTTTCGGTGAGGGACCTAAATCGGTGACCTTATTATTTTGTTATCTTCAATTTGAAAAGTGCTATTGCAAGATTTGACTTTGTTGTCTCAAGTTTAACATTTCTGTCAATAGCTTTTGAATCTTTTGTAAATAGGGATAAAATACATACATTTTATGCAGAATATTTCAAATAACCTAGTGAAAAATAATCTCTTTTCCAAATTTCATTTTTTTTAACTGAATGCTGCACTACAGGTCTGTTGCAATAATGTTATTTGAATTGGTCACTACCCTTAAATCATGTACTGTACAATGTGTGCTCTTAATGTTATCTTTATACAGAACTAGAAAATAACCCACTAAAAAACAAATAAAACACTCAAGAAACCGCGATCCGGGGTACCACACAATTCTTAAATTTGTTGCATGTTAAACTTGGTTTGCAGAAAAGTGGGACAAGTGAGAATCTTAGCAGGACAAGTGGCATTCTGAAAGTCACTTGTCCTGGACAAGTGGCTGAATATTTTTTTTGTACAGCCCTGCTATGCCGATCCCGAAATACATATTTTTCGATAATAAGTACAAAATAATTTGTTATAAATCCATTTATCATGTGTTGTTTAAGTGATACACTGGCACTCCTCTATAACACTGTACTTGGGAGCCATGGTCTCGCACAGCGCTATTAGCGGGGTTAAATTGATAATGCTGTTTCAAAAAAATCATTACCCCACCCACCCACCTATAATGCATACACTAATTCAATTGCAAAGAGAGAGTGTCTTTGGCTAAAACAAGCTTGCAAGATATATTTACCTGTTTTTTTGACAATTTGATAGATGTATCAGGGTTCGAATTTAAGCTCGCTTACTCGCGAATTGCAAATTTAAATTTGCGTGGTGAGATTTCAGGCACCAGCAGATTATCGGACCGAATAATACGCATTTCTAATCTTCGTTCTTTTTTACAGGGTTATTTCTTTGACAATTTGCGGTAATTGCAGTGAACTTTCGAGATTTACCGTGTGGCTGGGAGTATAATTTCAGTTTTGCAATATTTGCGGAAGTTTACAATCGATACATGTCTCGTGCGCATGCCTATTCAACGGCCCCAATATTGATGATGTTTACTGCATCCATTTGAGCGAAATAGTTTTAATTCACATATTGCAAATACGATTGGCTGGAATAGTCACATGTATATTTTGGGTTTTCCTGAGTTGTATTCACTACGGAGCATCCAGATAAAATATCGCTAATACTTTGGCTGGAATAATCACATGTATATTTTAGGGTTTCCCAAGTTGCAAGAAATGAATGACTTTTTTAGAATAATTTAATGTTTTTGGTCGAATCAATGTTAAAAAAATGTTATTGAATCAATTTCACTCCCATAAATTTATTTTCATTTTTTAGCTCTACTGGCCAAAGGCCAGAAGAGCTTATGCCGTGGTGTGGTGTCCGTCGTCCGTGCGTCCGTAAACAATTGCTTGTGAACGCGATACAGTCTTCAGTTTTACTTGTATCTCAATCAAACTTATACAGTAGTTAGATATCCATGAGAGCTCGGTTGCTTTCGCAAACCAGCCAGATCTGCCCATGCATGACTGGATTATGGCCCTTGAAATTGTCAAAATTGCTATAATACAGCTTGTGAACACAATAGAGCCTCGGTTTACTATCCGATCTTCACCAAACTTAGATAGTAGTTGAATATTGATGAGAGCTCGGTTCCTTTCGCAAACCAGCCAGATCCGCCAATGCAAGAATGGATTATGGCCCTTGAAATTTGGGGCATAAGAGGTGTATCTGTTGTGTGCCAATTGTTTTAACTCAAAAAATATTCTAATTCTGATCAATATAAATTATAACTTGAATTTAAGTCTTCGGTATCTGGACAAGCTGAAGGCGTTTGTCACTTCCTGTGACAGCTCTTGATGGAAACTTTTGTCACGTGACCCGAGTGGCAAGTTCGACCCGAAACTGTCAAATTTACAGCTTGCTATTGCAAAAACTAAAGAAACATTTTAACAAATTTATATAATTGTTGAATTAAATCATGATGTGAAGGAAGTATTTGTTAAACATTTTATGTAGTTTTGTTTCTCTGAACTTTCCTTTCAAAGAGACAAGATTCGTTAATTTGGTTACTGACCCGGAACTGTCGAGTTCACTGTATATATATATTTTTTTAACCTGAACATTTTGAGAAAGCTTGGTGTTTCATAGCTTTAAATATATTCTTAATATTAACTTATTCAATATGATTCAATTTCAAAATTTCGTTATTTGGATAGGCTTGTAAACTGTCACTGGTGTATGTGAAGACATATATTTGCTTATATTCTAGATTTACTACAAGCATCAGAAAAAATATTTAGATTGTTACTTTAATTCAAAATTTTGTTTTACTTGGATAGGCTTGTAAACTGTCACTGGTGTATATGAAGACATATATTTGCTTATGTTCTAGATTTATCTACAGGCATCAGATTTAACCCTTTTCCCCATACACCATATCTGCAGCAAACGACTTTGAAAAGATTAAGTAAAACAGAGGGAAAACCTCTACAATTGAATGAACAATCATTCAATAACGTTGAAAACATTGTGACAAAAGGAGAAATTGATAGTTTTGAGCAATTTCTACTTTTGTCACAATTTTTCAAAAGTCGTCTGCTGCTGAAACGTCAGAAAGCTTCTGTATGTGGGAAAGGGTTAAAGAAAAACATTTGACATTTTAATGATTTACCAAAACACACGTCTCGTGATATTCTAAGAATATAAGAATAACAGTGACACCTAACCTATTTTCTTCTATTTACAGGAAGGGAATAATAATCTATTTTATGCTGGTCTTATTAATTCCTGTTTTGGTGCTGAGTAATGAACAAACACAAGTAAGTTAATTTAGTCTTTAGATATTATTTAAGTATAGTCAGTGGTTCTAGTTTTAACCCTGTCCTACATGATGACTTTTGAAAATAGTATGGCAAAAGGAGAATTGTTCAGAACATTTTCAGTAATAATATTTTAATTTTAATATATTAGAGAGATTTTCCATATTTTTTGCTTAATAGTCTTAGATGTTTCAAGTTTCAAAGGAAAGGAAGATCAATATAGCAAGAGGTTAGATCACTTGCCATGGCCATGAATGCAGCATCACAGTGGACTTGATAAGGAGGAGTACACTGGTCTTTTTCCAACATTATCTCTCTTATGACAAAATTGAACTCTAAAAAGAATAATCCTACTGATTGATGGTCAAATAAGGATTTAGGGATGTGAAATACTCTTCTTATCTAGAACTATGCATCATGTCTATAGACAATAAGATATTGGCTATTGCTCAAGATTTTGCAGTTTATCCCGCAATACTCGTTTAATACCTGACAAGGTTCATATTTTACTCATCTCGATACGTTTTTTATGAATCATCCAAATGACAAAATCCATCTTGACTGCTTTTGGACATTTAAACATCCACTCCTTGGTTGTAATGAAGTTTGTAATGTAATAAACATGTGCTTTGACATATTACTTGAAGCATTGTAATGGTGAATTAATTTGATCACCTGGAAGCCTTTTATGGGTATTCCTGATTATGAAAGGCTGCAGAACATTTTCTATATGATACTAAGAATTAAATTAAACCTGATCAAGGATTGTTGAGCATCATAAGGTTTTTCCAATCTCCACAAATTGATCATTTATAAAGCTACCTGGAGCATTCAGCATTGATGCATTTTTAGATCAACTGAGACAAAGGATCAAGGTGATCAATTCTGATCACTCTCTGTTCGTCTTAAAGTTATAGCTTCAAAATATATCTCCTTCTTAATCACAGGAACCGAGCCCCGATAGATCAGTTGGTATCAACGTGGGCTGTAAATCCAGGGGTTGTAAGTTCGAACCCCAGTTCTGCCAACATTCTTTCTGACTTTTGACAATTTTAATCACTGTGACAAGCGTTTTGTCTTCCACCAATATGCTATCAGTCTATGTGGAAAAGCAGCCAGTTGCCAACTTCTGGTGTCAGTAAGGGTTACCAGCTTCTGGTGTAATGAAAGGATACCAACTTCTGGTGTCACAAAGGGGTACCAGAGATTGAGAAAGCGTCTATATGATAGAAAGGGTTAAAACATGTACTAGTAGTACTGATTAATTACCTTGGAAACGCCATACTAGAAGTGAAATACTTTTAAAATGCATGTAATACACTTATAAAATAAACAAAAATATTGTAAGCCTTGATTTTTAGCTCCAATGGCTTACAGCCAGTAGAGCTTATGTCATGGGAGTTGTCCATTGTGCGTCTGTGAGTGCGTAATTTTTTAGCTTAAATGACTTCTCCCCTGTAACTACTGGGACAATTCAGATGAAATTTCATAGGAAGCATCCTCTCCATGTCCTCTCTTAAATTCTTCATTTTTTTTGATCCATGCAAAATTCTGGTTTCCATAGCAATTGAATAAACAAAAATTCTAATTCTCCTAGTAACTAGTAACTTACCAAGGAAATATGTGATATAACTAAACAATTGTTGAAAGCAGGGTAAAACACCAAACAATCGACTCAAACCCTAAAGTATGATACTGATTATCGAACAATTTTGTAGAAATGTTTCTTTAGGTGACCCTCTATGAGAGTCCTTCAAGTCATGTTGATTGGGCAAAAAACACAGCCACCAGGGGACGGGGCTTTTTTGCCTTATATAGCTATAGTGAAAATCTGGCAAATTTTAAAATGATTTTGAAGAAATTATCCTTGCGTATCACTCTGTGAGATTCCTTCAATCCATGTTGATTGGTCAAAAACATGGCCACCAGGGAGCAGAGCTGTTGTGCCTTGTGTGTTTAGTGAAAAGTCTTCTCTGAAAGTATGTGAAGATTTATGATAAATTAGTTGAAATGCTCCTTGGGATACCTTTAAACCATGTTCATTGGTTGAAACATATTAAGACAAGGGGCATTATGTGGCTATAGTGAATTAATTTTTACGTAATGCCTTCTAGTGCCTCTTAGTAATTGCTGATAATTCATTGATTTGCTATTGTTTAAGCGGACAAAAGAGATAGCTGGTGTTTCTTATACACAAACTGATACTAAAAAGGATATCATTGATGAGTGGAGACAGAAAGAACTGGCAGAAGCAGAGGCTCAAAAAGACAGACAATATCGTAAGTCATATTAATCCTTTCCCTCATATAGACGCTTTCTGACGCCTCTGCAGCTGATGGTTTTTTAGCTCGACTATTCAAAGAATATGAGAGCTATACTACTCACCCTGGCGTCGGCGTCCACGTCACACCTTAAATTGGTTAAGGTTTTGCATGCAAATACTTAAATACTACATGTATTGCATTGAAACTTTCTACAACCCTACCAAACTATCACACATGTAGAGTATCAAGTACGATAACTCTATCTAGTATATTTTGCATTTTATGGCCCTTTTTAGCTTGACTTTTTGAAGAAATGGGGGAGCTTATGTAATTGTGTTGGCGTCTGCTTTGGCGTACGCGTTGCCAGCTTGGTCAAACCTTTGCGTGCACGTTCTTTTCTCAGACACTGTGTATGCTATTGCTTTGAAATTTCACACATGTATAATTCTGGAATGGATTTTGACTGAATTGAGCCCCTTTTGGACTTAGAATTTTGGTCAAACCTTTGCGTGCAAGGCCTTTTCTCAGACACTGTATAAGCAGTTGCTTTGAAACTTCGCACACAGTTATTTAGGGTCATTATATTACCCTGTATGTCAAGTCCCATAACTCTGGAATGGATTTTTACCGAATTGTGCCCCTATTTGCATTTTATGCAAGTTATGGCCCTTTTTAGCTCGCCTATTCGAAGAAATAGGGGAGCTTATGTTATCACCCCGGCGTTGGCGTCCGCGTTGCCAGCTTGGTCAAACCTTTGCGTGCAAGGCCTTTTCTCAGAAACTGTGTATGCTGTTGCTTTGAAACTTCACACACTTATTCAGGATCATTAGGGGACCTTGTATGTCAAGTCCCATAACTCTGGAATGGATTTTGACTGAATTGTGCCCCTTTTTCGACTTAGAATTTTGGTCAAACCTTTGCGTGCAAGGCCTTTTCTCAGACACTGTGTATGCTGTTGCTTTGAAACTTCACACACTTATTCAGGATCATTAGGGGACCTTGTATGTCAAGTCCCATAACTCTGGAATGGATTTTGACTGAATTGTGCCCCTTTTTGGACTTAGAAATTTGGTCAAACCTTTGCGTGCAAGGCCTTTTCTCAGACACTACACTGTGTATGCTGTTGCTTTCAAACTTCACACACTTATTCAGGGTCATTAGGGGACCTTGTATGTCAAGTCCCATAACTCTGGAATGGATTTTTTTTCAAACATTTGGATTTTTTTCTTTTTCTTTTGTTGTATTTTTCAATTTTGCGTTTAGCTCAACGTTAAAGTTTCGTTTTTTTTTTTTTTCTCAATAAGTACTGGTTCTAGGGCTTTCATATTTTTTGGGGTAAAACATTTGTTTTTTGCTGGATTTTGAAAATTGGGCATAGCTTCTTCATATTTTGTTGGATTAATTTCATTTTTTTTTTTTAATTTTCTTGTATTTTTGAACTTAGAGCATTATTTTTTTATTTTTTTTTATTTTTTTCTTGAATTTTGGAACTTTGTGTTCAGCTCAATTTTTTTTTTTAAATTTCTTGTATTTTTTTTTTTTTTTTTTTTATTATTTCTTGTTTAAAAATAATTGTGTTTAGCTCAATGTTAGAGTTTTGTTTACTTTTTGTCTTTTACACTTGCCTTGATAGTTAAAGCAGGGGACACAGTGAGACATTTAATTACGCGTAATTCTTGTCTTTTTTTTGTAAATTCAATTTCAACTGAATTATTCCACTTTTGGATTTTGGACTTTATACCCATGCTATAACTGTTCTGAAGTAGGCCCTGATAGGCGAGCTATATTGTCCTCCGACAACTCTTGTTTTTACTTAGAAATTCTGGTTAAAGTTTTGCGTGCAACTAAATTAAGAGTCCATATCTCAGTATTTACTTTATGCATTGCATTGAAACTTTATACAACCCTACCCAACTATCACACCTGTGTAGATTATCAAGTTAGATAACTCTATCCTGCATTTTATGCAAGTTACGGTCCTTTTTTTACTTAGAAATTCTGGTTAAAGTTTTGCGTGAAACTAAATTAAATGTCTATATCTCCGTATTTACTTGATGCATTGCATTGAAACTTTGTACAACCCTACCCAACTATCACACTCATGTAGATTATCAAGTAAGATAGCTCTATCCTGCATTTTTATGCAAGTTATGGCCCTTTTTTCACTTAGAAATTCTGGTTAAAGTTGTGCATGCAACTACATTAAGAGACTATCTCTTAGTAACTACTTGATGCATTACATTGAAACTTTTTACAACCCTTCCCAACCATCCCACCTATGTAAACAATCAAGTATGATAACTCTATCTAGTATATCTTGCATTTTATGGCCCTTTTTATGCACACGGAATCACCGATTCGGTGGGCATCTAGTTTTTGGCTTGTCTGTCTGTCTGTCGAAAAAAACTTAAACCTTGACCACTACTTTTGAACCATAACAGGTACGGCTACCATATTTCACATGCGTATACCTTGTGACATGACCTTTCTGTCAGTACCAACAATTTTCACCTTGCGACCTTGACCTTTGACCTAGATGTTGCCATTCTCGAAAAAAACTTTAACCTTCACCACTACTTTTGAACCAAAACAGGTACGGGTACCATATTTCCCATGTGTATACCTTGTGACATGACCTTTCTGTCAATACTAACATTTTTGACCTTGCGACCTTGACCTTTGACCTAGATGTTGCCATTCTCGAAAAAAACTTTAACCTTGGCCATTACTTTTGAACCATAACAGGTACGGCTACCATATTTCACATGTGTATTCCTTGTGACATGACCTTTCTGTCAGTACCAACATTTTTGACCTTGCGACCTTGACCTTTGACATAGATGTTGCCATTCATCAGTGTTTCACAAACACATCTTGTTGTCCCCCGCTTTTAGCGAAAGCTGGGGACTATTATTTCTCATTCGTCAGTCCGTCAGTCCGTCAGTCACGCTGTCACAAAAACTTTAACCTTGGTCATAACTTCTGAACCGTAATAGGTACTGCTTTCATATTTCACATGTGTATTCCTTGTGACAACCCCTTTCCATCAATACCAATTTTTTTGACCTTGTGACCTTGACCCTGACGAGTTATGGCCCTTTACCCTTATGTATGACTAAATTCATTTCCGGGCTATTTCTCTGCAACCGCTTTTTGGAATTTTATGAAACTTCATAGGAAGGATCACCACCAAGTGTAGATGCGCATATCGTGTTTGCGTTCCGGTTGGATTATTTTTCACGGAGTTATGGCCCTTTACTCCACCATCAGGCTTTGTATGACTAAATTCATTTCCGGGCTATTTCTCTGCAACCGCTTTTTGGAATTTTATGAAACTTTATAGGAAGGATCACCACCAAGTGTAGATGTGCATATCGTGTTTGCGTTCCGGTTGGATGATTTTTCACGGAGTTTTACCCCACCATCCGGCTATGTATGACTTAATTCATTTCCGGGCTATCTCTCTGCAACCGCTTTTTGGAATTTGATGAAACTTTATAGGAAGGATCACCACCAAGTGTAGATGCGCATATCGTGTTTGCGTTCCGGTTGGATTATTTTTCACGGAGTTATGGCCCTTTACTCCACCATCAGGCTATGTATGACTAAATTCATTTCCGGGCTATTTCTCTGCAACCGCTTTTTGGAATTTTATGAAACTTCATAGGAAGGATCACCACCAAGTGTAGATGCGCATATTGTGTTTGCGTTCCGGTTGGATGATTTTTCACGGAGTTATGGCCCTTACTTCTGAACCGTAATAGGTACTGCTTTCATATTTCACATGTGTATTCCTTGTGACAACCCCTTTCCATCAATACCAATTTGCTTGTTTTATCTAGAAATTTAGTTAAAGTTTTGCATGCAACTTCATTCAGACTTAATATCCTAGTATTTACTTAATGCATTGCTTTGAAACTTTATACAACCCTTCCCAAATATCACACCTATGTTGATTTATAAGTTAAATAACTCTATCCTGCATTTTATGCAAGTAAGTTATGGCCCTTTTTGGACTTATAAATTCTGGTTAAAGTGTTGCATGCAACTACATTAAGAGACCATATCTTAGTAACTACTTATCCAGGGGTTGTGCGTTCGAATCCCGGCTCGGCCAACTTTCTTTCCGATGTTTGACAAAAGTCATTGCGACATGCGTCATTCGTCTTCCACCAATGAGCTAAGTCTATGTGGAAAAGCAGCCAGTTGCTCTGGAAGATTGTTGTGTGGAGTACTGGTATGCGAAAACCAGGAAAGTATACTACTATGAGTAGGTGAACTGGCCGCCATGATATGACAGAGAAACTGTTAAAAACGGCGTTAAACCCCAATCAATCAACTTAGTAACTACTTGATGCATTGCATTGCATTGAACCTTTATACAGCACTTCCCAACCATCACATCTATTTAAACAATCAAGTGCGATAACTCTATCCAGCATTTTATGCAAGTTATGGCCCTTTTTGGACTTAGAAATTATGGTTAAAGCTTTGCAACCACATTTAGAGTGTAATCTTATTAACAACTTGAAGCATTGTATTAAAACTTTATACAACCTTTCCTAATTTCACAACTATAAACACAACCAATTAAGATAACTCTATCCTGCATATGGTGCAAATTGTTGCCCTTTTTATGCCCCCGGAATCATAGATTCGGTGGGCATATAGTTTTTGGCCTGTCTGCACGTCTGTCTGTCTGTCTGCACGAAAAAAACTTTAACCTTGGCCATTACTTTTGAACCATAACAGGTACGGCTACCATATTTCACATGTGTATTCCTTGTGACATGACCTTTCTGTCAGTACCAACATTTTTGACCTTGCGACCTTGACCTTTGACCTAGATGTTGCCATTCTCGAAAAAAACTTTAACCTTGGCCATTACTTTTGAACCATAACAGGTACGGCTACCATATTTCACATGTGTATTCCTTGTGACATGACCTTTCTGTCAGTACCAACATTTTTGACCTTGCGACCTTGACCTTTGACCTTGATGTTGCCATTCTCGAAAAAAACTTTAACCTTGGCCATTACTTTTGAACCATAACAGGTACGGCTACCATATTTCACATGTGTATTCCTTGTGACATGACCTTTCTGTCAGTACCAACATTTTTGACCTTGCGACCTTGACATTTGACCTAGATGTTGCCATTCTCAAAAAAAACTTTAACCTTGACCACTACTTTTGAACCATAACAGGTACGGCTACCATATTTCACATGCGTATACCTTGTGACATGACCTTTCTGTCAGTACCAACAATTTTCACCTTGCGACCTTGACCTTTGACCTAGATGTTGCCATTCTCGAAAAAAACTTTAACCTTCACCACTACTTTTGAACCAAAACAGGTACGGGTACCATATTTCCCATGTGTATACCTTGTGACATGACCTTTCTGTCAATACTAACATTTTTGACCTTGCGACCTTGACCTTTGACCTAGATGTTGCCATTCTCGAAAAAAACTTTAACCTTGGCCATTACTTTTGAACCATAACAGGTACGGCTACCATATTTCACATGTGTATTCCTTGTGACATGACCTTTCTGTCAGTACCAACATTTTTGACCTTGCGACCTTGACCTTTGACCTAGATGTTGCCATTCTCAAAAAAACCTTTAACCTTGACCACTTCTTTTGAACCATAACAGGTACGGCTACCATATTTCACATGCGTATACCTTGTGACATGACCTTTCTGTCAGTACCAACAATTTTTACCTTGCGACCTTGACCTTTGACCTAGATGTTGCCATTCTCGAAAAAAAACTTTAACCTTCACCACTACTTTTGAACCATAACAGGTATGGGTACCATATTTCACATGTGTATACCTTGTGACATGACCTTTCTGTCAATACCAAAATTGTTCACCTTACGACCTTGACCTTTGACCTAGATGTTGCCATTGGGGGGCATCAGTGTTTCACAAACACATCTTGTTTTACTTAGAAATGATAGTTAAAGGTTTGTGTGCAACTACATTAAGAGTCCATATCTTATTAACTACTTGATGCATTCCATTGAAACATTATACAACCCCTCCTAACCAGCACACGTATGAAAATAGTCAAGTTAAATAACTCTATCCTGCATATAATGCAAATTATCCCCCTTTATGAAATTGTGGTAAATGTTTTGCATGCAACTACATTAGAGTCCTTTATCTCAGAAACTTAAATAAGCGGTGGAATAGTCGAGCGCGCTGTCCTCTGACAGCTCTTGCTTAAAAACATAGTAACAAAAAACAAACTTATAGCGAGTAATTTCTCCTTTTGCCACAATGTTTTCCACTTTTAGTCAAAGGTTATAAATCCATTCATTCGGGCGTCAACTTTCCTTGTCCGGACCATAACTTTGTCATGCATAGAGATATTTTCAAATAACTTGGCACAAACATGCACCATATCAAGATGATGTGCCAAATGCAAAAAAAAAATCTGTAGATTCAAGGTCCAGGTCACAGTGATAAGAAATAGACGTTAATTGAACTTTTCTTGTACGGACAATAACTTTGTCATGCATAGAGATATTTTCAAATAGCTTGGCACAAACATGCACCATATCAAGACGATGTGCCAAATGCCAAAAAAAAATCTGTAGATTCAAGGTCACAGTGATAAGAAATAAACTTTAATTGAACTTTTCTTGTCCGGACCATAACTTTGTCATGCATAGAGATACTTTCAAATAACTAGGCACAAACATGCACCATATCAAGACGATGTGCCAAATGCAAAAAAAAAAACCTGTAGATTCAAGGTCAAGGTCACAGTGATAAGAAATATACTTTAATTGAACTTTTCTTGTCCGGACCATAACTTTGTCATGCATAGAGATATTTTCAAATAACTTGGCACAAACATGCAACATATCAAGACGATGTGCCAAATGCAAAAAAAATTCTGTGGATTCAAGGTCAAGGTCACAGTGATAAGAAATAGACTTTAATTGAACTTTTCTTGTCCGGACCATAACTGTGTCATGCATAGAGATATTTTCAAATAATTTGGCACAAATATGAACTATATTAATATGATGTGTCACATGCAAAACTTTTGTCTGTAGCTTCAAGGTCAAGGTCACAGTGACAACAAATAGACATCAGTTGAACTTTTCTTGTCCGGACAATAACTTTTTCATCCATAGAGATATTTTCAAATAGCTTGGAACAGATATACACCATATCAAGACGCTGTGTCATATGCACAATTTATGTGTTTAGCTTCCAGGTCAAGGTCTTTAGCTTCCAGGTCAAGGTCACAGTGACAGAAAATATACTTTACTTGAACTTTTTTTGTTCAGACCATATCTTTTGCATATAGATATTTTCAAATAACTTCGCGCATATATGCTCCATATTAAATAACTTGGCAATTTAAAAGAATATAGCATAGATATGAGTAAGTTTCATAACCTCGGGCCCTGGATCTAGTCTGTTTGCAAAGGCATAAACGCGTTACTATCAAGTAAAGGGTTAAGGCAGATCACTGATTATCAACCTGGCATTAGGGATCCTAAAATGTGGCTGCTTACAACAAAAGGTTGCTTAATATCTGTTATCTATTATATGTTCTTAATAAATGAGGCCATCAACACACGATTGACTGTATTGAACTGATATTTGTTAGATAAAATTGTGATATATTTAATTGACAAAGTAATTATGATTATTCATCAATAGACATATTCCCTGTTACTTGAATTACTAGCTTTGATTAACTATTAACAGAAAGATTTGACAGATCTGTTAATTCATAATCAAACACCTTCCATTATAGAAAACCTGGTTTCATGGAATTTCCATGTCTTGTATTTCTATTATGACCCTATCAAATCCTATGTTGTGGATACTCAAAAGAATCGTCTGACAGCATAGGATTTAAGTGTCAAATAAAGGTTTGGGAATTTGACATATTCACCTTGTTTCGAGCTCTTTGAATGATACACATTTATTCTCATACTAATGTAAATGGGATTTCGTTTTTTCTAGCACAATGCTTTCAATTGGACATAAAAACTATAGTGAACTTTACAGTTATGGAGTATATTCAAAGCAGACAACTTTATCCCTTTCCCACATGCAACAAATTCGAAGAGACCTAGGCAAAATAAGTGAAAATATCCATCAATAGAAGTATAATTAGAGTTGGAAATATTGTGGCAAAAGGAGACATTACTTGTTTCAAGCAATTTCTCCTTTAGTTACACTGTTTTCAAAAGACATCAGAAAGCATCAGATTGTGGGAAAGGGATAAAAACCATAATATTTTGTTGAGTGATTCATAAACCCTTTCCCACATACTTTCTGATGCCTCTGCAGCAGACGACTTTTGAAAACATTGTGACAAAAGGCTCAACACGAGCAATTTCTCCTTTTGCCACAATTTACAGTAATTTAACCTTCATTTATAGATGTTTTCCATGTTTATGACTAGATGTTTTTAAAGTCGTCTGCTGCAGATTTGTTGTATGTGGGAAAGGGTTAATCCATTTATTTGTATGCCATTTTAGACAACTCAATAAAGAAACACATGTTAAAAAGATAAGAATCTAGACAGATAAAAATAACATTGTGACTAAAAGATAATTGTGAGAAATAAAAGTAAAATTGCCCATGGAAACAAATCTTTACTTTTCCCACAATTTTTTCAAATAAGCGTTTTCGTTATTAAACTCCAATCAACTCCTTATTTGACCCTTAAGTACTATGTTGTGGGTACTCAAACTAATCCTCTTAGTGAGACGATTCATTTGAGCACCCACAACACCGGTTTGCTTTAACCCTTTCCCACCTGTAGACACATTTTGATGCATCTGCAGCAGACAACTTTTGAAAACCTTGTGGCCAAAGGTGATATTGCTCATGATAAGCAATTTCTCCTTTGGCCACAATGTTTTCAACTTTATTTAACAATTAAGCTATCTTTTATGGAGATTTTTCAGGTTTTTATCACTATTTTTTCAAAGTCGTCTGCTTCAGATTTTTTATATGAGGGAAAGGGTTAAAAGTAATAAGAGATATACTGGGTTGTAATATCAGTTTATTCCTACTTATCTAGACCCGTAAAGGATAATGTATATGTACATCTGTTTCAGCTGTGAATAGGGAAAGTACAAATAAAATTGTTGTACCCACACCAAAACAGAAAACCAAGAAGATCTATGCATCAAAGAGACCGAAGAAGAACTATGCTTCAATGAGAATGAAAAACTATGCATCAGCTAGTTGTGTGGCTAAGATTCTAGCTTTTAACCCAGAATCTACCAATCCAAAAGGACTACTGAATTCCAATAAAGATGATTACATGGTAAACCCATGTAAAGTGAAGAAATGGTAGGTCTGTCTTTCCATACCTGGGTCTGCGTTGTAATTGATGAAACTGTGCTAAACCATTTCCCACATACAACAAATCTATAGAGGAGCAGAGGACTTTGAAAACATCTAGATAAAATTATGGAAAATTTCGAAAAGTGAAAGCTTAATCATTGAATAGAGTTTAAAGCAGTGCAGCAAACAGAGAAATTGCATATTATGAGCAATTATGAGCAATTACTCCTTTTGCCAGAATGATTTCAAAAGGTGTCTGCTGCAGATGCGACAAAATGGGCCTGTAAGTGGGACAGGGTTCATATGTGTTATTACTGTAGAACTAATTACTATATTTATGACTTGGAGATATTAATGAAATTTACATAAGTGTTATCACTATAATGGTTCATTTAGCAATCAACAAATACATCCTTTTGTGTAAAGATATTTTATCTTTTACATGTCAGAACTATCTTCTTCAGTGTTGCTCTGTATGATATTCTACAAAAAGCTAGTAGTGTAGCCTCGCTATTTTCATTTCAAATCACCTTTATGTGAAGCGAAAACGGAGATGTAAAAATATTCTGTTTTTGTTTAGTTTAAACTTTTTAATTTTACATGTCCCAAATGCTGAATCTGCTGATCACGGGATTCGAACCTGGGACCTTTAGTACGAGAGGCCGTCGCTCTACCACTGCCCCATTGTCTTCAACATGCTTGACATGACTTTCATTTATTCACCTGCATATACAAATTTCATTTGACCTTTTCCCACCTGCAGACACATTTTGACGCAATAGCACCAGACGACTTTTGAAAACATGATGAGCAATTTCTCCTTTGGCCACAATGTTTTCAACTTTATTTAACAATTAAGCTATTTTTTATGGAGATTTTTCAGGTTTTTGTCACCATGTTTTCAAAGCCGTCTGCTGCAGATTTATTGTATGTGGGAAAGGGTTAATGCTTCGATGCTTTGACTCCAATTGTAGCAAATGGGGAAAATGCTCATTATGGGCAATTTCTCCATTTGCCAAAACGTTTTCGAAAGTTGTATGCTGCAGAGGCATCAGAAAGTATCTGTATGTGGGAAAGGGTTCATCAGTATAGTATCATCACAGTCCTCTTGTTTTTCAGGAAGACGAAAGTTCAGAGCATTAGATAAGGGGTGTTTTGCATTTTCTTGAATCCTTATATTGTATGACCCTCTTGCCCTGTATTGTGGGTACTCAAAAGAATCATCTCAATGAGACCATTCTTTTGAGTATTCCCATCATAGGGCTTTGTTGGATAATAAAAGAGATATTTTTGGGGAAAGAGCTGTATACCCCTTCATTATCTGGATCTCTGATATATTGTTACAAATTAATACAAATTTATTGTATTTCAGGGTAGTGATAGAGCTCTGTGAGCCAATACAAGCCCACTCTATAGCTATCGCCAGTCTAGAACTGTTTTCATCCCAGCCAAAACTGTTCAAAATATATCTCAGTGACAGGTAAACATCTTACTGTCTAGTGTTGTTTTTGTTTCCCTGTCCATGGCAGGGGTGACATTTAGGACTTTCTTCTCTGACATTGTCCTTGCAGAGCTCTGGTAGCTCAGTAGTGACACAGGCGGGCCATCAGGGGTTGTGAGTTCGAACCCCAGCTTGGGCTATAGTCTTTCAAACTTTTGACTAAACTCACTGTGACAAGCGTCATTTGTCTTCCACAATGGGCTAACAGTCATGTGGAAAAGCATCCAGTTGCTTGTAAAGTCTGTTGTGTGCTGTACTGGTATGGAAAGCAAGAAACACATGAGAAGGTAAACTAGCCACTGTGATATGACTCAATTGTTTAAAGGGTGTAAACCCTAATCAATCAATCAATTGATCTGTCCTATGTCCATCAGGCCTTTGGTGTAATTGGTCATTTATTTGTTTGTTTTGGTAGGCAAACCATGTTGTCCTTCCATAGTAAGTGTGATTAGTCTGACAAATAATTGAATTGTTCATATTTCATGGTCTTAAGAGTCATTAGATAAACACCCTGACCAAGTTTTATAGCCCTGACTAGCAATTTAGAAAAAGAAATATGACACTTTTTTTAATTTCTATTGAGGTTCATTGGTTCAGTGGAGAACTACAGTCCCTTATTGAAAGACAAATTTGTAATACAGCAAGCAACATTTAGAAAAGGTGGGGAAAGAAGAAATGCTAAAAGGGAGCAATTTCACATTATTCATAATTCCAATAAAACATTATCTGCCTTAATCTGCAAATGTTTTCAAGCATAAGACATGCAAAATGTACAGATCAAAAGCCTTTTAATTATTAATATATTTAATTCAATTTTAATCAGTAATCAATGGTATGATATATTAATTATACCCCCAAAAAACAAAGTTTGGGGGGGGGGGGGGGGGGGGGGGTATATAGAAGTCACTGTGTCGGTCGGTCGGTCAGTCGAAAGCCATATTTTGTCCGGCCTATTTCTTACAAACCACTGGGTGGAATTCAATAAAAGTTTACATGAAGCTTCTATACTAAGAGGAGATGTGCATATCCTAAAGGGGTTACAATTGCATGATATTTCAAAGAGTTATGGCCCTTTTACTTATTAAGCTGTTGGTCATATATGGCCCTTTTACTTATTAAGTTGTTGGTCATATTTTGTCCGAAGTCATATGTTGTCCGGCCTATTTCTTACAAACCACTTGGTGGAATTCTATAAAATTTTACATGAAGCTTCTATACCAAGAGGAGATGTGCATACCCTAAAGGGTTACAAATTGCATGATATTTTACAGAGTTATGGCCCTTTTATTATAAAGTTGTTGGTCATATTTTGTCCGGCCTATTTCTTACAAACCACTGGGTGGAATTCAATAAAAATTTTACATGAAGCTTCTATACCAAGAGGAGATGTGCATACCCTAATGTCTTACAATTGCATGTTATTTTACAGAGTTATGGCCCTTTTACTTATTAAGTTGTTGGTCATATTTTTGTCCGAAGTCATATTTTGTCCGCCTATTTCTTACAAACCACTTGGTGGAATTCTATAAAATTTTACATGAAGCTTCTATACCAAGAGATGTGCATACCCTAAAGGTCTTACAATTGCATGTTATTTTACAGAGTTATGGCCCTTTTACTTATTAAGTTGTTGTCAGTCGGAAGCCAATATTTTGTCCGGCCTATTTCTTACAAACCACATGGTGGAATTCAATAAAATTTTACATGAAGCTTCTATACCAAGAGAGATGTGTATATCATAAAGATTTTACAATTGCCTGTTCCTTTACAGAGTTATGTCCTTTTGTTGGTCAGTCGGAAGCCATATTTTGAGTCAAAGTGCTGTTTTGGGGTATTTATCACCTTCAGTGATATTTCTAGTTTATACATGTTTTTGACTTTTATTGAAGTTCTGTTAACTCTTTCCCATATACAACAAATCTGCAGAAGACAATTTTGAAAACATACTCGAAAAAATAGACACTCACTTTAAATAAAAGGAAAATAATTGAATAGAGTTGAAAACATGGTGGACAACAGGAGGAATTGCTTGTTTTGACCAATTTCTTCTTTGTTGCCATGTTTTCAAAAAGCCACTTGCTGCAAAGGCATCAGAAAGTGTCTATATGTTGTAAAGGGTTAAATCGGGTGAACCATATAGAACTATTGATGATCATGGCCCACTAAGTGACTTGTTCTTAAGTTGTTTTCAAGTTGACAACCCTAATATTAGTAAGGTTAACAGTTACAAACGTGTATTTAGATATCCTCCTACCAAGAACTGGAAGTTTGCATTGGAGACATCTTTAAAAGATGAAGGGTCGTCCAATCATTTGACCTTTTAACTGAGTCACATGACTATTTGCCAAATTTGTTAAGATTGAACTTGTTGACCATTTTGGAGATGAGCATTTTTGTCCTTTAACTATACTCAAGTAAGTAAACCCCTTTCCCTCATATAGACACTTTCTGACTTTGAAAACATCTAGTGAAAAACACAGATCTTTTAGCTCTACTGGTCAAAGTCTGTGCGTCCGTGCGTGTGTGTGTGTGCGTCCGTCCGTCCGTAAACAATTGCTTGTGAAAGCGATAGTCTTCATTTTTTATTGTATCTCAATCAATTTATAAAGTAGTTAGATATCCATGAGAGCTCGGTTCCTTTCGCAACCAGCAGATGTGCCCTTGCATGACTGGGATTATGGCCTTGAAGTTGTCAAAATTGCTTTAATACAGCTTGTGAACACAATAGAGCTCCATTTACTATTCAATCTTCACCAAACTTAGATAGTAGTTAAATATTGATGAGAGCTCAGTTCCTTTTGCAAACCAGCCAGATCCGCTCATGCAAGGCTGGATTATAGCCTTGATTTGTCAAATTACTATAATAGAGCTTGTGAACACAATAGAGGCTCCATTTACTATCTGATCTTCACCAAACTCTGATATTAGTTAAATATTGATGAGAGCTTGGTTCCTTCGCAAACCAGCCAGATGTGCCCTTGCATGACTGTTTTATGCCCTTGAAATTGTCAAAATTGCTATAATACAGCTTGTGAACACAATAGAGCCTCATTTACTATCCGATATTCACCAAACTCAGATGGTAGTTAAATATTGATGAGAGCTCGGTTCCTTTCGCAAACCAGCCAGATGTGCCCTTGCATGACTGTTATATGGCCCTTGAAATTGTTAAAAGTGCTATAAAACAGCTTGCGAACACAATAGAGCCTCCATTTACTATCCGATCTTCACCATACATACATGCTCTGGATTGAAAATGACCAAAGAACCATCCAAGTAGAGCATAAGCCCTCATGGGCCTCTTGTTTTATAAATGAAGGTTTAATTACTGAAAAAGTTGAAATTCTTGTGGCAAAAGGGGAAATTGCTCATCATGCCACAAGGTTTTTAAAAGACATCTGCTGCAGAGGCTGAGTTCACTGTGAACCTGACTTTTTCCTTTACCACCAGTTCTCCTATACTATGATCAACTGAACTTTCCAATATAGAAGCATACATAATAGGATTGGGAGTATCATAGACCACAACAATGTCACAGCGACCTTGACCATTGACCCACCTGAATAAAAACCTTTGTTTTTGGCCTTCTTGTTTCCATACTAGTTGCCATATCAAATTTCCTATAGACCTTTGGGTCATGAAAGGAGAACACCCTTACCCATATACAACAAACCTGTAGCAGATGACTTTGTAAACAATTAGTCAAAAATATGGAAACTCTCTTAAAATGAAAGATTAGAACAATTACGTAATAAAGTCATCATGAGCAATTTCTCCTTTTGCCACAATGTTTTCAAAAGTAGTCCGCTGTAGAGGCGTCAAAATACGTCTGTATGTGGGAAAGGGTTAAAGAATACTTCTGCAGATATATTAAAATTCATCTGAATTGGGAAAGGTATAACATATAGAGTTCATTCTCTTTTCATTGTACTCGTTGTTTTAAATGTTTTTCAGGGTATTCGGTATTGCGGTTACTGATTATGAAGATTTAAATCAGGAGGAACCAGAACAGGACAACATGGATGATGATCATGTACTCAGTGGTGCCATGGAACAGGAAAACCTGTTTGACAGTGCCAGAGGTTAGTTTAACTATCCGGAAAGCAGACAACTCTCTGAGATTTGGAATTGTCTGCTTCGAAAATATGAAAAGCTCTACCTTTGAATTATAGTTGAAAACAAAGAAGGAAAATAAAAATAGGAAAATGCATGTTTTAAAAAGTTAATAGCTGCAAAAGTCCCATACACCTGTATTAGGGAACTTGATTCTCTATTGTATAATGATTTGTAACTTGTTTTTATAAGATTATCAATCTCAATATTTTGTTGTATTATGTGCCGATGGCTATGTCTAACCTGATTAATTATTTTGAAATTTTCCAAGCAGACAATATATCATCTGAAACGGAGGAAGAATAGTTTGGAATATATCATCTGAAACGGAGGAAGAATAGTTTGGAAAGACGGGAGAAAAATGAGTTTGCTTATGTTTTCTGTTTTGGCATCTTAATCCTTTCCAGCATTCAACAGATCTGCAGCAGACAAAGAAGGAAAAGGAAAATAGGAAAATGCATATTTTAAAAAGTTAATAGCTGCAAAAGTCCCATACACCTGTATTAGGGAGCTTGATTCTCTATTGTATAATGATTTGTAACTTGTTTTTATATGATTGTCAATCTCAATATTTTGTTGTATTATGTGCCGATGGCTATGTCTAACCTGATCAGTTGTTTTGAAATTTTCCAAGCAGACATATATCATCTGAAATGCTAGAAGAATAGTTTGGAAAGACGGGAGAAAAAGGAGTTTGCTAATGTTTTCTGTTTTCCAGCAGTCAACAGATCTGCTGCAGACGACTTTGAAAGCATCTAGGTTAAATTATGGAAACTCCCTATTATGGAAAAAAATAATTATGAGCAATTTCTCCTTTTGCTACAATGTTTTCAAAAGTAGTTTGCTACAGAAGCCTTAGAAAGCATCTGTATTTGGAAAGGGGTCGATTTATCTGAGTCTGGGAAAGGATTCTTAAGTTTGTTGTTTTTATTGTGTAAACATTTATACAGTCAAACCTGTGCTAAAGACTCCCTTTGTATAGCAATTTCCCTGTCTATAACAACCACACTTTTAATTTTCTGTATAAATGACCCTGCAATGAAGGACCACCTGTAAATAAAGACCAGATTGTTCTCCTAAGGGTGGTCTGTAAACACAGGTTATTTACATTGTATTGACGTTGATCTTATCAGGACTCATTTATCCCTTTGAACAGATACGGTGATGATCATGCTGAAAAAAGTTCTAAATGTGGATCCAGAGCATGGTGCTAAAGGCAGTAAGTATATAGCTAACCCTTTCCCACATACAACAAATCTGCAGCAGCAAATCAAATTCGTCATATTTATCTTACCGGTAGTTAACAGGTTTATTGAAAGGGATAATAGATAAACATGAATGAGATATTCTATTTATCTCAGAAAGTGATATTTGAGGGGTATTTCGAAAAAATGTACATGAACTTTGCCGGTTTGGGCGCCAAAAGGACTGATATTATACAAAGTCAAACCGCTGATGTGATGTCATTTTCATAGTTTGGTTTCCACATTGTAACACAGACTTGATAGTAAGACCGGAAACCAAAGTAGTAGTGTCATATGATATTTATGTATTGGGTTTTGACCCTCTCAGAGAGGGCTTTACGTGATAAAAATATTTATTGCTCTTTCATTTAAAGAGATCTACATTGTTTTTACCATTATGTTTTCAATTTCATTCTGCTGCAGATTTGTTCAGGCTGTATGACAGCTTAACCCTTTCCCTCATATCGACGCTTTCTGATGCCACTGCAGCAGACAGTTTTTGAAAATATAGTGACAAATGAAGAAATTGCTCAAAACGAGCAATTTCTTCTTTTGCCACAATGTTTTCTACTTTTAGTCATAGGTTATCCATTCAATTATAGAGATTTTCCATTTTTTGACAGAATACATGTATGTTCAAAGTCGTTTGCTGCAGAATTGTTGTATGAGGGAAAGGGTTAAGGAGTTTAGAACATGAAAACGCCCCTTATCTAAAGACTTGAAAATGTTTTATTATCTAGGTAAAACAGACAGCATGAGCATTGTAGCAAAGTTAAAAGATGATGAGCAAGTGGAAACTGGATCAGCATCGGGATTGAACAACTACTCATCTAGAAACAGATCTTCAAACCTTGAGATTAAGCATACTACATCTACTGACATAATGATGCCGACTGACAGTAAAGAAAAAACAACTTCATCCATGAAAACAACAATGGAATCAACAAATACAGAGCCACAAATAGCTGACAGTCAGGATTACAAAAACACAGACTCGGTCCAAATTAATCCCTGTCCAACATCAACTGACACCAAGGATGTCTTAGAAATAGACACACAGTCTGAGTCAGAGACATTTATTCACACAGATGACAAGTTTACTGAGGTATTTCATTTGTTTTTACATACACAAACAACATTCAGCCATATCCCTTATAAAAATAGCTACATGTTATGCAGGATAGAATTTCCCTGTTTCCCAAAATGATTTGAACTCTTAATCTGTATCCAATTTCCCAGATATTACACTTTTAAACACAAGTATTTTTTAAAGCAGACAACTAAAAAGATACAATACCAATTAAATGTCTAACCAGCAGGAAATAAAGATCCCTTTATAGTACAAGTAAGATTTCAATTGAAAATGCGTTTAACTGATAAAAAAAAATTGAAATTCAACTATATGCAATTAACCCTTTTCCACATACAACAATTTTGCAGCAGACGACTTTGAAAACTTAACAAAAAGATTGGAAACTCCCTTAAAAATGAAAGTAAAATAATTGAATAGAGTTAAAAACATGGCGACAAAATGAGAAATTCCTCTTGTTTAGTAATTTCTTCTTTTGTCGCCATGTTTTCAAACAGCTGTCTGCTACAGTGGCGTCAGAAAGCGTTTATATGAGAGAAAGGGTTAATAGAGCACATCTACATTGTAAATAACATTTTGCCATATATATGATACCGCGGAGTGAAGATAGATATATGGTGGACGTCAAAATCCCCTACAGACAAAATCCCCTAGGTACATTTTTAAGAAAATGTAAAAAATCCCCTATAGACAAAATCCTCTACAGACAAAATCCCCTAAATGTCAATATCCCCTACTTAGTTTAACATTCATTGTTCAGGCAGTGAAAGAAAGAGAAACTTAATATATTATTTACATTTTCAAGTTCACAATAAAGAAGTAGCAGGTTGAACAAACACACAAAAAAGCACACTACAAAGCCAATTAGCACATAATCATAATATATTAGAGCAGGTTGAACAAACACACAAAAAAGCACACTACCAAGCCAATTAGCACATAATTATAATATATTATTTACGTATTGTCTGTTTCACAATAAAGCACACTACAAAGCCAATTAGCACATAATTATTCATAAAACTGCCTTATTATTTACATTTATTAACATGTTCATTGTATTGAATGGTAATTGATCACACTGATAATTTGAAGTAAGATGCTAAACTTCGAAAGAAATGCTGCCATTCAATTACACCTTAGTTTCAGTGCAGCCTCACACAATTACCAATTGCCTCCAGAAACTCAGCAAGGGTATTTTCTTTCTTAAGATACTGACTGCAAAGACCTTTAAGTCGCTTTTGCTGCTTCTGTTGGTGTTTTTTTCCGACGCTTTAGCGGGAGTCCTTGGTGGATTTGCTTGTAGACAGTCTCTACATAACAATTGTTTGGGATTGTGAAGTAATAGCGAAATGTAATACATTTATATCCATGGTTCAATCAATGTTTGTCACATTATCAATAAACAGTCTTTAATCATTTTATTGAAAATTGTGCAATCACTGCATTAATTGTTATAAGGCATTTTAATTGTATGGTAATTAATTACTTTATTGAATGAATAATTATATACTAAATTAGGGTTTGATTACTCTGATTAACACCGACAATGTTTGTCACATAAAAAATAAACAATCTATCAGTCTTTTTAATGAATATACAATTAATCATACTTAATGTGTTGTGTAAGCTAGTTAACAAAATTTAATCATTAAATGATAATATTCAAATATAACACATTAAACTAACATGTACAGTCGAACCTCGTTAAACCGGACGCCGTTAATCCGGAAAATTCACGATCCGGACAAAAATTCAGGGAACGGATTTTTTATGCTTAATTATTCTCCGTTAATACGGAAATTCGCGTTCCGGAACCGGACAAAAAAAATCGGGAACGAACTGACCATTTACACATATAATCCGTTTCGTTAGTCCGGAAGTCCAAACAGTAATGTACATGACTGTACAGCATACAGAAAACATAGACAGTATATATGTTTTTACTCAATTAGTCTGTGTCATTGTTTTCTGTAGTGTCCGTTTGTCCTAAAAGGTGTTAAAGCTGTATACAATGTAATAGCCTAAGGCTGTTCAATAATCTGCAAGCGTGTGTCATTGTTTACTTTGATTAGCAGCCATAAAATAGCAGCCAAATTGTCAAACAGATCTAAACTGATTTTGAGACTAAAATTTCGATATTTTGACCCAGAGACAAGTGTAGATCTGACCAAAATAATAAATTGTTCAATATTTTTATATTTTGACGTTCATTTTTTCATAAACGTACATATTTACGTACTGGTTATCTATGTGCTGTAAATCTCATGATAAAGCTTTGCTTACGACAAACAGTATCTAGAGGTAAATGGTAAATACAATATCGCTGACAGTTTGCATAGCTATTTTGAATGAATTTCCCTCAATTATAATCATGTATCCGCGCAATATCTGGGGAAATATTGGGTCCCATTCTTTGACTCCTATTGTTATGCTAAGACGAAAATTTGGCGTAGGCAAAATAAGAATCGTTAATCCGGAAGATTCGCAATCCGGACTTTTTTCTCTGGGAACCAAAGTGTCCGGATTAACGAGGTTCGACTGTACATGTATATAGTAGGGAATTGGAACATTTATAAAGTAGGGGATTTTTTCCTTAGGGGATTTGTCTGTAGTGGATTTTTGCATGTAGGGGATTTTGTCTGTGTATGCCTAGGGGATTTTGACCTACATTTTAGATATATATATATTGTTCAGAGAGTTTATGTTTGAATCCCAATCAAAGTACAAAATCCTGCATTGGATTAAAAAAGATAAGCATCCTTTTGCCCCTTTATTTAGTTATAGCCATTTTCCTCATACAGAAACTCACTTGCGACTGCACCAGATGATTAATTGCTTGTGATTAACAATTTTTCCTTTTGCCACAATATTTTTAAGTCTTATTTTAATAATAAAATTCTCATTCATGGAGATTTTCGATGATTTTGCCAATATGTTTTCCAAGTCTTTTGCTGTAGATTTGTTATATATGGGAAAGGGTTAAGTCTCCTTGGGAATTATTCAGATTCTTTGTTTTTTAGCTCGACTATTCGAAGAATATGAGAGCTATACTATTCACCCCGGCGTCGGCATCCATATCACACATTGGTTAAGGTTTTGCATGCAAGTACTTAAATACTACATGTATTGCATTGAAACTTTCTACAACCCTACCTAACTATGACACTTATATAGATTATCAAGTTAGATAACTCTATCCTGCATATTATGCAAGTTATGGCCCTTTTTTACTCAGAAATTCTGGTTAAAGTTTTGCGTGCAACTAAATTAAGAATCCATATCTCAGTATTTACTTTATACATTGCATTTAAACTTTAAACAACCCTACCCAACTATCACACCTATGTAGACTATCAAGTTAGATAACTCTTTTTTTACTTAGAAATTCTGGTTAAAGTTTTGTGTGCTACTACATTTAGAGACCATATCTTAGTAGCTACTTGATGCAACCCTTTCCAACTATCACACCTATGTAAATAATCAAGTGTGATAACTCTATCCAGTATATTTCGCAAATTATGGCCCTTTTTTTACCTAGAATTTGGTTAAAGTTTAGCATGCAACTACATTATGAGTCCATATCCTACAGTATTAACTTTATGCATGGCTTTGAAACTTTATACAACCCTTCCCAACTATCACACCTATGTTGATTTTCAAGATAAATAACTCTATCCTGCATTTTATGCAAGTTAATGCCCTTTTTAGACTTATAAAGTCTGGTTAAAGTTTTGCATGCAACTACATTGAGGGACCATAATTATCTTAGTAACTACTTAATGCATTGCATTGAAACTTTATACAGCCATTCCCAACCATCACAACTATGAAAATAATCAAGTTAGATAACTCTATCCTGCATATAATGCAAATTATCAACCTTTAAGAAATCCTGGTTAATGTTTTGCATGCAAGTATGCAACTACATTAGAGTCCATATCTCAGAAACTAATAAGCCGTGGAATAGTCAAGCGCGCTTTCCTCCGACAGCTCTTGTTTTTTAGCTCTACTGACCAAAGGAGCTTATGCCATGGCTTTGTGTCTGTTGTGTGTGCGTGCTTGAGTAAACAATTGCTTGTGAACGCGATAAAGTCTTCAGTTTTGATTGTATCTCAATCAAACTTATACAATGTTGCTGCATTGGCATTAAAGATTTTCTGTATTCAGCAAAAAGTACAAACTCAACTAACAAACTCCTTTCATTTTACCTGAATTTCTGGTAATGAATAATCTCTATATTTCATAACATTTTAATTGCCATCTATGATCTAGTGATATTTTATAGTAGCATATGTGTACAAGATTTAACAAACTTTATACCAGAATGTTCTCTGCAAAGTTTCTCACCTACCCCAAAATTCCAGTAAACTATACTCAAATGATATTAAGGCAAACATATTTTAGAACTCTATAATTCATAAGTGTTAGTGTTACAAAATAGAGTCATAACATTGGGAAATGAGAAATTGCTCATTATGACCAATTTCTCCTTTTGCAATTATGTTTTGTTTTCAAATGTCATCTGTTGAATACAAGATTGTCAGTAGGAAAGGGTTCAATGAATTGTATAAGGAACAGGAAGGCCTAAAGTCCTACTCAAATCCTGCCAAGTTATTATATGGCAATTTACAATACATGTACAATAAATACATTTTGAAACTTATCAAAGTAGTTACTTTGTTAGACAAACTTCCATTCCCTCATAAGTATTTCATAATATTGTCTTCCTAGATACATGTGAATCCAAACATAGTGAGAAAACTTTCCCTTGTAACCAACACCTTTATTAGCTCACCTGAGCTTTGCTCAAGATGAGTTATTGTGATCGCCTTTTGTCCGCCAGGGGGGGGCGGTGCTATTTTGCGTTATATTGCTATAATGAAAATTTAAAAAATCTTCTCCTCCGAAAGTGTCAGGCCGATTTTCAAATAATTTTGTAGAAATGTTCCTTGGGTGACCCTCTATCAGATTCCTTCAAGCCATGTTGATTGGTCGAAAAACATAGCCGCCAGGGGGGGCGGGGCTATTTTGCCTTATATGGCTATAGTGCAACTTAAAAAATCTTCTCCTCAAAAAGTGTCAGGCCGATTTTCAAATAATTTTGTAGAAATGTTCCTTGGGTGATCCTCTATCAGATTCCTTCAAGCCATGTTGATTGGTCAAAAAGCATGGCCGCCAGGGGGCGGGGCTATTTTGCCTTATATGGCTATAGTGCAACTTAAAAAATCTTCTCCTCCAAAAGTGTCGGGCCGATTTTCAAATAATTTTGTAGAAACGTTCCTTGGGTGATCCTCTATCAGATTCCTTCAAGCCATGTTGATTGGTCAAAAAGCATGGCCGCCAGGGGCCGGGGCTATTTTGCCTTTTATGGCTATAGTGAAAACTTAAAAAATCTTCTCCTCCAAAAGTGTCAGGCCGATTTTCAAATAATTTTGTAGAAATGTTCCTTGGGTGATCCTCTATCCGATTCCTTCAAGCCATGTTGATTGGTCAAAAAGCATGGCCGCCAGGGGGCGGGGCTATTTTGCCTTTTATGGCTATAGTGAAAACTTAAAAAATCTTCTCCTCCATAAGTGTCGGGCCGATTTTCAAATAATTTTGTAGAAATGTTCCTTGGGTGATCCTCTATCAGATTCCTTCAAGCCATGTTGATTGGTCGAAAAACATGGCCGCCAGGGGGCGGGGCTTTTTTGCCTTATATGGCCAAAGTGAAAACTTAAAAAATCTTCTCCTCCGAAAGTGTCAGGCTGATTTTCAAATAATTTTGTAGAAATGTTCCTTGGATGACCCTCTATCAGATTCCTTCAAGTAAAGTTGATTGGTCGAAAAACATGGCCGCCAGGGGGGGCGGGGCTATTTTGCCTTATATGACTATAGTGAAAACTTAAAAAATCTTCTTCTCCGAAAGTGTCAGGCCGATTTTCAAATAGTTTTGTAGAAATGGTCTTTGGATGACCCACTTTCAGATTCCTTCAAGCCATGTTGATTGGTAAAAAAACATGGCCGCCAGTGGGCAGGGCTATTTTGCATTATATGGCTATAGTGAAAACTTAAAAAATCTTCTCCTCCAAAAGTGTCTGGCCGATTTTCAAATAATTTTGTAGAAATGTTCCTAGGGTGACCCTCTATCAGATTCCTTCAAGCCAAGTTGATTGGTCGGAAACTATGGCTGCCAGGGGGCGGGGCTTATATAGCTAAAGTGAAAAAAAAAAATCAGGTGAGCGATTCCAGGGCCATCATGGCCCTCTTGTTATTTTGAAAGCATTGTAGAAAAGGGAAAGCTAATAATTCAAAGGAATTCGTATTCCCAATCAAACAGATATAGTTTAAACCTTTTCCTTCATACGACGAATGACTAGATGACTTTAAAAGCATAATGGCGAAAACATGAAATATCTCTATAAATGAAAGTATAATAATTAAATAGAGGTGAAAATATTGTGGCAAAATGAAAAATTGTTCATTGTTAGCAATTTCTCCATGTTTCACAATGTTTTGAAAAGTCATCTAATGCAGAGGTGTCAAAATGTCTCTGTATGACTGAAAATGTTAACTATCAATTTGTAAATGCTAAGCAACACACCAGAAAAAATATGTGTGATTTTGCGAAATTTACTTGAGACGTGATCATTTAGACTACTGCAATCAAAAACAAGTAGACATATTCAAAATAATGACATCAAAAGTTTGAGGTCAAACAAATTGCACAATAAAAGGATATTTATCACACTGCACACTTTGATGACATCATTTAAAATCGAGGAGGTAAAATGTATTTGATTTATTTCAATTTGGGTTTGTAGGTTGTTGGGTTTTTTTCTTGTAAGAATATCTTGCGAATTTTTGTTCTCCCAACAGAGTTTTGTCCAATTTAAAATAACTACTGACTTGAGATGGGGGTGCTGATGGCAGTCTTTCTTTCAATATTGTCTTTTCACTACCAGCTACATGACACCTTTGCAGCAAACAACTACTGAAAATGGTTTATGCCCATTTCGTCTACACTTTTTACACTTTGTCCCATTTCGTCTACACCCCGCCGCCATTTCAACTACACTTAGATTAAGGTGATAGAGAGTCTCTAAATAAGTTGCTAACACACTAATTCAATAAGACAGACATCTTTTGTTTAAAATATGTGGGTTATACATACAGTGTGGATCCATACCAGAGCATCTTTTCATTTGAAATTGTGTTATTTGATCATTCCATTTTTAGCTCCACTGGCTGAAAGCCAGTCGAGCTTATGTCATGGCGAATTGTCCGTCGTGCGTGCGTGCGTGCGTGCGTGCGTAAACTTTTTCCTTTAAACAACTTCTTCTCCCTAACCACTTGGCCAATTTGGTTGAAACTTCATGGGAAGCATCCTCTCAATGTCCTCTACTAAATTCCTTCAAATTTCTTTGATCCATCCGAAATAATTTTGTAGAAATGTTCCTTGGGTGACTCTTTATTAGATTCCTTCAAGAAATGTTGATTGGGCGAAAAACATGGCCGCCAGGGGGGCGGGGCTATTTTGCCTTATATTGCAATAGTGAAAACTTAAAAAATCTTCTTCTCCAAAAGTGTTCAGCAGATTTTCAAAAAAAGCCATGTTGATTGGTTGAAAAATATGGCTGCCAGGGGGTGGGGCTATTTTGCCTTATATGGCTATAGTGAAAACTTAAAATATCCTCTCCTCCTAAAGTGTCAGGCCGATTTTCAAATAATTTTGCAGAAACATTCCTTTAAGCCATTGTGGTTGTTAAAAAAAATAGCCACCAGGGGGCAGGGCTGTTTGGAGATTTTATTTTGCCTTATGGCCGTGGAGCGATACTTGCCCTCTTGGGCCTCTTGTTGAAAAAATAGACCAAAACAAACTAACTGATAGAACAATTATCAATAATTAATTGTTTTAGACCTGTCACATCTTAAATGAAGCAGGCAACCTGAATCTTGTCTGTTTGCAAATTTCGAAGGCACATGACCTTTGAATTTTTATCTGATTATATTGGAATGTCACAATTACTTTAAGGGACTCGTGGCATTCATTTCATATTTCATGCTAAAATACAAGATAATATATGTAATGTATTGTATGCTAAATACCTTCAACGCTGAGCCATAAACACATAAAATGTTAAATATACAAAACTGACTGTCCTCCCATTTGAACTTTAGTAAATGACTACTATTTATAGTCATTATTTCTTGTGCTACAAATGTCTGTTCAATTCAACTGATCTGGTGCTTAACTATTTAATTTAGGAAAAAATGCTTTAAGGATGGTCAATGTAAGATGAAATGGCAATCTCCGTAGAAATATAGCAATGAATATTCATTTTAAGAACAGTAGACAAAATGGGAATAAGGTTGTAGAAGAAATGGGAAGTTACCGAAGTTTCAATATATTATTTCCCTGATTGAGATGACTTTAATACATTTTGCAAGTTGTAGGAATGACCAATAGATAAATTTAAAAAAATTAAGTAAAAAGGGGGTTAAAAGCAAAATTCAATAGTTTATACCTTTCTAAGGAAGATTTATAGTTGAAAATTCAATAGTAACATATATGAGTGTTGTGAATACTGAATGAAATTTCAACTTTAAAAAAGCACGAAAACCCATGTCAAAATACTTTAGGGACCCCCTTTTTAGATCACCTAGAGCCAAAGGCTCAAGGTGAGCTATTCTGATCACTTTTTGTCCGTCGTCCGTCCATTGTTAACATTTAGCATTTAGATCATCTCCTTCTTGACCATATGACCAATTTCAACCAAACTTCACAGGAATGTTTCTTTAGTGGACCTCTTTCAAAATTGTTCAAAGATTTAAATTCCATCTAGAACTTTGGTTGCTGCGGCATCAGAAAAGGTGAAATTTGCTTCATCTTAAAAAATCTTCTTGTCCAAAAGTACTGGCCCGATTTGAAAATTATTTTGCACAAATGTTCCTTATGGTACACTCTACCAAGATTGTTCAAATATTTCCGATCCGTTTAAAAAACATGGCCGCCAGGGGGCGAAGCTTGTTTTCCTTATATGTGCATTGTTAAAACTTTAAAAATCTTCTTGTCCAAAAGTATTAGTCCGATTTGAAAATTATTTTGCCCAAATGTTCCTTGGGGCACCCTCTACCAAGATTGTTCAAATATGACTGTCCATTCCCTGCAGTATACATTCGCAGACAAATGATCAGGTGATCGTCTTGGCCCACTTGTTTATTTAGGGATCTTGATTTTCTGACATTTATATGGGGGACATTTAAAACCCATATGGTCAATTTTTGTCATAGTAGTCAAAACCCATATGGTTAAAAAAAACAAGGTAGTCAAAACCCATACAATAGAATAAACAGGGTAGTCAAAACCCATATGATAGAAAAAACAGGGTAGTCAAAACCCATATGGTTGAAAATGCAGGGTAGTCAAAACCCATAGGATTGAAAATACAGAGTATACTAAACTGTACTCATTGAAAATGCAGAGTAGACAAAACCCAACTGATTTGTATTAATTCATTCACAGGTGATAATTGAATTAAGTATATACCCATATGGGTTTTGACATACACTCATCCAATGAGACGATTTTGAACAGTAGTCCTAGTTTTTCTCATGTCAAAGTGGGGAAATGACGACCTGTGGCCATATGTCAAAATTTAGAAACTCAAACTCAAAATTTATAAATATTAACAATACATGTAGTTTCATTTATTTAGCAGTTATTTTTCTTTCTTTCTTTCTCGGGCTTGTCGACTTTCTCTTCCGGTTGTCCTTTCTGTAAATGTCTTCACTCATTTTCGGCTGGATCAATACAGTCATCTGAAAAAAAGGTCAGAACAAACCTTGTATATTTTTTCGGACCTTTCCAAAGTTTTTGCGTCGAGTGCACTGCCTTTATCAGCATTTGCCTTACTGTCTCGTCCTTTTGGAAACTTTGAAAGCTAACATCGTCCTTCACATGTTAAAACACCCCCCTACCACACAATCTCTTGGCATTTTCAGGCTTTATTTCAATTTAATTATTCCAAATATATTGATGCGTTCACGATTTACACTGTAAACATAATGAAAGCCTGCATTGAATTCCTCATTACCATGTCACTCCCGGTATATTTTACGGAAATTGCCTTTTTTTTCTTCTTTAATCGCGACCTAGCTTATTTTGAGCCCGTATTTTAAATGCTTATTAAAGTTATACAGTATGTAATTGTGTAATACACCGTTGTACAGTATGTAATTGTGTAATACACTGTTGTACAGTATGTACTAGTGTAATACACCGTTGTACAGTTTGTACTTGTGTAATACACTGTTGTACAGTATTTACATGCAAAAGACAAAAAGGAGGGAGCATAATGTTTGACAAACCTCTCTTATTACAGAACAGAATCCACGAGGATGAGATGTATTCTATGGAGAGGCTACTTGAAAATCTCACAGAGAGAGTGTCCCATCTTACAAATAGCTTACAGACTTTGTATCAACAGGTACTGTATTTTAATACTATTGTTGTGTCTTCTACTGTCAGTCAGTCTGTCTGTCTCACTTTAACCCTACTTTCTCACATACAGTTAATTATACCCCCAAAAAACAAAGTTTTGGGGGGGTATATAGGAGTCACTGTGTCGGTCGGTCGGTCGGTCGGTCAGAAGCCATATTTTGTCCGGACCATATCTTAACAATGCAACATAGGATTTGAACGAAACTTCATAGGATGATACAACACGTTCAGAGGAAGTGCGGTGTACAGGAACCATAACTCTATTTTATCTAAATACAAAGTTATTGCCCTTTGTTACTTTTTCTTATTCGTAGAGTCTTGTCCGGAGCATAACTTTAAAACTAATTGTTGGAATTTAATAAAACTTCATAGGATGATACAACACATTGAGAGGAAGTGCAGTGTATAGGAACCATAACTCTTATTTAATCTAAATAAAGAGTTATTGCCCTTTGTTACTTTTTCGTGTCCGGAGAATTACTTAATAACTAACAGATGGAATCTAATAAAACTGCATACAATGGTAGAGCATAATCAGAGGAAGTGCAGTGTACAAGAACCATAACTCTAATTTACATAATTACAGAGTTATTGCCCTTTGTTACTTTTTCTTATTCGTAGAGTCTTGTCCAGAGCATAACTTTAAAACTGATTCTTGGAATTTATTAAAACTTCATAGGATGATACAACACATTGAGAGGAAGTGCAGTGTACAGGAACCATAACTCTATTTAATCTAAATACCGAGTTATTGCCCTTTGTTACTTTTTCTTGTCCGGAGAATTACTTAATAACTAACAGATGGAATCTAATAAAACTGCATACAATGGTAGAGCATCATCAGAGGAAGTGCAGTGTACAAGAACCATAACTCTAATTTACATAATTACAGAGTTATTGCCCTTTGTTACTTTTTCTTATTCGTAGAGTCTTGTCCAGAGCATAACTTTAAAACTGATTCTTGGAATTTATTAAAACTTCATAGGATGATACAACACATTGAGAGGAAGTGCAGTGTACAGGAACCATAACTCTATTTAATCTAAATACCGAGTTATTGCCCTTTGTTACTTTTTCTTGTCCGGAGAATTACTTAATAACTAACAGATGGAATCTAATAAAACTGCATACAATGGTAGAGCATAATCAGAGGAAGTGCAGTGTACAAGAACCATAACTCTAATTTACATAATTACAGAGTTATTGCCCTTTGTTACTTTTTCTTATTCGTAGAGTCTTGTCCAGAGCATAACTTTAAAACAAATTGTTGGAATTTAATTAAACTTCATAGGATGATACAACACATTGAGAGGAAGTGCGGTGTACAGGAACCATAACTCTATTTTGTCTAAATACAGAGTTATTGCCCTTTGTTACTTTTTCTTGTCCGTATAATTACTTAATAACTAATAGATGGAATCTAATAAAACTACATATAATGGTAGAGCATAATCAGAGGAAGTGCAGTGTACAAGAAACATAACTCTACTTTACATAATGACAGAGTTATTGCCCTTTGTTACTTTTTCATATTCGTAGAGTCTTGTCCGGAGCATAACTTTAAAACTAATTGTTGGAATTTAATAAAACTTCATAGGATGATACAACACATTGACAGGAAGTGCAGTGTACAGAAACCATAACTCTATTTAATCTAAATACAGAGTTATTGCCCTTTGTTACTTTTTCTTGTTTACAGAGTTATGGCCCTTTTGTTGGTCGGTCGTAAGCCATTTTTGAGTCAAGGTGCTGTTTTGGGGGTATTTATCATCTTCAGTGATATTTCTAGTTTGTCTTGACAACAAAAGATTTTGCAAAAAGAGAAATTGCTCATTATAATCAATTTCTCCTCTTTGCCACAATTTTTTCAAAAGTCATCTGCTGCAGAGGCAACTATATATATGGGAAAGGGTTAAGTACATTTTTTTTTTGGATCAACATGTATTGTGTTGTTTTTTAGGGTGCAGTTTTCTTGATTTCTGACGAGCTTTGTAGGCTTAATACTTTTTAGCTCGACTTTTGAAAAAAACGAGAGCTATTGTCATGACCCTGGCGTCGTCGTCGACTTTTTTTTCTGTTTTCTAACAAACTACTACTGTTAAAGTCACTAAACTTCATAAACATAATCATAATATATTAAATAATAAAAGTATATAGCTGGAAATCTTTATTTGTTTCACTTAAAACTTCAAAACGTAAGGTTAAGGTTTTTTGTTTAGCTCAGGTTTTTGACAATTTTTACTCATGATTTTTCATATCTTAAAAACTTTTCTTTTTTTTTGCTTGAAACTTCACAAACTTGCTGAGTGTCTTAATTTGACCTTATATAACAAGTTTCATAACTCTGTAAATAGTATTGACAAAATAATCTCCCCATTTCGATTTAGAAAATCTACTTTGAAGGGAGAAAAATGGTGATAACTGAAACACAATTTAACCTATAGCTTTGAAACTTCCTAAACTTATTTAATGTCTTAACATAACTTGATACAACAAGTTCCATAACCATGAACTTAATATTGACCAAATTATCCCCCCTTTTGGACTTAGAAAATCTACACTGAAGGTGTTGTCATCCGGTTAAGGTTTTTTGTTAGCTCGACTTTTGAAAAAAACATGAGCTATTGTCATGACCCTGGTGGCGTGGTCGTCCGGTTAAGGTTTTTTGTTTAGCTCATTTTTATGCCCCCCCCCGGAATCTCCGATTCGGGGGGCATATAGTTTTTGGCCTGTCTGCACGTCTGTCTGCACAAAAAAAACTTTAACCTTGACCACTACTTTTGAACCATAACAGGTACGGCTACCATATTTCACATGTGTATTCCTTGTGACATGACTTTTCTGTCAGTACCAAAATTTTTGACCTTGACCTTTGACCTAGATGTAGTTTTTGGCCTGTCTGCACGAAAAAAACTTTAACCTTGACCACTACTTTTGAACCATAACAGGTACGGCTACCATATTTCACATGTGTATTCCTTGTGACATTACCTTTCTGTCAGTACCAAAATGTTTGACCTTGCGACCTTGACCTTTGACCTAGATGTTGCCATTCTCGAAAAAAACTTTAACCTTGGCCATTACTTTTGAACCATAACAGGTACGGCTACCATATTTCACATGTGTATTCCTTGTGACATGACCTTTCTGTGAGTACCAACATTTTTGACCTTGCGACCTTGACCTTTGACCTAGATGTTGCCATTCTCGAAAAAAACTTTAACCTTGGCCATTACTTTTGAACCATAACAGATACGGCTACCATATTTCACATGTGTATTCCTTGTGATATGACCTTTCTGTCAGTACCAACATTTTTGACCTTGCGACCTTGACCTTTGACCTAGATATTGCCATTCTCAATTTTTTTTTTAAACCTTCCCCACTTCTTTTGAACCATAACAGGTAAGGCTACCATATTTCACATGTGTATACCTTGTGACATGACCTTTCTGTCAGTACCAAACTTTTTCACCTTGCGACCTTGACCTTTGACCTGGATGTTGCCATTCTCGATAAAAACTTTAACCTTGACGACTACTTTTGAACCATAACAGGTACGGCTTCCATATTTCACATGTGTATACCTTGTGACATGACCTTTCTGTCACTACCAAAATTTTCACATTGCGACCTTGACCTTTGACCTAGATGTTGCCATTCTCGAAAAAAAACTTTAACCTTGACCACTATTTTTTAACCATAACAGGTACGGCTACCATATTTCATGTGTATATCTTGTGACATGACCTTTCTGTCAGTACCAAAAATTTTCACCTTGCGACCTTGACCTTTGACCTAGATGTTGCCATTCTCGAAAAAAACTTTAACCTTGACCACTTCTTTTCAACCATAACAGGTACGGCTACCATATTTCACATGTGTATTCCTTGTGACATGACCTTTCTGTCAGTACCAACATTTTTCGACCTGGCGACCTTGACCTTTGACCAAGATGTTGCCATTGGGGGCATCAGTGTTTCACAAACACATCTTGTTTCTCCTTGTTTTATTTTATTTTTCTCCCTATCAGTCGAGCGTCTGTGCCGTACGCGGTGCTCTTGTTTAAATTTGACTTGATCTGAATGTACTTTTTGCTGAAGGTGAGTTATTGTGATTGCCTTTTGTCCATCGTGTGTCAACATCTTTGCCTCATTAACCAGTGGGTCAATTGGAATGAAACTTCACAGAAAGCATCCTCTCAATGTCCTCACCAGAATTCCTTCAAAGTTTTGGGCTCAATGCAGAATTCTGGTTTCCATGAAAACCAAACAAAAAAAAATTAAAAAAATTTCTTTCCCACATTCAGATGCTTTCTGATGCCTCTGCAGCTGGCGACTCTTGAAAACATTGTGGCAAAAGGAGAAATTCTATATTAATAATTAAATCCTGATTAATGGTTTCAAAGTCGTCTGCTGCAGATTTGCTGTATGTGGGAAAGGGTTAACCAATCAAAAGTTTTCTATATCAGATTAGGGGCGCTGGATATATTTTATGCTTCAAACTTTCAGGATTTTACATCCTTGTCCTGATATGTTCCCAAGTCGGATTTTGGTTTTATTCGGCAGGAAATGTGCCTTGCCCAATGGCCACACCACAACTCAAAATCAGGTAAATGGTGATAACACTTTTTTTTAAAAATCATTTCAGGTGACAGATCAACAAATACTTGCGACAACATTAATTATTATCGTTGTGGTTATATTAATCATGTCGCTATCACCTGAGGTTAAAAAGATTGAATCCATGCCTTCCAGTGGAAAAAAATCTGTATCCGGACCGTCAACACCATGCCAAAAAAGGACCAGTGATATGTATCAGGGAGGGACACTCACAATATGCCCTAGCGAAACTTCATTAGGTATGGTCTTTAATTATATTTAATTATAATCCCCCTTTAACATGTATTACAAATATATAGCAGACGACTTTGAAAACATTAAGGCAACAATTTGGAAAATCTCACAAAGTGAAATCAAAGTTAGTGAATAGAGAGGAAAACATTTGTTGTGAAAACCGTATTGACAAGACTATATTTTTAGCTCACCTGTCACATAGTGACAAGGTGAGCTTTTGTGATCGCCCTTTGTCCGTCATCCGTCCTCAATTTCTTATTATCCCATGATTACCAAACTTATTTAGTAGCTAAATATCCATTAGAGCTCGGTTCCTTTCGAAAACCAGCCAGATCCGTTCATGCATGACAGGAAAATGGCCCTTTAAATTTGGCAAAATTGCTATAATTGACCTTGTGAACAAGTTAGTCATCATTTATTATCCGATGTTTACTGAACTTATACGGTAGCTATATATACATGAGAGCTCGGTTCATTCCAAACTTGAATATTTTTTTTATAAATTAATTAACGGTAAAAGGATAATATCAGACGAGTGTCAGGCACCCGCAGGCGGTGCTCTTGTTTACCAACTTTATCAATTACAGGAACTAGTATTGAGGGAATTCGTAATACTGATCCACTAGATGAAGATGATCCCTCAATAATTATGAGTGTGCAATCCAAGGAGCCTGGACAGGAAATCCGCATTAAGGGCATCAACATGGTTGAAGAAGGCACTCAAGGGACTGGTGTAAATAACCATTTTACACAGGAGAGGTATGAATTGTGATTCTAACTTGTTTAAACCTTTCCCTCTAACGTCAAATCTACAGCAAATGCCAAAAATTTGGAAAATTTCTTTCAATGAAAATGCAATTATTAAATAGGTTTGAAAACGTTGTGGCAAATGGTTAACCTTTTCTTTTTGCTACAAGTTTTCTAGTTGTGAGAAAGAGTTAATCTTTACCTGAATTCTAAATTAGGAGAAGTATTCCTCACAATATATCTCTTATAAATTTACCAACCAACCCTTAAATTGTTAGAATTGTCTCTAAGTGAGACAATTCTTTTGAGTACCCGCAACCTAGGGTTTTAATGTCCATAAAGAATTTTAGAATGTGATATACGCATGTTGTCTACAGCTCAGCCTGATATAAGATTGTAAGAATTGTCTGCTTTGTAAATATCTCAGTAAAAAAAAAGAACTTCTGGAAAACTGAAACAGAAAGGTGACCGACTACAAAAATTGTGCAAGCCATATTATTATACACCCGACAAACAAAGTTTACAGGGGGTATATAGTAGACCTTTTTTTTTTTCAAAGTTTCTACCGGGAGTATAACAAAGCGATATTGATATTTTCCGGAAGATATAGATGTACATGTTTACCCAAAAAAATCGCATAGAAACCCGTCTCTTACAGAAAAAGTTATTAACGCTTCAAACTAGGAAAAATTTCCTTTATTTTATATAGGAAAGTGAAAGTAAAAGGAAGAGTAATTTGGATAATACGTATGTTTCGGATATCTTCCAGAAGTATATGATTTATAAGGTTTATTGTTATTGTTTTATTAAAGACGTTTAACGTAATGAGTTTATTATTGATTGTGTTTGTAAACATGCACATGAATCTATGTAATGGGCGTTTAAAGCAATTTAAAATGTGTACATAATATTGTCTAATTAACTGTTTACTTATCGTTAAGCACATATAGTAGTATGATCGTTCTGAATGCTTAATTTTAATACAGTTTTTTAGCTCACCTATACACGAAGTGCAAGGTGAGCTATTGTGATCACATTTTGTCCGGCGTCCGTCCGTTGTGCGTCGTCAACATTTCAGCTTGTTAACACTCTACAGGCTACATTTTGCATCCAATCTTCATGAAAGTGTATCAGAACATTCATCTCCATAAAATCTTGGACAAGTTCGAAACTGGGCCATATGAGGTCAAAAACGAGGTCACTAGGTCAAATTGAAGCGAAATCTTGTTAACACTCTGGAGGCCACATTTTCAACTTGAGCATGTTGAAACTTTATCAGAATGTTTGTCTTGATGATATATAGGTCAAGTTCAAACATGGGTCATGTCGGGTCAAAAAGTAGGTCACTAGGTCAAATTGAAGGAAAATCTTGTTAACACTCCAGAGGCCGCAATTCTTGCTTCAGCAGTTTGAAATTTTGTCAGAATGTTTGTGTTTAAAATATCTAGGTCAAGTTCGAATATGGGTCATGCCGGGTCAAAAACTAGGTCACTAGGCCAAATTGAAGGGAAATCTTGTTAACACTGTAGAAGCTGCATTTTTTGCTGCAGCAGCTTGAAATTTAGTCAGAATGTTGAGCTGAATGATATCTAGGCCAAGTTCGAATATGGGTCATGCCGGGTCAAAAACTAGGTCACTAGGCCAAATTGAAAGGAAATCTTGTTAACACTGTAGAAGCTGAAATTTTTGCTTCAGCAGCTTGAAATTTAGTCAGAATGTTGAGCTGAATGATATCTAGGTCAAATTCGAATACGGGTCATGCCGGGTCAAAAACTAGGTTACTAGGCCAAATTGAAGGGAAATCTTGTTTACACCGTAGAAGCTATATTTTTTGCTTCAGCAGCTTGAAATCTAGTCAGAATGTTGAGCTGAATGATATCTAGGTCAAGTTTGAATATGGGTCATGCCGGGTCAAAAAATAGGTCACCAGGCCAAATTGAAGGGTAATCTTGTTAACACTCTAGAGGCCACATTTTTAACTTGAGCATGTTGAAACTTTATCATAATGTTTGTCTTGATGATATTTAGGTCAAGTTTAAATATGGGTCATATTGGGTCAGAAACTAGGTCACTAGGCCAAATTGAGGGAAAATCTTGTTAACTCTGTAGAAGCCGCATGTTTTGCTACAGCAGCTTGAAATTTGGTCAGAATGTTTAGCTGAATGATATCTAGGCCAAGTTCGAATACGGGTCATGCTGGGTCTAAAACAAGGTCACTAGGGCAAACTGAAGGAAAATCTTGTTAACACTTTGGATGCCGCATTTTTTGCTTAAGCATCTTGAAATTTGGTCAGAATGTTTGTCTAAATGATATCTAGTTCAAGTTCGAATATGGGTCATATGGGGGTCAGAAACAAGGTCAATAAAGGAAAATATTGTTCAAACTCCGGAGGCCGCATTTTTACTTTGAGCAAGTTGAAAATTTGTCAGAATGTTGTTTTGATGTTATCTAGTCCATGTTGGAATATGGGTCATATCAGGAAAAATAATTTATAGATCACTAGGGCAAATGAAGGAAAATCTTGTTAACACTGGAGGTTGCATTCAGAATAATTGTCTTGATGTGTTTTGCATAACAGTACATTGTATAATTAAGGTGAGCGATCCAGGGCCATCATGGCCCTCTTGTATTAAATGAATTTATCTGAAATCAATTGCTTCCTATATCAACGTAATCAATTATAAATGTCAGCATGTCAATTTTAAATGAGTAGTGGATAATTTTATTTAAAGCAAGTACATCTACATAATATTGACTAATTAACAAATTATGTATCATTCAATCGACATATAACCTGTCTTAATACTCTTTTAAAAACATGTGTGTGGTTTAATTTATCAGTTGAATGTAGAGCTTGAATCAACTGATTTATTTTATCGGACTTAGCGCAAAAATTTGAAAGTAACATCAAAGACAATTACAGCTCCCTCCCTGATAACAAGTTAATACTGCATATCTTATTGATGCTATGGCATTAATTCAAGCTCTAAACGACTCAATGTTCAAGACATTTAATGACCTCGGGGAAATTATTGTAAAAAAGTTAGTCAAGCTTCTAAATAATAACATAGGAAAAGAGTCGGTTGCGCTGGTTTTTGATAAATACTTTCCGAATTCAGTCAAAGATTTTGAACGAGATAGACGGACTGCTGGAGAGTCCGCACCCTCATACATTGTTTCAGGTACTCGTGTTGTTTCAAACTACAGACGATTTTTAAGCATTACATCTAACAAGTCAGCCTTCACTGTGTTCGTTTTGTCTTACATTGAAAACAATATTCAAAACAAATTAAGAGTCTTCAAAAGCTGTATATAATGTGGGTGGTGCCGATAATATGGACATCGTCAAAGTAGTTAGATGCCCGGATATACAAGAATTGCCAATGTTATCATCATCTAACCAAGAAGAAGCTGATACTCGTTTCATATTAAATGCGATAGATCTAGCCAAAACACATACGATGCGATGACACAGATGTATTGGTGTTGTTGTTGTACTATCGGGCATCTGTGTATCTGACGGGAGAGATATACATGCATGCTGGTCATGTTGTTAAGACCACAAATAGAGAAAGATACATATCTGTTCATTTGATGATTGAAGTCATCGGAAAATCAGTTTGCAGGTGCCTTCCAGCGTTCCATGTATTAACTGGTTGCGATACAACAAGTTCTCTATTTCGTATTGGCAAAAAGTCGGCATTTAAAATTCTGGAATGCCATACTGAAGATCACAGAGAATTGTCAATATTTTCCGTGTCTTCCACAATTAACGTAGAAAGTGCCTATAAATTAGCCATGTATTTGTATGGTAAGAAGAAACTTGTTAAAGAGTGTAAAATGTTGGATGAAATTAGATACCTGATTGCGACCACATCGGACAAATCAGCATCCCTTCTTCCACCAACTGACTATGCATTTTATCAACATGCGTTAAGAGCTTTTTATCAGGCTTATATATAGTGTCATAGCCATTTGCCTGTCATATACCTACCTGATCCACGATTAAACGGTTGGACACAAAAAGAAAATGGAACATATCAGCCCGTCTATTTCGAAAAAGACCCAGCTCAAAAAGAAGTAAGAGACTTGACTCATCTGTTTTGCACGGATAAAACGTGCAGATCAAGTCGGCAATGCCAGTTCCTTTCAGCAGGTTTACCCTGTCTTGAAAATTGTAAATGTTTTGCTGAATGCATTAACAAACTAAACGAAACAGATGTTAATGAAGATGACCTTAACGATTGAATAGGTTGAAAGCAGTACAGAGTTCGCTAACAAATCATATTTCAAATCTGAAAGCAATACTAACTCTTATTTTAGATATTTATTCCGCTGAAGCCAAATGGGGCCGACAAATAAGCGGACTGACATATCATATGATCTTATCATTCAGTCATTTTCAATAAAAGGGAAATTACTATGGTTTGTGTTAATTATAATTACAGTCGATGCTCGTTGTGTCGAATTCGAAGGGCCCTTCAAATTTTCTTCGACACAAGCGTACTTTGACTTATAAATAATTGTCAAATTTTCGTAAAAACAGAACCTTACCCCAACCACTATTTAAACATAGTAATCACGGTACGTCAATATAATCATGTCATCAGTTTATGTCCACCAGCAAAAAAAAGTTGTGGAGCGTGTAATGTCCTTACACATATGCATTGGTGTTTACATACACACCTTTGTGTGTTTTCATTTTTAAATATGATTTGAGAGTTTATCATGTAATGGTAGTGAAAAGAATAAGAAACATGATTTTTTGGTATATTCAATTTATTCAATTTATTAATAAAACATACGTAATGCATAATAGTAAAACAAAAACAAATTGCATACATGTACACATATTTAACATACAAATAGCACAACATAGTTAAACGATTTGTCAGCATTTGCTCATTGATGAAATTTACCTGTCAAGTCAACAAAAGTTATCGCACCTCTACGGGATCACAGGATTTAACTGACAATGACCGACTTTGACTATTATCGTACACATACGCAGGTAAATTTCGAGTAGGGACCAAATAAAACTTTGACACAGGCGATGTTGTAAATTCTCGAATTTTGACTTATCCGTTGTAAAATTATATCGACAAAGAAGGAAAAAATTCGGGACCAGATTTTTTTTTTTGACACTACCGGAAATTTGATTTATCCGTGTTTGATACAACGAGCGTCGACTGTACTTCCCTTTTTGATTAGGGTCTACACGTTTGGACTGAAATATTAAAGAACTGAAGTATATTTACAGATTAAAAGTTTTGGAAATTTCCCAAATATCGAACGATAATTAGTCACAAAGTTACAGTAAACAAGCATACATGAAAATTGTGTCTATTGTTATTATAAAAATAAAAAAAATGGATGTTTATCAAAATGTTGAATTAATGAACGGATAGACAGATAAATGGATGGGTGAAAAAGATGAAAGGCACAAGTAACCCTTAAGTATATGTCTTGCTTCAGACAGGTATGTTGAAATGATTTTGTAAAGGTATAACTTGATATATGTGTCAATTAACTCATTTACCGATTTAAACCGTACTCGTATAACTAAATTTGATATGAACGTAAAAACACCAAAAACAAACATTTTTGATCATCATGGCTACGTCAATTTATATAAAAAACATTCATTAATACATTTTTTTCTATTTATTTTTTAAACGCAATTGACGACTTCAAAAATATTGAAAATTTTATCTAAAAAAAAAAAAATGCGGACATCTTGGAAACGCTCAAAATTTCGGTATTTCTAAGACTGCCATTTTTATGCGAGAACTTACCTAATATGTAACAGGTATTAACCTACTCAAAAACACAAAATTCGGCTTGTTATACTTCCGGTAGGGGTTCCTCCTTAATTAGGGCCCGTACAGAAAATTCCTACAGGCCTATAGGAGTCGCCCTGTGGTTTGTTGGTCGGTTGGTTGGTACGTTGCGATTTTTCTTGTCCGGAACATAAACTTAAAACTAATTGTTGGAATTTAATAAAACTTCATATTATGATACAACACATGGATAGGAAGTGTGGTGTACATGAACCATAACTCTAATTTACCTAATTACAGAGTTATTGCCCTTTGTTACTTTATCTTGTCCGGAGAATTACTTAATAACTACTTGATGGAATATAATAAAACTTCATACACTGGTAGAGCACAATGAGAGGAAGTGCAGTGTACAAGAACCACAACTGTAATTTACATAAATACAGAGTTATTGCCCTTTGTTACTTTTCTGGTGAGTAGAGTCTTGTCCAGAGCATAACGTTAAAGCTAAATGTTCGCATTTTATAAAACTTCATACGATGATACGACACATCGAGAGGAAGTGCGGTGTACAGGAACCATAACTCTATTTTACCTAAATACAGAGTTATTGCCCTTTGTTACTTTTTCTTGTCCGGAGAATTTCTTAATAACTTATAGATGGAATCTAATAAAACTTAAATATATACAATGGTAGAGCACAATGAGAGGTAGTGCAGTGTACAAGAACCATAACGCTAATTTACATAATTACAGAGTTATTGCCCTTTGTTACTTTTTCTTGTTCGTAGAGTCATGTCCGGAGCATAACTTTACAACTAATTGTAGGAATTTAATAAAACTTCATAAGATGATACAACACATTAAGAAGAAGTGCGGTGTACAGGAACCATAACTCTATTTTACCTAAATACAGAGTTATTGCCCTTTGTTACTGTTACTTGTCCGGAGAATAACCTAATAACTAATAGATGGAATAAAACTGTATACAGTGGTAGAGCATAATGAGAGGAAGTGCAGTGTACAAAAACCATAACTCTAATTTACATAATTACCGAGTTATTGCCCTTTGTTACTTTTTCTTGTTTGTAGAGTCATGTCCGGAGCATAACTTTAAAACCAATTGTTGGAATTTAATAAAACTTCATACAATGATACAACACATTGAGCGGAAGTGTGGTGTACAGGAACCATAACTAGACTTAACCTAATTACAGAGTTAACCCTTTGTTACTTTTTCTTGTCCAGAGAATTACTAAATAACTCTAATGGAATCTAATAATACGTTATACAATGAGAAGAAGTGCGGTGTACAGGAACCATAACTCTATTTTACCTTAATACAGAGTTAATGCCCTTTGTTAGTTTTTCTTGTCCGGAGAATTACTTAATAACTAATAGATGGAATCTAATAAAACTACATACAATGGTAGAGCACTATGAGAGGAAGTGCAGTGTACAATAACCATAACTGTAATTTACATAATTACAGAGTTATTGCCCTTTGTTACTTTTTGTTGAGCATAGAATTATTTCAAAACTTATAGATGGAATTCAATAAAACTTCATACTATGATACAGCACATTGAGGAAGTGCAGTGAACAAGAACCATAACTATTTTAGCTAATTACAGATAAATTGCCTTTTGTTATATTTTCTTGTTCGTACAATAATTTTCATTGCCCTTTCTTACTTTTTTCTTGTACGGAGATTATCTTTAAAACTACAAGTTGGAATTTAAGGTGGAGTTTCTTAATATTCCACTACCTTTCCTATCAGGGCGACGTTCGGGGGTATTAATCACATTCAGTGATAGTTCTAGTTGGTTTAAATAGGGCAATGTTTAGCATGATATTATTTTTCAACGTGACTGGTATTCCTGGATGCTCTTTGTGATGTGTTGTCATCTGTTTCAACACTTTGATTTAGGAATGTGTGGGTATCTATAGAACAACATTGTGGTTCATCATCATAACATGCAAGATGTTTGCATATTTTTGTCTGGATGTATTCAAAGTCTTTTACTGCTGGTTTGTTGTATGTGGGAAAGGGTTAATAATGAATAAGAAAGCCACACAATGAGCACACCAAACAAAACAAGTATGATCCCAATGACTCGAATACATTTTGTGTAAATTATTTCAATTATTGACATGAGGATAATTGGATTTCTTCTTTGAGTTGTTTAAGATTAGAATGAAACAAGTAAAACAAAATGTCCATGAGGTGGCATGCCTATTATGCATGAAATGAGAATGAGGTTCAAGAGATGTTATACTGTTTTCCAATATCTCGGGGATTGAACTGTAGACCAATTGAAGAAAGGCTTATACTTTATTTGCGGACTTGAACTTGTTTTGCTTATATTGTTACAATTGTTTCTTTATAAGGCACCTTGCAAGGGCTACTGTGCCTAACCTGCCGAACATGCAAAAACAGGTCAGTGTTTTTCTTTCATTGAAATGTGGCATGAACCATAATGTTTGAATACTTTGAATTTCATGGTTTTTAGCTCCACTGGCTGAAAGCCAGTCAAGCTTATGTCGTTGTGAATGCGTGCATGCGTCAACTTTTTGCTTCAAATGACTTCTCCTCCCTAACCACTTGGCCAATTGAGATGAAACTTCATAGGAAGCATCTTCTCAATGTCCTCTCTTAAATTCCTTCGATTTTGTTGGATCCATGCAAAATTCTGGTTTCCATTGCAACTGAAAGAATAAACTTGTTAAAACTTTAAAAAAATCTTCTCCTCCGAAAGTATCTGGCCGATTTTCAAATAATGTTTGTAGAAATGTTCCTTGGATGACCCTCTATCAGATTCCTTCAAGCCATGTTGATTGGTTGAAAAACATGGCCGCTAGGGGTCGAGGCTATTTTGCCTTATATGGCTATAGTGAAAACTTAAAAATTCTTTTTCTCCGAAAGTGTAAGGCCGATTTTCAAATAATTTTGTAGAAATGTTCCTTTGGTGATCCTCTATTAGATTCCCTCACGCCATGTTGATCGGTCGAAAAACATGGCAGCCAGAGGGCGGGGCTATTTTGCCTTATATGGCTATAGAGAAAACTTAAAAAAATATCTCATGAAAGTGTTTGGTCGATTTTCAAATATTTTTGTAGAAATGTTCCTTGGGTGACTCTCTATCAAGATTCCACCAAGCCATGTTGATTGGTCTTACAATATGATTGCCAGGGGCAGGGCTGTTAGCCTTAAATTGGCTTTAGTGAAAACTTTAAAAATCTTCTCCTCCCAAACTGTTTGGCCGATTTTCAAATAATTTTGCAGAAATGTTCCTTGGGTGACCACTACGAGATTCCTTCAAGCCACTGTGTTTGATAAAAAAACAGGGGCACGGGGCTGTTTGGAGATTTAATTTTTGCCTAATTGCAGTGGAGCGATACTGGCCCTTTTGGGCCTCTTGTTTAACTCCCCTGAACAAGAAGTGCTCAAAGTGAGTTATTGTGATCGCTTTTTGTCCAACGTGAGTCAACAACTTCTCTGATGAAATCAGTCTGTCAATTAGGATGAAACTTCACAGAAAGCATTCTCTCAATGTCCTCACCACAATTCCTTCATATATTTGTTATCCATGCCGAGTTATGCGTTCCATGGCAACTAAAAGAAAAAATTCTTCTCCAAATCGGTTTCAATAAATGTGCAGAAATGTTCCTTGGGGGACCGGACCCTCTATCAGACTCCTTGAAGCCATTTTGTTTGGTCGATAAACATGGCTGCCAGGGGCGGGACTGTTTCGCCATATATGGCTATAGTGAAAACTGTAAAAGTCTTGTAATCCAAAAGTATCTGTTAGATTTCCAAATGTGCATTTACAAACATCCCTTTTGACAATTAAACACCCCCCCCCCCCCCCCCCCCCCCCCCCTCTACCACACAATCTCTGGGCATTTTCATGTTTTATTTCTCTTTAATTATTTCAAATATATTGATGCGTTCACGATTTACACTGTAAACATAATGAAAGCCTGCATTG